>JARHVA010004748.1:0-622500 GCA_037957365.1 Torreya grandis
GCTATATCCAAGGTGAGATTATTGTTGAGATTTATGTATTTCCTATTAACCAATCCAACTTGTCATTTCCCTATGAGCTTACTCAAGAAGTCCTTTTTCCAAAATCCATGAACAAGCCCTCCATCACACCTCATACTCCATTCCCAATGCATGACCCTATCCATCACCCTCCCACCTTATACCTTCTTGAAGGAGAGAAAAATTTGAGGAAATAAAATGAAGAGGATCAATCTCAATCCATATTTGTTCAAGACGACGCTTCAAGTGACTATGAAGAAGAAATCACCATAGGGACCCACATTGGTGAAAGTGAGTTTAACTCCATCTGCTTGAGTGAGAAGGAAGACATTGAAGATCATATTATAGTTTTACACAAGGAATTTGGTAAAATAATGAAGGGAGAAGTGTTTAATAAAAACTACATATCTAATGAGTTAGTTGATGTCCATGATGAAAGAATCATTGAAAATGATAGTTATGAGGATGAAGATGACTTATGTCAAAAGTTTAATGCCATAAGTCAAGATTCTAATTAATTGAGTAAGTTTTCCCCTCCTCCAAATAAGTGAATATATGATCATGATGATTTTAATGATCCTAATAGTCAAGTTATTGATTGTTTGATCAAGCATGAAGTTCAGTGTCATGATATTAATGAAGATGAACGCCAATCTATTGGTCAAAAAGTTGTAGTCATAAAAGAACTTAGTGAATCTACTATCAAAGAGTTATTAGTCTAATAGGTCATATAGAGTGTAGATAGGTGTGTCAAACTCTTTCAAGTGTATAATTTTCCTTTGAATGTGTTATTTTCCTTCTAGTCTCTTTTTCACATGTTGTTTCACATATCTCACCTCTATATTGAAATACTCATGTTAGAACCTTTTAGAGCTTTGAGACTAATTTGTATGCTTTGATTTATTATGATTGGAATATGATGGTCACATAGAGATAATATTGGTGTATCACCTCCCATAAATTATGTTCCATTTATGAAATTATAAATCTTTTCCCCCATAATAAAGTAGTAGTTTAAGTGATAAGCATTGCATGATACATTTAGGGAGATAGCCCTTTAAATCTAGAGGTTCATTTCCACAATAGGTACACCCACATATCTATAAAGATTACAACATTTACCAAACATATAAAAGGCTTGAACATACTCTTTTAGGGTGTGAAATTTAGTGTCAAAAATTCTAGCATGCCTGGTGGGACTTGTCTCTTAGACAACCAGTCAAGGTTAATGCTAGTCTTGACAACATCAACTATAGGTTGATGTGTTACTCAAAATTTTTCAACTACATCAAAGTAAATCTAGTTTAATGCCATTTAATTTTTTATAAAATTTCTTCCATAATTCATGGTTCTTATTAGGTTAAACTTTAGAGGATTTCTCAATCCCATTGACCCACTCTTTTAGTCTGAACTTCCCCTTGGAGTTAAATAACCTCCTCCTAATTTTCACTTTGGAGAACTAGTAGATTTTTCTAGAGAGGAAGAGGTTGAATAAATTTAGGAAATTAAAGATACTAAATATTTTAAAGAGTTTAAAGAAGAAATGGCTAAACCTCATTCCTTCCCTACATTTAACACAAAAATTCTAATTCACCTTCAAGCATATGATGCCATTCCTCCCAATGACATAAAAGGTGTTCCCATGTTCAATGGTGAGAGTCATGTTACACCAAGTAAGCACATTAAAGATTTATCTAACTTTTGGTGCTTCCATAATGTCAATCAAGTAAATATTTCCATTAGACTTTTGGCCATGTCCCTTAGAGAGAACAATGTTGATTGGTATCAGACTCTAGAAGGTGGATGCATCATGTTATATAACTAATTTGGAGCATTTATTACTAAAAGATTTGGAAATGGGAGTGAACATGCCTCTCTCACACACCAGCTTAATGTACTCAAGATAGTATCCAAAGAAATAATGCATGATTTTAATGAGAGATTATAAAAAACATGGAATAGACTACCTCCTCTTATGAGGCCACCTCTTAGCTTTATGTTTTTGAACTATTTGAGAGCTATTGGTACTAAAATTGCTATCATGATTCAATAGATCAATGGCTCCACTCTACCTGAAGCATATAGAGTTGCTATCAGAGCTAAGAATAAACTCATCCAAGATGGAAGATTTCTACATAAAGTGTCTATGCCTTCATTATCTCATGCTTCTACTAATGGTATAAATGTGTCTTAAATGATTAATGCTAATACCAAGCCTAAAGTTATTCCTAAGAAGGTGGATAATGCCATGTCCAAAGATTCATACATTGAATGGTTAAAAGCTAAACTTAGAAAAGTTAATATGTAGAAAAGTGCCTATTAGCAATAGCATGGTAAAAAATATGGAAGAGGAAGAGGCCAATGGCAACCTAATCCCAATAATATTGCTAATGCATATAATCCCAACTATACTAGTAATGCAAGAGATATGGTGTTAATTTATATCAATTCAATGCAATGTGAAATTTTTTTTCAAGGCCAATTTATGGATGCTAACAAAGGTAAATAGTAGTCTCTTTTTTCTCAAGGAGAATTTACACCTCTCCTATTTACTGAGGATGAGGTTATGATACAAACAAATCAATGTGGATAGCCTCAAGAAGAGATCTTCACCAACTTCTTAGTTGAGGACACCTTCATTCTTAATCAGGGAAACTCAATCATAGACAACACTAGGGAAAAAGAAAGGATTTATGTGGAGATATTAATTTTCCTAAAAGTTCATCTAATCATCCTCCAAAGCATCAAAGCATGGTTACAAGTGGGATAGTTCTAAAAGTTGTTACACTTCCACCAAATTATAATGTTGGAAGGAATATTTAAGGAACTCTAACTCCTTAGGATCCAAGCACTTATTTACCTCTAAGAATCTAGGATAAAGTAGGTATGTATTCTTTAAATATTTTAGATTCATTAAAATTTTCTAAAACATCCATTTCTCTTTGGGATGTTCCACATATGCTTGGTTAGAAATAAATCCTATAAATGTAGTTATCTGTTATCCCTACTAGTGTCCCTCCTTCAAATTAAATTCAAATTCATTTTGTCCTTGAATGTGTCCCTAATACCATTATTAAACCATACACCAAAGCTAAGAAACCTCCTCCATTCTATCTCAATATTATGGTAGGTGACAAGTTGGTCCATAACTACATAGTTGATAGTGGAACTTTAACTTTTGTCATGCCCAAAGTTGTGGCTAATAGCTGGTCCAAAAATATGAGATACATAATAAAGGGGTCCTTCAATTAGATGGTACACCCACCAAGACAATGGGGATGATTAGTAACTTGAAAGTTTTCTTGCATGATTGTCTTAGTTTCCCCATCTTGCAAGACATAGTTGATGTTGATCTCCCATCCCACTTTGCAATATGTCTATCAAGGGAATTCATGGACAAAATGGGTGGCTACCTATCATATGACTAATCATTCTTGACCTTAAAAACAAGGTATGGGGAAAAGGTGATAATTAGGACACAACCTCTTTCAAGGTTTCATATTAAACCTTATATTAAGACAAGTTCTAATTTGAGCTATGTTTTTCATGAAGAAAAGGATTCTATTATGGATGATGGCACTTCCTCCAAGATTTAAGGAATTTTAGATCTATTTTTTGACGAATATGGTGCTAACACTTATGAGTATGATCCTTATGTTATCATGGATTAAAATTATCTAGGAGTATATTACATGCATGAAGAAGAAATACCAATACCTCTACTTGCCAAGGAAGAAAGTCAATAAGATAAGATGTAGAAAATGTTTTTTGATGGTTTAAGAAGTAAAATTGGTGCAATAGATGGTGTCATATTAGTCATGCTAAATAAAAATCAATAATATGCTTCATATAGATTTCATTTTGGTTATACTTGTAATGTAGCTAAGTATGAAGGTTTCATTTTGGCCTTCAATGGGAAAGGAGAAAAGGAATCAAGAACTTATAGGTATATAGAGATAGAAAATTTGTTGTTCATTAGGTTATAAATATGGTTTCTACCAAGAACCTTTTTATTAAGTCATATAATCATAGGTTATGGGATTTTATTGAATATTTTAATGCATTTAACATACAGTCAATCCTAAGGGAGAAGAATAATCATGTTGGTAGACTAGCTGCCATATGAGCTCAATTTGATACTCTAACTACCATAAAAGAGAATGGGAATAAATCTCAAATTAAGATCATTATCAAACCTTCTCTACCTAATAAGAAGTGTCTTGGTAATTTTTTGATATTAACAAACACATTGCATGCTTCCTATAAAATTAGGCTGAGTTTTCTTCAAGGAATCAAAAGAGACTATAAGAATAATTAGGTGATTAAATTATGAAGCTAAGGAAAAATAAGATACCTAAGTTTTTGGTGACCTTATAAATTTTATTTAATGATAATGATCAAAAAAAGAAATAAAAATTGATTATGTCTACAAAAGAAGAGAATTATGAAAGAGTCTTAGTCTTCAAAGATAGACTCCTCAAACTAGGCAAGGTATTTTTTTTTATTAGAAAATTAAGAAGTCATTGATTTGTGTAGAGAGTTTCATGATTTCTTTGCTTGGTAGTATAAGGACCTAAACGTATTTGATCCTATACTAATACATCATACTATTGATTTTGAACCTGGGTGTAAATTAGTTAGATAGAAACAAAGACTCATCAATCCTAAGGTAGAGTAACTCATGAGGTTAGAGCTCAGTAAACTCATTTAATATAATATAATCTTTCCTATCAAGCATTCAACATTGTTAGCCAACCTTGTGCATATTATAAAAAATATTTGGGAGATAAGACTCTGTGTGTAATTTAGGGATCTTAATAGGGTTTCACTCAAAGATCACTATCCTTTACCCTCAATATAGTAGATTCTATAGATTTTTTTATTTTCTCAATGTTTCTCTCTTCTAGATGGATACTCAGGTTATAATTATATTTGAGTCAATGAAGATTATTAGTTTCAGACAACATCTATCACTAAATGTGTGACTTTTGCTTATAGGAATATGCCATTTAGTTTATAAAATGTTGGTGTTACCTTTCAAAGAGAAATGGACATGACCTTCAAAGTTTTGATTAATGAGATGTTTTTTGGTTTATATATATGATATAATAGTGTTTTAGAAGGATTATAATGAACATATTCAACACTTGATAAAAGTGTTTGAAATATGTAGGAAGTATGGAGTATCTCTTAATCTAAATAAATTCATCTTCATTGTCCATGAAGGTAAACACTTAGGACACATTATTTCCAAACAAGGTTTGTCTATTGATCTTGAAGGATAGATGCTATTCTTGTCTTGTCATTACCCTTACATAATAAAGGTCTTTAAAGTTTCTTAGGAAAGATAAATTTCATAAGGAGGTTCATATATGTGTTTTCCTCCTTGGTGAAACCTATCATAACCATGATCATAAATAATTAGGTCTTTTCTTGGACCAAATAAGGTAGAGTAGTTTTGAATCCATTAAAAAAGTAATTACACAAGATTCTACTCTTATGAATCCTAAATTTTCTAAATAATTCATGATGTATTTATTTTCTAACCTTGATACTATCTCAACCATGTTACTAAAAAATAATGATGAGGGTGTGGATTAACCTATTGCATTCTTTAGTCAATGTTTATAAGATTATGAAGTCAAGTACACCTTCATGGAGAAATAAGTCCTTGATATTGTGAGAGGGATAAAAAAGTTTAGGCATATGGTTTCAAAGATTAAAATTCATGTTAATGGTTTCTCATCCTAGTACTAAAGAGTTTTTTTTTAGTAGAGACCTTAGCGAGAGAGTGGGGTTGATCACTAAGGTAATGGAATATGATGTTTATATTAAAGTAGCAAAGTTTGCCTTTATGAATAGCTATATTTAAATCATCATGAGTCAAAATAAGAAGTTCCAGTCAATAATTATTGTCCACAACTAATTGGTTCCTTGCCTGTATGAAGTTAGACACAAGATGTGATAAGATTTCTTTAGAATGGTGAGTATCCTAATGGCATGAGTAGATAAAAAATGAGGTATTTTAGATTGTAATCTATTCCCTTTTGTCTTATGGATGGTGTGATTTTTATAAGAGAAATTTATGGTGTGCTATTGAGATGTGTTGATAATGATCAATTTAGGGTGTTTCTTGATACTTTTCATGATGGGAGAACATCTTTTCATTTCTCTCTAAGAACCACCACTGCCAAGATCATGAGGTTTCATTAGTAATGGACTAGCTTCTTCAAGTACTACTATGCTTGGGTGAGAAGGTGCATACAATGTACTTTATTTGTAGGCAAATAAAAGCTTGTAGCCCTTCCTTTAAAACCAACACAAGTAGATCAACCTTTTATTCAATGGGGTATGGATTTAATTGGCATGATAAATCCCCCATTAGGTGTTAGTCATAAATGGATACTCACAACAACTAATTATTTTACAAGATGGGTTGAAGTAGTAACATTAAAGGAAGATAATGAGAATGTTATCCTGGACTTCTATGAGAGCATCATGACAAGGCTTGATACTCCTAATACTACTATCTGGGATAATGATCTTGATTTTATGGGTGTTAAGACAACTGATTGGGCATATAGTAATGGAATATTTTAGAGCACTTCATCCAACTATTACCCCCAAGTTAATGGGTTGGTTAAATATAATAACAAGAACATAATCAAAATCATCAAGATAACCTTTGATCATAACTAGAGGGCTTGAAACACCAAATTTAGGATAACCATATGGGATAATAAGATAAATTCCAAGAGGTAAATAAGGAATTATCCTTTTGTGCTTATGTATGGAAGATAGGCCAGGTTGTATTTTTCTCAAGAGCTACCTACCTTAGAATTGGCACATCAATTAGAGATACTAGAAAACACTCCTATAGAGGTAAGATTGATAGAATTAATGGAGTTTCAAGAAACTAGAGAGAAGGCTCATAGAGTTTTATAACATCACCAAGTATTGATGAAGAGGCTTATTGAAAATAAGCCAACTCTAAGATTATTTCAAAAAGATGACATAGTGTTGAAATGGGATGAAGATAGAACAAAATTAGGGAGGCATATAAAATTGGATACTCTATGGAGTGGACCATATGTCATCATCAAGTGTAAGTTAAAGCAATTATTTCCAATTAGAAAGGATGAATGGAGAAGAGTTACCTATCCTTATGAATGGGATAAATTTGAAACCTTGCTATTGAGTGGTAAATTTTAGTTATGTAGATAATATAGTAAGTTTCATTTTTATTTCATTATGTGTGTTATGTTACCTAAATGTTGTAGTTAAACATATGTTTGTCTCTAATTTATGTTTTATCTTGACTATTTTCTATTTTTATGTGTTATCAAAGGCATTTGTGTGTTAATCTATTATACATGTGACTCTATAGATCAATGGAAAAGACTATGCAACAAGTCATGGTATAGCAAGCATACCACCCTTCGGAGATCACCAAAGATGTTAGCCATTTTTACCATGGTCAAAATGGGTTAACCCCCTTATAGTCAAAATATTTAATAAATGGATGATTACAATGTCATAGGGTGTGTTTTAGTTCATCTAATGTCATTTCATATGACAGTCTATTTTTGGTCATTGTCTAGTCTAATCCTTGTGTCATTTGATATCTTAGAGGTCATTTTAGAGTCATATTTAAAAGTGGTAGGTATTAATGGTGATCAATGAATTTTGATCATGCATCAATGTATGAATGGATAAGTAGATGGATCAAATTTTAGAGATCCTATGAGATGTCAATAATGCTTAGAATGACTTAGGAATCTCTTAGTATTCATCTAGTTCTTTATTATAATCATCTAGATATCTTGGGTCTAGTGGTATAAATTCTTAGTAGGCACTTTGTTGATGTCATAATTTTCATGTATGGATGAGTTAGGGAGAATAGATCATTTTGGTCTATTCACATTAGTCCCAATAACATATGAACCATGTTCTAAGTCATCCACCTGAGCATAGTAAAATAAATGAATATCTAGAGTTGGCCTTTTAGTTTAAATATGCTAAGTTTCCATACTTAGCCAATTTATAAGGAACTCAAATAAAAATAAGTGAGCATATTAATGAATCCATATCTCACACATATGGTAGTTGCAAGAGAAAATGATCATATGGTTTTGTTCAGCTTAGACCCTTATTACTATTTCTTAATTTTTAGATCATCCACCAAAGTATGATATAAGTTATGTAAGTTTAAAGTTAGCTCCTCAGTAAGATTTTGTTATGTTTCCCATACTTATCCAAATGAACTAGACCATCACCAGGACATCACACAAGATCAAATGGACCAAATAATTTTTGAATGTAATATCTTCACTTAAAAGTCTCTTGAGACCAATGGATTAAATTTGTTCATTCCTTTTGGCCTAAAAAATATCTCCTAAAAATTTGGTGCATCCATGAATTTTGTGCTTCAAGATCTAAGCCTTCAAATTTAGACCTACAACATAAGACATTCACGCTAATGTCAAGTTTTAGATAGATCAAAGGAAATCCATTTTTTTGTACCCAACATCCCCATTTTCTTTAAGGAAAAATGGGGACCCACTTTTTTTGGATTTTGATCTTAATATTGACTAGCTTTTGCATATGTTTATGTGAATTCTAGAAAAATCTAAGGTATTTTACTATTGTCAAGATGATATTGGCATTATGTTCATGAGACTAACTTTTATTCTATAGAGACTATTATTTGGGTTTATATTTTTTGGCTAATTATTCTGGCCCTTGTGCAATTTGTCCTTTTGGCTTTTATGTTTTGAGTGTTCTTGGCCCTATTTTATTTCAAGATTACAATTTTAAAAGCCTTATTTTATCAAGAAATTATTTTGAACATTTTGTCTAAAATAATTCTCTTAAGGGAATTCAGCCTGTGGACTCTTTGCCTTAAAAAATTCTGGACTACAAACATTCTCCCTAAAATAAATTCCCTGACAGATTATCCCCTTGACCCTTTTGAACCTACCCTTCAAGAATTTTTTTAAATGACCCTTAGCTATATGAAAGTACCCTTCAAAGAAATAAAAAGTTCCCTTCAACCTTTATGAAGTAGACCCTTCAAGAATTTTTTTACCATGAAGTAGACCCTTTAGATTTTTTGGACCTACCCTTCAGACCTTTTGAATTATCCCTTTAACCATTTTGAAAGTTTCCTCTATCCTTTGAATTAACCCTTTAGTCTTTCCCTAATTGACCAATTTACCCTTTCAAACCACCTCTTTTAAGACACATACCCTTTGGGTCTTTTGTAAAATACCCTTCAAGAATTTTGTCCCAAATACTTTACCCTATGGGACTTATCCTTTAGGATATCCCTTTCAACCCCTTTACACCATGTAAAGTGCCATTCAGCGTTTATGTTTTAGACCCTTTTGACATGGACATACCCTATAGGAATTTTGTCCAAAGCCTTTGACCCTTTTTGAAGTGGCCACTTACCCTTTAGAATAATCACCACAACACTTTCTTCCCCACTAAAGACCCTTTAGACCCAAAGCACATACCCTTCAGGTGTTAAGTAACCTACCCTTTGAGACTTTTGAAATGAACCTTAGCTATACAAAAGTACCATTTGAGAAATCAAAAGTACCCTTTAGCTTTTGAGAAGTAGATCCTTCAAGATTTTTTTCATGGATAAAGTTCCCTATGAAGTGGACCCTTTAGATCAAAATTACCCTTAAGAGAAATTTAAAGTGCCCTCTATACCTTTGAAATATCCCTTCTAGATAATTGTCTTGGGACTTATACCAAGATGAAATATTAAGGGAAGTTGTGGACATTTTGTATGAAATAATTACCCCAAAATAATGAGTCTATGGGTGCTGACCCAAAATAATTTCTCTGATGTACACCCCAAGTGCATTATTGCTAAGAGTATTACCAATCTCACCATACTTAGCCAAATAAACCAAATATATTTTCTATCAAAACTTAAAAAACCCCATTAACCTCACCTAAAAAGTTTAACTTATATTGGAAAATAAAATCCAAGTGAATATTGCACATTTATGTTGCATTAATTGATATTCAATACAATATTCTATATAGGCAATAGACCATTATTGAAAATCCAACATTACATTTGAGCTAACTTGCATTCAAAGTCATTTGCTTTCTTACAACAATGAAGAGCCCTAATTATTACTTCAAGAGTAATACGAGTAAAATAGTTATTTAGCTAGAGCTGAGTTGTTTGTCCATCTTATATTAACATATAAAATAGAATCATAGATCACACAATAATGGCATCTACATCTAGAACATTCTAAGGTATGAAATTGTCTTAAAGTCTCCATAGAATTCATGGATATAGTCTTCGATGCCATGGTGTTTGGAGATAAATATAGGAATTAATTATCATTATGAGATGTCATTGATTTGGTGGGCAAGTTTTGACTTAAAGATGATATGACACTAGCAGATAGATTATTCTTAAGATAATTATTGGCATTTAAATGCCAAAGATTACACTTTGATACCACTAATATGGAAGTAATTTCATGCGTCAACCTCTTGAGGGACCTATTCTTCTTAGGGAAGATATATTAGGATGATTTTTTGCATCATTCTAATATCAATACGGTGGTTGCATGCATTTTGAGGATAGAGTTTTAGATATACCTATCTTTGAGCATCCATGATTCCTACCTCAATAGACACACATTAGTGCAATTTAATGTAGATTTCTTGTTGGAAAATGCATTGTCTTCATGGCTACTCTTAGACTAGACTATCACATGGAAAGGGAATAATTTAAATGGAACAATCCTAATTGGAAGGTTCAAGATGGGGATTCACATTGCTATGGCTCTTCTTAATAGATTATATAGTATGTCTAGCATTCATTTTTTTAATTTGTATTAGGTGTCATTACTATACATGATGCTTACACATGATGCTTCATAGACCCTAGGCAAGATAATAAACCTACAATTGAGGGAATAGATTATTCATAAAGATAGGTGCCCCATGCCCATAGGATATTTATTCACGATGTGATACTTATTCGATGTAGTCATGGGTACATCTTATAGAGATGTTAGTGTATTATGGGATCTAACCATAGATTGTGAGAAGAATAGAATTTGTAACCAATACCCTTTCATTCACATCTACTATTATACAAAACATATGGTGGGAATCTCTAAATATGTCTACCCTTATGTTTGGCAAGCCATTCATGGATCACCCATGCCTTGAATTGGAAATAGTATTATGAAGAATTTAGTTGGGAAATGATATTACTTCCATTACCCAAATTTCACTATTATCATGGTTTGGGGAAACAAAGGTTGCCCCTTGTGTCTTCCAAGGTTTGTTCAAGATAAATTGGTTGAATAAGAAATTGCCTTCCAAGTATGGAAGAGCATTGAAGAGGATTTATTAAGGAAAAATAAATCCTTGTATTTTGGTCATCTCATAACTATTAATTGAATGACATATATTATGAGGAAGCATCTTGAGGAAGTGGGTGGCAAACATAAGAGTTATATTTTCCTTGTACTTACACATAGAGATTGGGATCCACATAGGTTGATCCACAATCACATTGATGAATTCAACATCTTATATAGTCATGAGCCTTATGACTATGATTTCCTATTTTTGAATGCCAAGTTTGATGAAGAAGTATTGGAATAGGTGTAGATTGTTGGGATGCAAGAGGCTCATTTGATAATTCTTCAAGATGATCCTTCCATTTTCACTAGAGAGTTGGATAGCAAGAAGGTAATCTAAAAAGGGTGGTAAAATTTAGATTTATAGAGAGAATAATTTGAGGAGAAATCCAAAGATCAGGCTACTTCCTCCTCCCAAGGACTTCCTTTGAAGTTTAAGTTGAAAGTAATGAAGAAGGAGCTTGGGATACTTGATCCCAATTCAACTAGGGAAGGACAAGCAAAGGATCCCATTAGCCTTGACTTTGATGAGGAAGAGATAACACAATAATTGACTACTATAAGATCTAGTCAAGTACTAATTACTATGCCCTAAGAAAACATGGTTATATCTATTAAGATAGTGACTCTAGAAGTACTAACATATTAAACTCAAGACTCCCCCACATAAGTAACGGCCCCCTTAGTCTATAAAAGAAACCCTAAGACTCTTATAGGTAGTCCCATAATAGAGGCATCACAGAGTTTGCCTACTCAACATTCACATTTGGAAATAGATAGGGGAGATGTAGTGATCACCAAGGATATTGCATATTATTCAGATGAGGAAGCTAAGTTGGAGACATCTGACAATATGAGCCTCTAGATAGAACTTGTAGAGCTTAGTCTTTCAGATACATATTCTTTTATCAATTTTCCCTTATCTTCTATACTCATGTTTTGGTAAGATACATGTATGGAAGTTCCTACATCTATCCCCTTCACTTCTACAACTACCATTACTCCTATTTACATTTCCATCACACTCACCACATAGGCCCATTTTGTTCTTACAATAACCTCCACTGTTAGAGAACTCAAGAAGAATAAAATGTCCAAGAAGGTGTAGCTACAGTAGCCACCTCAGAACTCCATGCCCAATCCACTCAAAACACCCTTCCATTATTGTTTATCACTTACACAAAAGAGACCATAGTGATAAGCATTAGCATGTAGAGGAAGGCCAAGCCCCAAATAATCATGGTCCATCTACATCCTTAGTTTAGAAGAGTATATTAGTATAAAATCATATGTTCTTCCCTTATTTATGTCATAAATAAACCTCATAAGAAACAATAAAGAGATTAAGAGGAGGTAGAGGAAGAGGTTTTTGTCACAACCTTTGATGCATCCTAATTAGATATCCCTCTATCGAAAGTGGATCTAAGAAACAAGGCATCCCAATTTCCAAACTTCAAGATCATTAATCTTCCATCTATTTCAACTTCACTTGATCCCCCAACTGAAAGTATATAAAAGGTAAAGAAGATGAAAATATAAGATGAAAAACCACCTAAATAATCCTTGAAGAAAGGCAAGAAGTGTTCTCCCTCACCAAGATGTAGAATATAAGTCTAGGATAATCTTAATATGAGGAAAATATGGTAGACATAGCTCAAGCACACAAGGATGCCATAGTTTCAATCTAAGAGGGCTCTAAATTATCTTGATAGGATCTAGACGAAAAAGTATAGGTATTAAAATCTGAAGTGGAAAAACTAAAGGAGAAGGCCAAAATAGTGCATATTCCTATGGGCATTGAAATTGAATTTTAAGAGGTACATTTGAGATTCTATAACTCCATAAAAGACATGGATTTCATGAAGTTTGAGATGGATCCTCATGTAAGCCATGACAATAAATTGTTTAACTCTTTGAGATGTGACAATGCAAAAATCAAGAAGCTAGTTATCTACATGGGCACTCTCTTTGTAGTCATCTTGACATTATGACTACACTTGAGGCATTGAATGCCTTAAATTTAGTATTTATTTGTTGAGGAAGTGAAATATTGGTTGAAAAATGTTGGGGCTTTAGTCCCTAGATATCAAGCACATAAGGCTTAGGTTCTTCAAATTTTTCATGAGCTAAAGTTATCCAAGATTAAAGACTCCACTAGTAAGTTGATTAGCAAGATCTATTTTGAAGAGCTTATCCAAGAAGTGGTCGATGATTTTAAGTAGAGATTGTAAGGTTTGACACTTAGGAAATTGATTCAAAATTAAGAAAGGATTAGAAAAATGTCACTAAAGTTGAAATGTTCAAGAATAAATTTCAAATAACCAAGGTTGAGCATGAGAAGCTCCTTAGATAGACCAAGATAATCCATCGACCATCACTACTAAATTTAGACATTATACAAAGGAAACATGGAGTGTTAAATAATATCTATGAGGATAATGAAGTGAAGAATAAGTAGGGTTTAGGTGGTGAAACTACATCTTCAACTACCATGATAACTTTTATGCCAACCAAGGTGAATGCAACACTTTGAGTGAGTAAGCCTTGATAAGTTAGAATCACACATGTACAATTTTTTAATAGCTAATATACTTATACTCTCTTATATTTTGAGTGGATAATTATTAAAAAATGACTTCATATTTTGTGTACATGAACATGTTGCATAATTTTGAAAATTTAATTTATTTATTTATAACTTTTAGTTCTTTTTTAGATAGGTTTTAGACCATAGTTAGAACTACATGTTCTAACTAAAACTTGAACCACCTTTCATGAACTTGGAGAATGAGGTGACCCCTTCCCCAAGTCTATATATATAATTTTAACTAACCTAGATTTTTGGGGGTTAAAATATTTTGGAATACAGAACAATGAATAATTTTGATCATTAACAAAGTGTTTTGAGTATTTTCTTTCCAATTCCATACAATTAGGTATTATTTCCACGGTTGTGTGTTTCAATAATCTTTAGTGTGCTATAGTTATGAATTGATTCTTTATTTTTTGCCTGATATAATGATCCTAGATGTGCTACAACTATTGAAAGATTAGTGAATGTATCAATTGAGTTGGTCAAGTTAATTGAATAATATTTATGAATATGTATTTATGCTTTATTTGGTGTATTTTTCTTATATGTATAACAACTACCTTAAATAATTCATTTACTTGAGACATAATATCCTAATTATGGGTGTAAATCAACTATCCTAAAGTAACAACCTTTGTCTAAGGCTTGTGAATTCCCCACATCTTTATTTCCTTAGACTTCCTAACCATGTCTGATTATATGTGTGATATTTATACTAGAAATAGACATAGGTTTTAGAAAACATAGGTCTATTTAGAAACCAACCAGGGATGTAATTCCCAAGAACCGTGGAGCCTCTTTTTCTTCCCTACCTTACCCTCCTTTTTTGAGTTTGTGATTAAGACTTGACCACTTTAGACTAGAAACTAGCCACCCATCCAACCCATGTAGATATTCACTCTTTTATAAGGCCATACCTCCATCCAGAAAACCTTGTCAACAACCTACATGACCTACCCCTATTCCATTAATAGGTTGAAATACATTACATACTTGTAACTCATTCCCTAGAGTGGAGTTCACTTCCACAGAGATCCTACAATGTTAGAGGCTACCTCATTCAACTATAGTGTGCATAAAACCCATACCAACAATATTCCACTAGTGGTAAAAAGAGAGCTAAACCCTTAAGAATAGAGGTTTTTCTTTGCATATAGTTACACTGGAGTCTCCTAGGAGATTGAATAGATCTAATTCCTAGGATGGTTTATTAGCGTTACCCTTGACAAGTCATAGGAGACCTAGAGCTGTGATAGTAACTCTAGTCTAGAATAATCCATCACTTCCACTAGGACACCCCTTACCTATAAGGAAGCCTTTGCATATTAATTAATTTATTGCCTAATAATATCCTTGGTTAGTTGGATCTACCATTACCATCTTAGGATACATGCATGATATACCTTAGAATCCTAAAAAGTATTTGCCATACTTTTCTCCTTTAAAGCCAAGGACCACAGAAGATCATATAAAATCTATTAAAGCTGATTTAAGATTAATTAATGTAGTTGATGAGTATGGTATATGTAAATTATTCCCTTTTAATTTGATGGATGTTACTTATGATTGGTATTTAAATCTAAATGAAAATTCCATCACTAATTGGGAGGAATGTCAAATGGCTTTTCTTACGTAGTTTGAATAGGTCACAAATCCTAGATTGGTATATCATCACTTCACCAATATGAAGATGGAGCCTAATGAACTCATCCATGCTTTCAATACAAGATGACATAAGATGTACAACTATTTGATCCTAAAGTATAAACCATAACCAACATTAGCATTACAGATGTACAAGAATGCCTTGGACCCTATCACCATCATGTTCCTAAAGAGAGAACCTGCTAAAAATACTTTAGTGTTATCATTCAAAGAGTCTATTAACATTGATAGATAGCTCAACCCATAAACACCTAGGGTACCTAACATCAATAATGGATTTTGAGTGCTCAATATGATACCACATGTGAGGTAGAATGTTATATCATACAATCAGAATCAATTGTACACACTTCCTCTACTGAGACAATTGATGTAGCCAAAATTTGACTACTTGAATAATAATGTGATAGGTAATAGTTATCAATATAACTATCATGTAGAAGCACTTCCCATAATCATTCTATAAGGTATAGATTCCACAAAAGTTGGATTAGATTCTATTCAAAAGATAGTCAAAAAATTGAGAAATGATTTTGTGAATATGTAATAAAATATGGGTAATGCAAATTCTCCAACTGGAGACTAGAGTACTAGATTCCAAAGATATAATAAAACTTTTAATAGGCTTGCAAATAATATGGAGCAACTTGGAAAGCTTCCATAAATCAACCTAGTTGAAATGACTCTCCTTAATTAGTGAAGAATACATAATACACCCCAACATGATAAGCTCTATTGCATTGAGTTCTATATGAAATTTGAGATCTTTCAAAGGGAAGTAAAATGATATGATCAAATGAATAACCCACTAGAATCCCATCAAGATCTAATATAGTTTAGCACAACCATGTTCTTCAAAACACATGAGTTTGCATTCTCAAGTGAAGATGACAATGAACTAGAAAGAAGATAATGTGGATGAAGTTCATGCTTTCAAATAGTTCCAAAGAAGTACATACAACTTAAGGAACAAACAACCATTTACCACCATGACTCATCTAAACACCATGACAATGCCTCCAAATCTCAAAGTAGACAAAAATCCACCCCCTCTAAAGAGGAATGATCTACCACCAAGCAGGGAAGAATTGAGTAAAGGAGGATACAAAATTATGGAATATATGAATAATATTAAGGAAAATATAAAGCTCCATGAGTTATCCTAGATCATTGAGCAAAATGAGTTTTTATGGAAGTCCATTACTTAAAAGGCCCCTATGGAAAGAACTAGAGTGACTATATATAATGTAAAGGTTATTAATGCCAACATCATTTACATGATCAAGTCTAAATTTCCATCATTTATGTTTACCATTAGAGCATTTGGTAAGAACATTCATAACTATTTGGTTGATTCTAGAGCATCTATAACTTTTATACCTACCTCTATATGTTAAAATCTTGGTCTCACTCCAAGCCCTTCAAAGATAACAATCTCTTAACTAGAAAAAATGGTAGTACCAATAGTGGGAGAACTAAATAATGTATTCATTCAAGTAGCATCAGAATCAAGAGTCTATATGACTATCGATATTTCAATAGTGGACATACCAGAAGGATATGGATTATTGTTAAGCAAAGATTGGTCCAAAATGCTTAATAGATATCTTTCCATAGACTTCTCTCGTATCTGACTAGCATGGAGGGGAGTTGTGAACCATATCATAATTGATAGATAGCAAAGAATGAAATATTCCATCATAAAATATAATGTCAAAAATGAGGAGGTAAAGTATGACTCTCCCACTCTTAGTATTTATAATTTTACTACTCACAATCTAGCATAAAACATAGAACTTGAAGGTTCAAATCAGCTATGGACTATGCATTTTGATGGATCTAGGTCTAATCAAGGATCAAGCATAGGAATTGAGCTAATTGATCCTCAAAGCAAGAAGTTATTGGTAACTTATAGATTATAGTTTCCATGTCCTAACAATAGAGTTGAGTATGAAGCTCTAATTCTAAGACCACAACTTTCACTAAAGAATAATGTAAAACATACAAATGTATTTGGTGACTCAAAGTTGGAAGTTTACTAGGTAAGAAATAAATATCAGTGCAAATTATCTTATTTTAAGAGATATAAGAATAGAGTGTGGGATTTAATTAAGAGCTTTTAAGCTTTTAACATAGTGTCACTCCCTAGAGAGTAGAATCAGGGCACCGATTCACTAGCTACTACCACTACCAATCTTGAGTTGTTGCAGGAATTTGAGGTAAAGATATTTTCTATTGAACTGGTTCTTTGTCCCTCTATTCCAAATAATATATAAAATTTCTAGGTCTTTAATGATGATCAACATATCATATAGTTCTTAACTAATTCATGATAATTTAAGTCCCAAATCATAGATGACAGGACATTATCCACTTTTGCCAAGAAGAAATTGATAAAAGGGTATTCTCTAGCTCAAGGAAAATTAGATTCTAGCCAACTTATTCTCCCTAGAAAGACCATTTGACTTAGACCCTCAGGCACAACAACTCAAGTGGCCTAAGGTTGATGAATCATACTTCAAGAGGGAAAATCTAGGAGATGACCATAACCTACATTATGTGAATATTGTCCATAACTATACTATGGAGGATAGATAGCAAGTCAAGGATTTGATTGCTCAATACAAAGATGTTATTTCCTAGACGTATGAAAACCTAAAGGTATATGACCCATAGGTCATCACTCACATGATTCCCCTGAAGCAAGACCATAAACCATTTAGATAGAGGCAAAGGCTAGTAAATCCTATTTTAGAGTCTCTTATTTAGAAAGAACTAGAGAAGTCATTAAGTGCCAAAATCATCTTCCTCATTTGAAATTCTACCTAGGTGGCCAACTTGGTCTTGATTAGAAAGAATGGTGATATCAGATTATGCATAGACTTAAAAAATATGAACAAGTCTTTTGAGAAAGATACTTTAGCTCTACCTTATCTAGATGAGGTAATACAGATAGTGAGTGGTTTCGAAATGATGTCCTTTTTGGATGGATTTTTAGGCTATAATCAGGTACTAGTTTAGTCTAAGGATAGAATGAGGATGATGTTTACCTTTAAATGGGGTACTTATGTACATGAAAGTATGAAATTTGGCTTGATCAATGCATCATCTATATGGATGATCTTATAGTGTTTTTAAATAATTAAAAAAATCACATAAGTCACCTACAATCCATATTTGATAGGTGTAAAAGGTTTGGTATTTCACTGAACTGAAAGAAGAACATATTTGGAGTCATTGAGGCAAAACTCTTGAGATAAATTATCACAAAGGATGGAATCCCCATTAATATAGATAGAATCTAGACAATTTTGAGAATTCAATAACCAAACAACAAGAAGGAGCTCAAGTCATTCTTTGGGAAAATCAACTTTGTGAGGAAGTTCATCTCAAGTTTCATAGAAATTGTCAAGCCTCTGAATTCCATGCTCAAGAAAGATGCTAAAATTGAGTGTATAGCTAAACCCATAAAGTCTTTCCAAGACAAAGAATGCCATATCATAGGCTCTAGTGTTAATTAATCAAGACTTCATAAAATATTTCTATCTATATTTGTGTGCTTCAGAACACACTATTACTATGGTTATCACATTAAAAAAAAGATGAAACTCAACATTTGATTACCTTCATGAGCACAAATTTGAAGATGCAGAGCTCAGGTATTCTATGATTGACAAACAAATTTTTACTCTTGTCAAAGTAGTGAAGAAATTTAGACATTACATCTTAAATAACAAAACCATTTCTATTGTACCCAACCATGTTGTCAAGCTCACCTTGTCACAAAATTAGATGGGAGAATGTTGAAGAAAATGTATGTTGAAGCTCTAGGAATTTGACTTAGAAATCAAGCCTATAAATATTGCTAGAGGTCAAGGCATTGTTCAACTCATGCCTGACCTTGATCTTCAAATCACTACTGAAGAGGTATGTTTAGTACAAGTTTCTAAAGGATAATGGTATACCGATATAATATAATATTTAATTATAAGAACTCCCCTAGAGCTTAGTATAGAAAGAAGAAGAGCTTTGAGGATCAAATATGCTCATTTCATGATCAAAAAGGGAGTCCTATATAGAAGGAATTAGAAGGTATTTATCTTAGATGTGTAGCTCTAAAGGAGGCTAAAGAGATTCTAGAGAACTTGCATCAAAAGATAGGTAGTGGTCACCCTATTAATAATACCACAACCCATAAAATATTGAGGTTAGGTTATTATTGGCTAACCATATATAAGGATGGTCATATACACATTAGAACCTATTATGAATTTCAAGCATTAGCTAAGAGAGAAGTACACACAATAATGCATCTACAAATAGTTTTTGAAGGAAGGTCATTTTCATAGTGGGGTTTAGACTTCATTGGTGTAATCAAACCAAATTCCTTAGTAGGCCATAAATTTATGCTTATAACTATAGACTATTATACTAGATGGATGGAAGTAGTAGCCACGAAGAATAGTAGAGCACAAGATATGATTCATGTTTTAGAGGAACACATAACAACTAGATTTGGCACACCTATTTATTTGGTGTGTGATAATGGACCAACTTTTATATCAGTAGAATGTGCTAAATGGGCACATGACAACTAGATCATAATCAGCTTAGCCTCTAACCACTACCCTCAAGGAAATGGATTAATAGCTTCAACAAATAAAAATATGATTGATGTAATGAATAAGTCAATAAGGAAAAATCTTAGGGATTGGCATAATTTACTAAAGTATGCTCTTTGTGTAGATCAGATGAGATATAAACAAGCCCTGAAAGCTTCACCCTACCTACTGGTATATGGATGTAGACTAGTTTTTCTTATGACATTGAAGGTACCAATCTATTAAACTACATGGAACCAAATGACAAAGAAGAATCAATATTGTTTGATATAATATAAATGGAAAATTCAAGGATTGAAGCCTTACAGACATTTAGTAAACACTAGGATGTAGTCAAAAGATGGTTTAATAAAAGAGTGAAAGTCAAAACATTCAAAAATTTGGATATGGTGATACTATGGGATAAATCCCATGAAAAAAAAAGAAAATATATAAGTTTTACACATTATGGAATGGACCCTATGAGATTATATAGATCATGGGATATAATGAATTCATATAAAGGACCTCCAAGGTAATGAGATTACATATCTAGTCAATGGACAATTCCTAAAGCATTACTTTAGGGTTATTTCATCTATAGATATTATTAATTGAGAGGAGTCTGATAAATTTAGACATAAGACTAGAGTAGATTTCCATGCTTTCAGCTTTAGTTTCCATGCTTTCTATATTAATTATTTTGTTTTATAGTATTTAGTTTTCTTAGATTAGATCTCAGTGCTCTTTAGAGTAGTTTCTTACTTTCTATATTAATTATTCTTTGTTTTCTTTGGTGTTCAAGGTTGTGTTTTCTTTAGTTATTGTGAAACCAAAATTTAAAATAACTGAGTTTAGGACTTGTATAAAAATGGAAAATCAATCTTGACACATTGGGGACTGGTTTACAAATTAGGTGCTTTTTTGTGTTTTAAGAAATTAGAATGAAGAAAAGCAATCACAAGATTATTTTAAATAGTGTCACAATTGAATACTTTTACCAAGCATATAGAAGTTGTTATTGAGGTACTTCGTACAAATTTAGAATTTTTTCTTATTTTATTGGATCAAATGCACTCATCATGTTAAGTACATGTTGGAAGTGACTATTTAGGGTGTAGATTTGGTTGACAGGGATGTTTAGTAACAATTTATTTTATAATTATACCAACTCACTAGGATTTCATCTCCTCTATTTTACATTGATCTAAACACAAGAGAAACAAAATAAAATAAAAAGAAGGAAAAGATCCAATGAGTTTAAAGATGTAAAATAAAATTAAAATAGATCACATGATGAAATAAAGTCAATGCACCACACATCATGGTTATAATAAAATAATAGGAGAAGAGAAGAAACCTAAGGTATCTCTATTAGGGTTATGGATGCTTAGATACTAGTAGAGCAATTACTGAGATTCCCTTAATTTTATGATCTTCAACAAATACTATAATGAAACCTATAGCCTCATCAAAACCTTCAAAAAACTCATCACAATAAGGGCTAAATAAACTACACATTTAACACACATAAATCCAACAGATCATAAGGTAAGTATGTTGTGTGATTTAAAATTATGATTCTCTTTCATGTTTATGATTTAAGTGTTTTTTTGTGACATACTACAAGATTGATCTAAATATTGTGAGACCGTAGTTATGGGTTCTAAAATACTCAGGAGTATTTCCCTTGTAAGTTACCATTTATTGTACCCAACATCCCCCTTTTCTTCTAGGAGAAATAAGAACAATTTTTTTTTATATTTTTATCTTAATATTGACACAATTTTAATATGTTTATGTAAATTTTAGAAAAATCTAATGTATTTTACTATTGGTAGGATGATATTGGCATTATGTTTCATGAGACTAACTTTTGTTCTATAGAGACTATTCTTCAGGTTTAGATTTTTGGGATAATTCTTTCAATGCTTGTGTAATTTGTCCTTTTAGGTTTTATATTTTATTTACTCTTGGACCTATTTTATTTTAATCTTAATATTTAGAAAGCTTTGTTTTGTTAGGAAATTTTTGTAGACATTTTGATAGAAACAATTCCCCTGAAGTAATTTAACCTATGGGATCTTTGCCTTATGGAATTTTGGATAATGAACATTCTCCCCAAAATAAATTCCCTGAAAGATTATGCATTTGATCCTTCTAAACCTACCTATTATAATTTTTTTTAAATGACTCTAAGCTATACAAAATTACCCTTCTGGGAAATCAAAATTGCCCTTCAGCCTTTATGAAGTACACCCTTTAGGTAATTTTTTGTCATGAATTAGACCCTTCAGATCCTTTCCACATGCATTTAAAAAAATAATAATTATCCCTTCTTAAAGTGTCCTTTGTCCTTTGAATTAACCCTTTGACCTTTCCTAAATTGACCACTTTACCCTTGTGAACCGCTTCTTTAAAGACACATACCCTTCAAGTTTTGGGTACAAGACCCTTCAAGACTTTTGTCCCAAATCCTTTACCCTACGAGACTTATCCTTGAAGATATCCATTTTTACCCTTTTGACCCATGTAAAGTTAACTTTGGCCTTTGTGTTTTTGATCCTTTTGATGTAGACATACCCTTTAGGAATTTTATCCCAAGCCTTCGACCCTTTTCAATGTGGCCACTTACCCTTTGGAATAATTAGAACATCCCTTTTTCCTCCACCAAAATACCCTTAGAACCCAAGGCACATACGCTTTAGGTTTTCTCTAAGCTACCCTTTAGGACTTTTTAAAATACCCTTAGCTATAAGGAAGTACCCTTTAGGAAATTAAAAGTACGCTTAAATGTTTGCAAAGTTTAGAGTAAAAAATACTCTATGTTTCATTTTGATTTTTAGTCACATGATCCAAATCACTGTCCCTAAACACATTGGTTTGAAACATCAAAGTTTTGACTCAAAGCACAGCTCAAATTTTTGTTTGCTCAATTTTGTCTAAGTGTCAAAATTGAGCAGAAGCTGCCAAGTGTCATCATCTGAGGCACCTTTCATAATCTCTATAAGTTGGTCAGGATGTGCAACATACCTCATAGTAACTCAGTGGAACATGACAAGTGTCAGCATCTGCATTTCAAATCTCTTTTAAGTGGAAGGTTTCAACAAGCTAAGTATTAAGATCAAGCGGATGGCAACAAGTGGCAATCACAGAAGGTTTCAATTTACTTTTCTTAAAGCAACAAAATATGCCACATACCCTAGTTGAAGAGAGTGGAAGCCACCACATGTCAACCTCTGAATTATCTTCATTTTGTTTCACTGATATAGTAAAGACTGTGGTGGGTCTCAGGTTTTATTTCTGAAGCAAGTGGAAGCTGCCAAGTGTCAATGTCTATGTAAATATGAAATGAGGCCTGATTGTTCCTAATATAAACAAAGCAACATGGAGACCAACACATGTCACCTCCCACAAGTTTCTCAAAAGGTGGCTAAATGTAGCAAAAATCACCACCTATCCCTATTCCCTTTTTAATGTTGCTTAGGTGAGAAGTGTTTTGGGTCCCATTTTTTGTTAAGTTGTTAAAGTTTCAAAGAAGCAGATTATGACAGGTGTTAAAGGTAGAACACTCCTGAGTAAAGACACAAATAGAGTATAAGTTACATGGAAAGTTTTGTGTGTCTTCGATAAGTGTTTCAGAACATGCCAAGTGTCATTCTCTGGTGCATCCTAAATAAAGAGAAGGTTTTCAAGAAGAAAAGGGGAATCAACCAAGTGTCCTCTCCCATTTGAAAGTAGGAAGCATCCTGAGTATCTACTTTAGCCAATGAATTACAAGAAGATAAAGCATTTTAGAATCTAAGAAATATCTTTTGTTAGACACTTCCAGTTTAGTTAGATTTTAGTTGGACCATTAGATTGGGAACACACAGACAATTTGGAGTGAATCCAATGCTATAAAGAGGAGTGCAGAGATCATTAGAGAAGGAGGAGAATATAGAGAGAATTTTCTAAGAGAATTATTGTCAAGAGTTTTTAGACTTTCTAGAGCTGTGATTAGGAATATCATTTGCCTTTATTCTATTTTCCTAAGTTGGAAATTTTATGTAACTGTGCATGTTTCTATGCCTCTTATGTGACTTAATAATAATATTGAGTCATGTGCCTTTGTTGATATTTTTTGTGTCACTACAAAATTAGTCTAAGTTGTGAGCCTCTATTTCTATTGTTTTCATCTTTTACATTAATCATGCCTTGTTTGCTCTTAAATGTAATTAAATCTTACATATAGTTTCACTATTCTCAGATTAAGGGTCAAATTACTTTCAGGCACATCACCATAGTTAGATTTTCTTTCTTTTCATTTGTGTTTCTATTAAAATTCCTATCCCTTTTCCTAGTATATGCTTGATATAAATAAGAGACTACCTTCTTAAAAATCTAGAGGTTATTTCAAGTTGTAAGTCCTACATTCTTAAAACTTCCCATTGTTGGTGTTAGAAACAAAGTGCAATTTTAACCATCAACACAAAGTATATCCTTTATGAAATTTTTCATGGATAAAATACCCTATGAAGTGGACTCTTCAAATCAAAATTACCCTTTAAGGAATTTTAAAGTACCATCCAAACCTTTGAAATGTCCCTTCAAGTTAATTGTTTTGAGACTTTTGCTTAGATAAATTTTTTGGGGAAGTTGTTATAGTAATTTTATCTAAAGTAATTCAAATTAAAAAATTAGTTTATGGGTGTTGACCCAAAATAATTTATTTGATGTACACTCTAAGTCCCTTATTACTAAGATTATTTCTAGTCTCGCCATACTTAGCCAAATAAAGTAGAAATATTTTTTATCAATACTTTAAAAACCCCTGCCAACTTGAGGTAACAAGTTTGAATTGTACATGAAAATAAAATCCAAATGAATGTTGCACATTTATGTTTCACAAATTGATATTCATTTCAATATTATATATAGGAATTATTCCACAATTTAAAATCCATCATTACATTTAAAGTATTTTGATTTTTTATAGCGATGAAGAGCCCTAGTTCACACTTCAAGAGTACTATGAGTAAAAAGATGACTGAGCCAGATCCAAGTTTCTTTTCCATCCTATATTAGCATATAAAAGAGAAGTACAAAGCATGCAACAATGACATCTAAATATAAAACATTCTAAGGTATGAACCCAACATCCCCATATTCAATTAAGGAATCCATAAAATTCACTGGTACAGTCTTAAATGCCATGGTGTTTGGAGAAAAATACATGAATTACTCAATATTATGGGATGTCATTGATTAAGTGGACATGTTTTCAATTGAAAATGATATGACACTAGTAGACAGATTGTTCGTAAAATAATTATTGGCATTTAAACACCCAATATTATACTTTGATATAGCTAAGCTAGAAGTAATGTCATGCATCAAACTCTTGAGGGACCTATTCTTCTTAGGGAAGATATTTAAAGATGTTTTCTTGCATCATTATAATAATAATATAGTGGTCATATGCATTTTGGGGTAGATTTACAGAGATACCTATCTTTGAGCATCCATGATGACTACTTTGACAATCACACATTAGTGACATTTAATGTAGAGACCTCGATGGAGAAGGTGTTGTCTTCATGGCTACTCTTAGACTAGACTATCATTTGGAAAGGGAATAATAAAAAAAGAGCAATCCTAATTGATAGGTTTAGGATAGCAATTCACATTAGTATGATTCTTCTCAATATATTATATAGTATGCCAAACATTAATTTTGTTAATTTGGATTGGGTGTCATTATTGTACATGATGCTTACACATGATACCACATATTCCCTAGGTGAGATAACAAACCTAAAGTTAAAGGAATAGATTATTCACAAAGATAAGCACCCCATACCCATAGGAGATTTATTCATGATGTCATACTTATTGGATACAGTCATGGGTACATGTTACAAAGACATTGGTTCATTATGGGCTCTGATCATAGACTATGAGAATAATATAATGTATGACCACTACTAGTTCATGCACATCTATTGTTATACCAAACATATGGTGAGGATATTTGAAGATGTCTACCTTTATGTTTGTCAAACCATTCATGTTTTGTCCATGCTTCAAATTGGACATAATATTGTGAATAATTTGGTTGCGAAATGAGACTACTTCCTTTACCCAAATTTCACTATTATCATGGTTTTGGGAAACAATTTGGCCCCTATGTCTCTAAAGGTTTGTTTTAGATAAATTAGCTAAACAAAAAATTGCCTTCTAATTATAAAAGAGCATTAAAGATGATTTATCAAAGTAGAAGAAAGCCTTTTATTTTTGTTATCTCATAACTATTGGTAGGATGGCATATATGATGAAGAAACATCTTAGGGAAGTGGGTGGAATATGAAAGAGTTATCCTTTCCCTACACTTGCACATAGAGACTAGAATCTACATGGTTGATCCAAGAACATATTCATGAATTCAACATTGTGTATAGTTATGAGCCTTATGAATATGATTTAAAAATTTTAAATGCTAAGTTTAATGAAAAAGTATTAGAATGGGTATAAATTATTTGGCTACAAGAGGGTCATCTGAGAATGATCTAGGATGATCCTTCCATTTCCACTAGGGTGTTGGATAGCAAGAAGGCACTCTACAAAGGGTGGTAACATTTAGATTTCTAGAGAGGATAGTCTAAGGAGAAATTTAAGGATTGAGTTTATTCCTTCTCCAAAGGAATTCATTTGAATTTGATGTTGAAAGTGGAGAATAAATAACATGGGGTACTTGAGCCTAGTTTAACTACAAGAGAAAAATTAGGGGAGCCCATGACTCTGATGAGGAAGAGAGAGCACAAGAATTGCCTACTACAGGTTATAGTCAAGTACCAATTAATATGACCCAAAAACACATTATTACATCAAATAAGATAAAAAATCCAAGAGTAGTAGCTAATTGAATAAATACTCTCCCATATAAGTAATGACCCCCTTGGTCTACAAGAGAAATCATAGGACTCCCATGGGTAGTCCCACAATAGAGGCATCATAGAGTTTGCCTACTCAACTTCCACATTGATAACCAGTTAGGGGAAATATGGTGATCATCAAGGTTATTGAAGATGATTTAGATGAGAAAGCTAAGTTATAGATATCCAAGGCTATGAGCCTCTAAATAGAACCTATGGAGCTTACTCTTCTATGTACATAATATTTTGTTAGTTTTACCTTATCTTCTATACCTATATTTGGGTAGGCTACCTCTATGGAAGTTCCCACATTTATCCCCTCCAATTACACTACTACCATTGCTCCTTCCATTTCTAATTCAATCCCACTCACCATAGAAGCCCCTTTTATTCCTACTAGCACTTCCACTATTAGAGACCTCAAGAAGAAGAAAGTGTCTAAGAAGGTGCAAACTTCACTAACCACCTCACAACTCCATCTATAATCCACTCAAACCACCCTTCCATTAACATCTACCACTTATATAGATAAGATCATAATGATAATCACTAGCAGGAGGAGGAAGGCCAAGCCCTAAATAATCATGGCCCATCCACTTCCTCAATTTGGAGGAGTAGATTGGTCCAAAATCATATGGCCTTACCTTGTTGATGTCATAACTAAAGCCCATAAGAAACAATATAAATTTGAAGAGGAATCATAGGAAGAGATTGTTATCACAACCTCTAATGCATCCTAATTAGATATCCCTCCATAAGAAGTGGATCTAAGAAGCAAGGCATCCTAATTACTAAACTTCAAGATCACTGAGATTCCATACTTTTCTACTTTGTTTGATCCCCCAGTTGGTAGTATCCAAAGGGTGAAGATGAGGAAATTAGAAGATGACAAAGGCACCCAAATCATCTTTTAAGAAAGGAAAGACATGTTTTCCCTCACCAAGAGGTAGAATAGATAGCCATGATAATCTTTATATGAGGAAAATATAGTAGACCTAGATGAAGCACATAAGGATGTCATAGTTAAAATCAATGAGGGCACTAAAATAGCTCAATAGGAGATAGAGGAAGAAGTATAGGTTTTAGAATATTAAGTGGAATAACTAAAGGAGAAGGACAAAATAGTGTATATTCTTATGAGAATTGAAACTAAAGTTTAATAGGTATCTTTGAGATGTTATAACTCCCTAAAATCCATGGAATTCATGAAGGTTGAGATGGCCCCTCATGTGAGCTAAGCTAATCAATTGTTTAACTCTTTGAGTAATGATAGTGCAAAATTGAGGGTGCTAGTTTTCTACACAGGTAACTCTCTCTATATTCATCTTGACATTATGACTATGCTTGAGGCATCCAATGTCTTAAAATTGGTAGTTATTTTGTAGGAGGAGGTGAAAGATTGGTTGTAAACTTTTGGGTCTTTAATCCCCAGATATAAGGCACATGAGGCTCAAGTTATTCAAATTTTTCATAAGCTAAAGTTATACAAGGTTAAATAATCCATTGGTAAGTTGATTATCAAGATAAATTTGGATAATCTTATCCAAGAAGAGGCCAATGAGTTTAAGCAAAACTTGTAAGTTTTAACACTTGAGGAAATTGAGTCAGAATTAAGTAAGGATTAGAAAAAGGTCACTAAAGTTGAAATTTTCAAGACTAAATTTCAAATAACCAAGGATGAGAATGTGAATATCCATGCACATACCAAGAGAATCCATCGACCATCATTTCTAAATTTAAAACCTATATGAAGGCAATAGGGAGTAGCGTAGAAAGTCTTTGAGGATAACGAAGTGAATAAGAACAAGGATTCAGGAGGTGTAACTACATATTCAACTACCATGATGACTTCTACATCAATCAAGGTACATACAACACTTTTAGTGTGTAAGCCTTTATATGATAGAATCTTATACATGTAAAATTTTGTAATGGATAATATACATTAGACTTTCTTAGATTTTAAGTGACTAGTTATAAAAAATTGACTTTATATTTTGTGTACATGTACACATTACATAATATTAAAAAGTCAATTTATTTATTTTTAACTTCTACTTCTATTTTAGACAGGTTTTAGACCATATTTAGAAATACATGTTAAAACTAACACTTGTAACCACCTTGCATGAACTTGGATGATGAGGTAACCCCTTCCACAATTCTATATATACAATTGTAACCAACCTAGCGTTTTGAGGGTTAGAAGATTCTAGAATATAGAGAAATGAATAGTTTTAATCATCAGCAAAGTGTTTTGAGTATTTTTTTTCCAATTACATGAAGTTATTTGTTATTTATATGGTTTTCTGTTTCAATAGTCATTAGTGTGCTATAGCTATGAATATATTCTTGATTTCCTGGTTGATATACTGATCTTAGATGTGCTAAAACTATTGAAATATTAGTGAATGTATTGATTGAGTTGGTCAAGTTAATTGCATGATTTTTTTGAATGTATATTTATGCTTTATTTAGTGTAGTTTTATGTGTGTGTGCAATATCTACCTTAGATAATTCATTTTCCCAAAGCCATAATCTCCTAATTAAGGGTGTTCAATAGCTACCCTAAAGAAGTAACCTTTATTTGAGGCTTGTGAATTCACTACATATTTATTTCTTTAGACTTCCTAGCCATGTCTTATTGGATGTGTGTTATTATTGCTATAAATAGACATAGGTTTTATAAAACATAAGTATATTCAAAACCTAACCAAGGATGTAATTCCTAAGAACCATAAATCCTCATTTTTTGCCCTACCTTACCCTCCTTTTTTGAGTTTGTTATTAAGACCAACACACTTTAGATTAGAAACCAAACACCCACATAACCCATGTAGAGATTGAATATATTATAAGACCACACCTTCATCCAAAAAACCTTGTCAACAACCTAAATGTCCTACCCCTATTCCATCAATAAGTTGAAATATATTGCATACTTGCAACTCATGCCTTGGAGTGGAGTTCACCTTCATAGAGATCCTAAAATGCTAAAGGCTACCTCATTTAATTGTAGTGTGAATAAAACCCACATGAACAAATTTGAGATTAAATTTTATGGTCTATGGGATGCTAATTATGGTCACATGAATGTCAAATTATGATAGTAAGGATGTTAGGTTTTAGATCATGAAGTAGCCTTTGGGTTTCAAATAGTGTGTGCCAATTGATCTAACAGTCTATGTTACATTGTACATCTTAATCCAATAGGGAAAGATGGGTCAAATATTCAAGGATCTCAAGGGGTTAACACATGGTGCGAGCATGTGAGGCTATAGAATGATAGTGAATCCTAAAAATCAATGCATGCTTGACATGTGGCATAAGATGAAATCGAGTTGACAAGTCAAAAGTAAGATTGATGGCCAACACTTGATTTTATAAATCAAGATCAATGACATGAGTGAGATTCAAATGTCAATGAGTTTTTATCAAATAAAATGTTACCAACTATCATGATTTTTGGACTTTTGGTTAGTGATAGATGGCCAACATTGAATGTAGAAACAAAGAGATTATAGAGGATAACAACAGATTGAATTTGACTAGATGGATAAGATGAACACATGTCCAAATAGTGATAATCATATTTTAGAATGGAATGAGCAATGTGGAAAGATAAAGTTATATGGATGCCTATGTAGGATCAAGGATTTTAAAGCATAGCGATCTCTTTAGACTCATGCACTACCATGAGAGCTTAGATGATGTCCAAAAAAGTAATGAATGACTGTATGGATACATGTGTCTAAAATATAGCTATAAGTTAGGGGAACATGTTATGACTATTATATAATGTTTTAAACTCCCTCAAAAAATTAATATGTGTTGAACTTCAAGTTTTAGTTTCAAATTCTTGAGAGATGGTTCATGATGAAAGTAGTTTCATAAAGGCTAGCCAAAGAATCTCTACACCATTTTAAAAAAGTTTGTCATGAATTATAGGGACATGTATATTAATAAGTATTCATGGTCCATTTCACACTTAGTTTTACCTACAACATAACTGGTTCTCATGTCTAGACATGTGTTCTAGTGACTCTTGAACTTCTTTCTTTTCTTCTCTCTCTAAAGTTATATAAGTAGCTACCATTTTGGCCATTGTAAAGATACCACACCATGTATGGCAAAACCTCTCTATATTCATATCATATTTTAACTTTGAACATTACTACAAGTCTATTTTTGAGTTCTTAAATAATTTTCTAAGTGTGTAAGTGATTTATAGTGATTAGAAGTGATAATCCTCTACCTTTCTTTCCTTTATCCTTCCATGTCTGAGCAAGAGTTCTTATTCTAATAGGTCATATATAGTTTAGTTAAGTATTTCAAACTCTTTCAAGTGTATGATTTTCCTTGGAATGTTCTATTTCCCCTCTATTCCATTTGCCTTGTGTTGTTGCACATATCTCACCTCTATATTGAAATACTCATGTTAGAACCTTTTAGAGCTTTGAGAATTATTTGTAAGCTTTGTTTTATTGTGATTGGAATATGATGTTGATGTGGAGATAATATTGGTACATCACATCCCCTAGAGTATTTTCCATTTAAGAAACTCTAACTATTTTCCCCATAATCAAGTAGTAGTTTAAATGATAAGCATTTCATGATACATTTAGAGAGTCATCCCTTTAAATCTATAAGTTCATTTCCAAAATAGGTACACCCACATACCTATAAATGTTCCCAAGTTTCCCAAATCTAGAAGAATATTGAACATCCTATTCTAAGGTGCAAGATTTGGTGTCAAAAACAACCAATTCAAATTTTACCCACTACCTTGTAGATTGCATATTCACCTATAGTGGTTTGATTGTATCTCCATAGAGGTCTGTGAGGCTAGAATGAAGCATTTTGACTAGTTTGAACTATGTCAAGGTGGAAAGGAAAGATTTTATGATGTTAAGAAGGTTTAGGATTGTTTTTAAAACCATTAACCATGCACATTATTGATATCATACCTTCACTAACATATGTACTAAAATAATGCCTATAATAAGCTCATACATGAGAGTGAGTAGTTGAAATTCAAATGTTGCCATTGTTGATATTTGAGTTTTAATCTAAGAACATGAATGAGGCCATAAAAAATAGGGTAGAGTCTATAGGGTGAAAAATATACTTGGAGTCATGCTCACAAGTTAACTTGGTTGTTTCAGGGATACATTACCTTAAGTTCTCCAAAATAGGGTTTTCACCTTTTTATTGATCTTTCCATAATGAAATACATCAAGACTAATTAGGTCTAGATGTTTCCATTATATAGTCCTATCATAAGGACAATGTTTTATCAAGAAATTTTATTTATTAGATCATGTGAAGAGAGTTTATTAAGGCCTTCATATTTTGCACTCCTCCACTGTAGAACATCAATATTCTCTATAATGGTTTGAGATTAAATGACCTTATGATGTAACAAGTGCATAAGAGTTATAAAACTCATGAAAAAAGTGGCCTCATTTAGTTTGAAATGGATTAAGGAATATAAGGGAGATAAAATTATATGAGTAGTAAAATGGAGGGGCACATAACTACCTACATTTCCCCTTTTGTTCACAAAATAATAACTATGGCTTGACTATAGTATGACAATAGTTTGGAGTAAGTAGTTGAATGTTGGTAAACCCCAAAGCATAATTTTTATGAGTCCAAAAAAATATGAAGTGAGTTTAAGGAATTATATGAGGATATAACATGAGAAATAATGTTAAATACAAAAATTTTACCTATAGTTTCTCCCTTTTCTGAGTGAGCACACAGTCATAGTTTGATTGCAAACTAGGCCTAGGGCAGTGAAGAGAGTATCAATTAAGAGATTTGATATAGGTTGGGATGATGAAAATGTTTTTAGTTCCTTCAAAATATTTATTTCAATCACATCAAATAATTAAGAGAATGGAATAGGATGAAATCCAATCTCCAAGGTACACCTACAACCATATACACAAAATATATGCATAGTCACTATATGAAAGTCTACCTTTGATTTTATGGTGTTTAGGGGTATTATAAACATGATAAAAACCTTTAAATATTTTTAAAAATATCCCTAGGACATATTAAATCCACTAATATTTTCATATTACTTGGGATAATAGGGTAAGTGCCTTCTATTCTATCTCAGACATATGACACTCCTAGAGAGATGCACCATGTAGGCTTAGTATGATAATGTTAGAAAATGTGTTGTATATTATTTAAAAAACTTAATAAGGGTTTAGGAAGTGGTTAAAAGAATAAAAAATTTAATTAATACCTCACAATCATGACCAACCACTTAGAGGTGGTTGTGAAGAGCTAAGAAGAGTCAAATCCATTAAACCTAGACTTGGCTTAATGCCTAAATGGGGTGTAATACCACTTATATGGATATATGAGCCTTTAAAATCATTTTATGGCCTTAATTTACAGTTATAATGTTATTTTAAAACTTTAATTTTCAAAAAGTGTCATAGAGAAGTCATTTCTTGGCTTAGAAACATGATAGGGTGTACATAATATAGGGAATAGTTCAAAAATCCAACTTAAGAAGATAATATCTATATATATATATATATATTATTATAATTGAGACATGGGGAGTTATGGTATGTTTAATAGTTTCCTAATAAATATTTTAGTGTAATTTTTCGAAGGATTGAACATCAAGATTGTACACATAATTCTTAAGAGTCAAAACCACTTAAAACCCTCCAAAACCCTTATGCATGACATAATGAGGGAAAGGTTGATATAAATAAATATAAGAGCTATATTCTGGTCAAGGAAATTATTTTTTATTTCAAACAACTTCCCTAGTCTACTTCCTAACATATTGGATTATACCCTGTCTATACAAACAAGGTAGAAAACTAGTTTTCTTGACAAGTTTTTGATGTTTTATAGGTTTAAGGGAGAGTTTAAAGATAATAATCACTTTGAGATAGCAATTATGACATAATATAACCCATAATATCATTTATTTCTTCATTAAATCATGTAGGTACCTCTGTAAGCACCTTCACTTCAGGCAGGCCAAACTAACATAGTGAATGGAAGCTGATCACCAAGTGAGAAGGTGATAAATCCAATGTGAGGCCTTTTAATGTATCCCTTATGGATTTAGGGACATTATTATTATTTAAAGGTGTCATAACATATATTTTATGGATTGTATTTGGAAATTTAAGGTCACTTGAAAGACAAGTGTGAGGAATGAGTGAAAGAAGTATGATGGTCATTACAGGGAGTGAAAACACTTTTCTAGAAAAGGATCAATGATTAGGGACACATACAATAAATTTTGTATATTTTTATTAACCTCCCATCATATTTAACATGTGTAAATTATTCTTGGTCTATTATGGGGTGCTCAAGAGAAGCAAATGATGAAAGTAGTTTTCAAATAAGACAGTTAAAGAGTCTTACACTAGATTTGAGGAGTTTTCATACTTAGAAAGACATTTGTCCTAAAATACATTTAATTGTATATCTCATACTTAATTAATATTAATATTTAACTCTCTCTCATCCTGACACTTTATTTTGTGACCCTTGAGATCCACTTCATTTTCCTCTCTCCTTTCCCACATTCTATATGTACTAGTCATTTTGGCTCTTGTACAACTAATTACACATCATGTATGGTGAAGGCCTATTGGTTTGATGTTATGTGTTGCCTTTTAATAATAAATTTAATCTATTTTTGAGTTCACAAACATATTTTATAAGTTTGTGAAGTGATGAATGGTGAGGTCTAGTGATAAGCTTCTATCCTTGCTTCTCCTTATCCTTTCATGTTTGGTGCAATAAGTTATTGTTCTAATAGATCATATGGAGTGTATCTAGTGTGATTTAATCAATTAAAGTGTATAAATTACATTATATCCTATAATATTATCTTTTGTACACTTACCTTGAGTATTCTTATGAATATCACCTTCATATTAAAATATTAATGTTAGAACATCTTAAGATTTTGAAGCTAGTGTTATAAGTATTATTTCTTAGTGTAAGAGTAGGATGATCTTGTGGAAATATTTATGGTGTATCACCAATTAGAATAGTTTAAATTACATTCATATTTATATCCCTTTTCACAAAAGTAATTATTTAGTGTAGATGATAATCACTTAAAGGTAAATCTAAGGAGTTATGCCTTAAACTTAAAGATTTACCTCTACTATAGGCTACCCACAAGACTTAAGGTATTCCAAATTTTCCAAAATATTATAGTAGGCTTGAACAACATCCTCTATGGTGTGATATTTGTTGACAAAAAGTACTAATAGTATGGTATGTTATAAATTAAATGAATAAAGGAATACATCATTAATAAAGTCTAAACTAATTAGAACTGGAGCTTAAGCAATGACGATTTTGATATCTTGAAAGTTTGTCTTAAATTTAGTTGTCCATTATATTTTATCATATTTATTCAAAATGTAATTTAGTGTCTTTAAAATATTTCTAAATCTATAAATAAATTTCCTCACAAAGTTTATCTTTCCAAATAAATACTTCAATTCCTTCCTATTGTTAAGAGGTGTTAACTTGGAAATGGCCTAGATTTTTTCTAGGTCAATTCAAATCCCATCTTTGGAAATGACATGGCCTAATAATTTCCCATAAATAACTCTAAATATGTAAATATTTTTATTTAGTCATATTCCATACCTTCTACATATATTCCATATCTTCTACATCTATTAAATACCTTCTATAGATGATCTACATGATCAACCTTTTTCTTTGAAAATAATATGAGGTCACCCATACAAATTATGATGCACTATCCAATATGTCCTTGAAAGGTGAAGTAAATATATAAATATAAGTTTAATCATACATTTACTAAACCAAAAGGCATCCTTTTATATTCAAAATAACTCAACTTGGTGGTCAAGGCAACCTTCATTCTATCTTGAACTTTTACTAGCACCTGATTATAACCTAAAAATCCATCTAGAAAGGACATCATCTCAAATCCACTAGCCATTTGAATCACCTCATACAAGGAGTGAAAATGATATTTATCCTTTTTTATGCTTTTTTCAAGTTATTTAAGTCAAAACATTCTTTATTTATCCATTATTAATCATGTTAGGTACTATGCTAGCTACCCAAGTGGAATGCATGATTGAAAATAAAATATTAACATGTAATAGATTTTATACTTATGACTTGATGAGGGGCTCTAAGATTGGATTTAATGGCCTTTGTAAATTCCTAAGGGATTATGATATTAATTTATTGGGATAGTATAGGAGATGACCATGGGATAAAATAACTTAAGATCTTCATATGTCAAAGTTGTTACATATTTTTATTATGTCAATAGACACTTAAAATTTTATTTCTCAATTTCAATGCAAATCACATTAATGTTTACATATTGGGGATACTAGTTAATTAAAAAGTTATCCTTGAAAAAAATATATTAAATGGATTTAGAATTTTTATTCTTATAAGATTTTGGATTGATTTCAAAGGATCACTCTAACGACACCATTCCCATATGTATGCAATTCTATTTTAGTTATAGGATGTCATATTCTCCTAAGTATTTTATATTCATAGGTTTAACATATTTTCAATATACTATTTTGGATTCAATGGCTCCAAAACTTTAGTTAAATCTTATTGGATATACCCTTCTAAGGAAACTACATGTGTGAGAAGTATATCACCATATATACATTCAATATATTTGACTAATAAAATATTAACAATAATTTGTAAGCTTCAAGAATGTCAATGACTACAATGCCTATGTATTATTGTGCATGTGGCTCAAAATCAAGTTGAATGTGTACATTTATCAACTTCCAAATACATGGTATAAAAAATTTATCTAGTTGTAGGACCACTCTTTTAGATTTTTTTGGGTTGAAAACTAGTTTATATTATAAATGTGTGGCATCACATTGGTTGAGGTACCTAATTTTACCAAATAATTATACACATTATTTCTAAACATTTTGATGGTTAACAAAAAAAGGTGACACCATAGGCTTATCCTTGTAAATAACTACATTCACGTGTTCAACTTTTGATTTTTTTAGTGGATGGTCTTCTAATCAAGGATTTGAAAATCTCTATATTTGATGATCTTAGATAGATCCCAAATATTTATATTTGCCTTATTTTTATTTATATATTCAACTATATTATACACACCTTTTATTTGTGTCTCTACACTTTACAACTAGTCATTATCATTTAGAGGGGGTCGATTACTGTTTGCCTTAGGATTTGGAAGAGTAGTATTAATGTTGTTTAAAGAATAGAAGTGATATCATGTTACTTATTCTTTAAGCTATAATTGTTCATTTAAAGCTACTAAAAGGCATGAATTTCATCTATATTATGTTCTATCTCTTACTCATATTCCACTAGGAATGGAAATTCATATACTACAAATACCATTTTTATGTTGGAAGGGTCTGGAGTACTACAAGAATACAAATCTATCTGATCTGAAAATCCTCCCTATCTATCCATTTCCTATATCCACTAAATTTCCCCTAGACTTAATACCCAAAGTAATATTCCTCATAAAAACCTTTAAATAAAACAAGACATATATTTTCCAACTATATTGGCTTGGGATAATATAGTATATTCTACATCCCACCAAAATTAAAACTAGGTCAGCCCGAGTTGATTTAGTCTAAAGGTCATAAATCACACTTCACAACTAGGTCAGCCCAAGATGACCTAGTTTGAGGGTAAAAAATAAATTTTAAACTACATTGAGGTAGGTCTATATTATCTTATAAAATTTCAAAAGAATTTTTGTAATATCCCTTTCTTAGGGTCTCCTTTTTTTAACAAAAGCTCTGATACCACTATAATATCCCCAACCAAATAGGGAATATAGCAAGACAAAAAGCTTTGAATTATTTTTTTGTATTCGTACAAACTATCTCCAAATAGATAAATAAATCACAATATAATCTCTTCTTTATTCACTCAGATGATTACAATAGATGTCCTTAGTCATGCATATAAAGGAATATTCAGATACGGTCTTAAAAACCTGAGTATTCCACAAATTGGGAATAAAACCTAAATCTAGTATGTCTCAGCCTACTATGTCAAAAACACAGTCACCGATGTTGGTTATACTGCCATCATCAGTCGACTGGGGTCGTTAACCTGCTGATGTCGGTGATAGGTTGGTCGATGTCAGTCACTATGGATCTCTACCTGCCAATGTTGGTCTCTGTGTGAATCTGTATGGATCTGTACGGACTTCGTACGGCCTCCAATATAGCACACCCTATCTGCTGGATCCCTGATCTCAAGATATATAGCTCTAATATAGAAGATCTCTATCTATATAATTTATTGAATCAAAACATAATGAAATAAACACTTGAAATACCTATGATAACTTCTGTGTGAAGTTATCTCCCAAACCTATAAACCTCTGTGATAACTTTTGTATGAAGCTATCTCTCAATTCAGTAATAGATCAGCTGATATTTCACAGCCTCTAAATCGCACACACTGAAGAGTGGATGTTCTCCAATGCAAATGGAATCCTGGAACCCTTGGCTCAGTCTTCACAGAAGAATTCTTCAATATCAAAATCAATAATCATATTCATAATTCAATAATGGCCTCCCATGAGAAACCCTTATACCCTCAAAAATATATGCTTGCCCTAATTAGGGTTTCTTAAATTAGAATTAGGGTTACACATTTAAAATATGCTAAATAATTAATATTTTATTAAATCAATCAAATATTAATATCTCCCTCAATACATGTCAGATCCTCAAACCATCCAAAGTTGGTGAACCAGGGAGTGATTCTACACATGATCATGCCATAACAGGGATGCTCCGTTGAATGCTAACATTCTCTATATAATAGGAGCTCAGACAAATGTGCCCAAAAAAGCCCAAATGAATGCCAACTAAAACAAATTCTGCTAATCGAAGCCAAGCCAAGCTCCATCATGACCCTCTATCCATCCTATCAGCCTACGAAGGTTGAATAATAGGCTAATCATCAAGTCTGAAGATGTCCACTAAAAAGGGGACATGACAATCTACCCCTCCTAAAATTGCTTGTCCCCAAGCAATCTCAGAACAACAAACCAATCAATCCACCTAGATCCCATATGTAGTTATGATTTCCACTACTATTAATCAATGTAAGCTCCTGCAATATCCTCTGAAATATAACCAAGAGGAATCCACAATCAAACTGGTGAAGGCAACTCAACCAATCTCTAAAATCACCACTGCCTGGGATGTGTCGATACTACAATCTGTGTAACTTGCTATTACCAATTCCATCTACAAAAGATGGTGCCAATCCATCCCATAACTGATCCCTCTATAAAGGTGGCATGATCAACTGTACCACACTATCATCGGTGTGAGAAGAATCAATCTGGAGACTCGACTCCACTGGTATGCCAAACTCATCAGGACTAGGTACTCTTAAATATTGAACATGTGTGTCAACTCCAACAACATGTTCCTTAGCTAACATTGTAGGAATGTACTCACCAACAACACTCAATGTACTAACCTTTGAGTATACCTCCACACTCTAAATGCCAGTATCGGACTCATCCTCATCTAACTCTGAAGACGCTACTGTTAAAACTATCTCATCATTACAATATCTAACTCCCTCATCCTCTACAACTATTTGAGAGTCCAAATCCTCATGACTAAGCTCATCCACATGTCTCTCAGAATCTTGGTGAGCCACCTTCATTGCCTCTACCTTAGGCTCTAAAGCCTCTGTCTCTGACTCCTCAGAACTATCCTACTGTTTGAAATCTTCTAATTTTGAATCCTCATAATATGCCCATATTACATGATTTGCCTTGCCCTTAGGCCTCAAATGACAATCATGAGTGGCATCATATGGACATTTGCAGTGTAAACAAAGCTTTTTCTTGGTCCCTTTAACAATGGATGCAATACTCTGTGTTAATTTGTCTTCAAATGTAGGGTCTGAAAAAAATTCATTTAACCTCTTCAAACTTTGTTTCAGGATCTCCATATCCTTGTCCCACTATTTTTGAGTACTAAAAGTAATCATGGGTACTTATTTGATTCAATGACCAATCTACCCAACAGGATGGCATAATTTAGCTCTTATCTACCCAACAGGATGGCAGGAATTTGATTCTGCTACCACTATATCAGAGTTATCACTGTACAAATCAATCTACCCAATAGGATGGTAGGAATTTGGCTCTGATACCACTATAATATCCCTTTCTTAGGGTCTCCTTTTTTAAACAAAAGCTCTAATACCACTATAATATCCCCTGTCCAATAGGGAATATAGCAAAACAAAAAGCTCTTAATTATTTTTCTATATTCATGCAAACTATCTCCAAATAGATAAATAAATCACAATATAATCTCTTATTTATTCACTCAAATGATTACAATAGATGTCCTTAGTCATGCATATAAAGGAATATTTAGATACGGTCTTAAAAACTTGAGTATTCTGCAAACTAGGAATAAAACCTGAATCTGGTACGTCTCAGCCTATTGTGTCAAAAACACAGTCACTGACGTCAGTTATACTACCGTCATCAGTCAACTAGGGTCATTAACCTACCAACATCAGTGATAGGTCAGCTGATGTCTATCATTGTGGATCTCTGTCTGCCAATGTCGGTCTCTATGTAAATCTATATGGATATTTATGGACTTCATATGGTCGCTAATATAGCACACCCTATCTGTTGGATCCCTGATCTCAAGATATATAGCTCTAATACAGAAGATCTCTATCTATATAATTTATTGAATCAAAACATAATGAAATAAATACCTAAAATACCTGTGATAACTTCTATGTGAAGTTATCTCCCAAACCTGTAAACCTCTGTGATAACTTCTGTATGAAGCTATCTCTCAATTTGGTAATAGATCAGCTGATATTTCACAACCTCTGAATCACACACATGAAGAGTGGACATTATCCAATGCAAATGGAATCCTTGAACCCTTGGCTCAGTCTTCATAGAAGAATTCTTCAATATCAAAATCAATAATCATATTCATAATTCAATAATGGCCTCCCATGAGAAACCCTTATACCCTCAAAAATATATGCTTGCCCTAATTAGGGTTTCTTAAATTAGAATTAGGGTTGCACATTTAAAATATACTAAATAATTAATATTTGATTAAATGAATCAAATATTAATATCTCCCTCAATACATGTTGGATCCTTGAACCATTAAAAGCTAGTGAACCAGGGAGTGATTCTACACGTGATCATGCCATAACAGGGATGCTCTGCTGAATGCTAACATTCCCTATATAATAAGAGCTCAGACAAATGTGCCTGAAAAAGCCCAAATGAATGCCAACTAAAACAAATTTTGCTAATCAAATCCAAGCCAAGCTCCATTATGACCCTCTATCCATCTTATCAGCCTACGAAGGTCGAATAATAGGCTAATCATCAAGTCTGAAGATGTCCACTAAAAAGGGGACATGACAATTTTTGATCATTCATCACTATAAATTCAAGTATCATTTCAATCCAATATAGAGGAACATTCATTTTCACACTATTATTTCTTGTAATTCAACTTAAGTTTACATTTGGAATAACCATTGCTTAGATATTAGATTGGAGGGAAATAGATTGTCTTGTGGAGTATTGGATGAATATAGGATCAGTGTGTTGGCCTATATCTAATTTTAACCATTTTGATCCTTACAACCACAATAATATATTTAAAAGCACCATTGGTCAAGGAATAGATTGATGCTCAACAAGTTTTGTTCAAGGTAAGTATATCTAACCTTAGCTCTTTCATTTGATAGATATATATTGCATAATTAATAGCTTTAATGTATGTATAATTCCTTTTTTTTTTCTCATCTACACTTAAACTCAGTGTAGCTATAAGGTTATTCAAAATTTCCATTTTCCACCCTAGGTAACATAGGCTATCATTTTCCTACCATAATAGATTATATTAGTTCCATTATTATAGATATAGTTAGGGTTATTTAATTATATTTATTACCTAGAGGATTTAGAACCTATCCATTGATGTTTTGTGGTAAGTATTCCTCTAGATAAGTTTACTTGATCCAAATAGTATGCAATTATATAAATAATTATCCACTAGGTTTTAGTTGATTTATCTTCTTTGAGTTTGGATATATCATGTAGTATAAGTTACAGGTGTTTCTTAATTCATTACATACACTTGTCATAATTTATTAATGCAAATATTTGGTATTATTATTTCCATAATTATTCCAACTCCCTTTATTTTTTTTCCAAAAAATCTCCTCCTTAAAATAAAAATCATTATTTTTTCTTATCATGAATCATTTTTTCCCAAAAAATCCCCCCTTTCAATTAATTTCCTTTATTTTTCCTGGTAGGTCTTTATATTTTTTAGTTATTTATATAGTCATATGGGAGGACTAATTAATTTCATTTATTAACTCCACCTCATCCTCCAAAATAAATATTTATTAAATAAATATTTTATTATTATATTGTCCTAAAGAATATTTTATCAATATTATCTTTTGTGAAAATATGAACATCAAATAAACATGACTTGGCTCAAAACCATTCCACCAACAGATATATAAATATTAATTATATATCACCTTATTATTTTATACTTAGAAAGTACATATCATGGTTGTACCTTTCAATTCCTAGACATTACCATTGATGAATGGATCATATATACTATCTCTTATGCCTAATACATATCTCTTAGTTTGACCATATGTTTTTTTGATTACCAAGACTTATAATCTACTCAAAATTATATAAACCTACTTATTGTCATCATCTACAAGTTTTGGACCTATACCTATTTTGTAGTTTCCAAGACACTTGAATATTAGCCAAATTCCTACATCGACACAAGTGTTTTATGACAATTTAAGTGTCTATTGCCCTAAATTCATGAAATTTATAGTTATAACATGCCTACATCAACACAAATGTTATATGACAAAATACGTGTCTAGTGCCCTAAAGTTATAAAATATACATTTATAACATGTCATTATAGTTGGCCTAAATTATTTAATGTGAGATATTTCATGAAAGGATTGGTATATATGCATGCATCAATCCTCATTCATTCCTCACCTAGAAAATAACTAAAAACTCATAAGACAACCTATTAAAAGCACTCAAATAAGCATTCAAGTGAGAAAATATACCGTATTCATAATTATTTCCATATCATTAATAGGAAAAGTATTTTCACAGTTATAATTTACATAATAATTATCCCATGAGCCATATTTTCCAAGTTACAATCTATGTCACTACATGTACTTGATTTTCACATATTATATCCTTATGAACACACAAGCCAAAAAAAAGGATAAACACATAAGTTTGAGGCACTCATAAGAATATTAGATATGTAGTAAGTTACCATTGATAGAGTGGTACTTTGGGATCTCAACACAATTTTCCCACTAGCACATTTTTCCCATAGTCATTCCAAATGTGAGGAAATTAGGGTTTGATCATTTGACAAAGAATGACAAACTATGCATGAGAGCTATCCACACTATAAAAATGTGATATAAAATATAAAAGGTTTGAGGTGATTGAATTTAGATCCAATAAATATTTCATGCTTGACACATGCATCCATTTTAGATAGGTGAATCAATGTAACTACTCAAAACTAATGCAAGTGTTCAAGGCCACAAAGTGTAAATTTATAGATTCTAGATCCAATAGACTTACATCATGTTCTATATAAAATCTACATGTGTAAAATAAACTAGATAAGTATTTTTTTTCATTTATTTCAATATCATTTAATAGTTATACTTTCTATTTTTAGCATATCTTAGCATTTACAATGGGAATATTATTTATCTAAATTTTCAATTAATTGTCCTAATATAAATATATTTATCACACTTTTAGTTATTATTTTTTATATTCTTAACCATATACTATATTTATAAATCTCAATTTAGGGTTAAAATTTTGGTGATATATACAGGGGTGCCAAATAAATATATCTTAAGTGCATCAGAATTCACATAAACAAAAAAATATGTTTGAAACTCAAATTAGAACTTAAAATTAAAATTTTGAATCACATATGGTTATTAATGTCATTCATTTCATATTTAGTCTTATATTTATCACACATTTTCTTATTATTTTTTGTATTCTTAACCCTATAATATAGTTATCAATCTCACTTTAGGGTTAAAAATTTGGTGATATATATAGGGGGTGCCAAATAGATATATCTTAAGTGTATCACAAATTCACATAAATAAAACAATATGTGTGAGACTCAAATTATAACTTTCAATTAAAATTTTAAATCACATATGGTTATGAATGTCATGAATTTCATATTTAGTCTTATATGATATGACCTAGTTAAGTTCTCATGTTTCAATATGACCTAGTATGGTATCTAGGTTGTATATGATCTATGACATACTTGTGCACATTATGATTTATGATTTTCAATCTATGTAAAAAAGAAAATTCAATTTCCTTTTAAAATCATGTTTAATATGGATATCCTATTATTTATTTTGTTTTATAATACATAATGGTAGCTATTAATTTTTATGTTTTATGAATTATGAAATAATTACATCTCTAATGGGTTATAAATATGGTCACTTCAAATGAAATTAATTCCTACATATCACTTATTGTTATAATGTTTACAATGAACTCTTACTTGTTAGCAAAAAATTCCAAAGAAAGTTCATGAAATAATTTGGTTATTCATACTATACTACAAAATATTCCAATGATGTCATTGATAAAATATCACTCTTGGAGGTAATACATCATTCATCTCATTACAATGATTTTATTTTAGATGCATTACACATGACTAACCCAAAAATAAATATGAAACCTCCATATGTAGCCTCTATGATAAATTCCATCAAATGGATTGAACATAATATATCCTTCAAAAAATAGGATTTACCACCTCAAGACCTCATCAATTTCTATTTACCACTATACATACATATATGTGTGTGTAATAAAATAGTTAAAAGTATCTTTGTGGATAATGGTTTAAGACTTAACATTTACAACATATATTTTCTTTCCTTACTAAGTATTGGACCTAAATATTTAGAACTATCCAATATGAGCATCAAGGAATTTGATAATATTTCATGACAAGTATTGGGGAAAATAAATTTGAACTTTACCATGGGACCCCATACATTACCTATTTTATGCCAAGTTTTTCCAAATGATCTTAAATATAACATACTTTTGGGATAAATTTACATACATGATATGTATGTGGTACTGTATACTTTACATGAATGTTTAAAATTCATCCACCAAATATTTATTTACACAAATTTAATGGATAATAATCCATTTAAACATTATGTGATGGTCAAGAAAATGAATACTATTCAAACACAATCATATATTCTAGATTTTGTTAAAATATGGGTATAAATAACAAGGATTGGGAAAAATTTAACAAGTCATAACCCAACCTATCTCTACTTTAAATAATATAAATTTATAAGGTTTTGGTTTTACATAAAAATTTATGTCATAAACAAGATATATTTTTTGAGACTTGTTTTAAAAATGCTAAATCATAATGTATGCATATACCTACTTTTACCATAGATGTAAAATTGATAAACCATCATTTTATTGATGAAAAATACTTTCCATAAAATTTTACATTAGATGAGTTCTCAAATGAGGAGTCCTTGCTTGAGTACTTGGAGGCATACAAGGATATCTCTTCCTTATCATAATAATAGGTTATCTCTTACCAATTTTTCTAAGGCTTAATATAGTGAGAGTGATGGTTCCAATGTTAAACACAATTTACCTAATATTATTCCTACTACACCAATCATTAGTGGATGATCCACCTTGTTGAATGAAGAAATAATGTAGTATAAATATGAAATAGTTAAAGATCCTTGACATGTTTTCATTTATATAATTATAGATGATGATGAATTAAAAACCTATCAGAAGATCATACATAATTTCCAAGAATTATTTTCTTTTTCTTACTCATTTATTCTTGGGATTAACCCATCAATGGTGATGCATAATATATTATTGTATTCAGATACAAAAGCTCTTAAATAAAATATTCATAAATTTCATCTCAAAGTGGCTTTGCTGGTAGAATATGAGACTAAAATGATCTTAAGAATATGATTTATAAGATCCATTACACATTATAATATGTTGTTTAACATTATACCTATTACTAATCTTAATGATGACATTTGATGTTGCATATATGATCATGACTTAAACAAGGTTTGTCTAAAAACTTATTTTTCATTACCTAACATTGACATGATTATCGATTCTATAGTGGTATATGAGAAATTATAATTTATGGATGGTTTTGTTAGATATAACCAAATAACCTATTATATCAAGAAAAATGGCATTTACTACTCCATGGGGAAAATTTTGTTATATTGTTATGTCTATTAGACACAAAAATGCTAGAGCAACATATCAAAGGGTAATGAGGCATATTTTAAATTATTTTATGTATATAACTATTAAGGATTATGTTTATGATTTTATTTCAAAATCAAAAAACCATCAAAACCATGCTACTGATCTATGAAATATATTTGAGTGCTTGTGAAATCTCAATTTGTGGTTAAATAAAAAGTATATTTCTATAGTATCAACTAGAAATCTTCTTAGGCACATTATTTATCATCAGGGCAATGAGATTTACCAATCAAGGTAACATATATTTTTGATATTCAATTTCTAACTAATTTAAAGTAAATATAATTTTTATAAAAAGTAATTTAGGTTATTCAATGTTTCATTGCTAAGTTGGCTGATAAGTCAATTCATTTCACGTATTTTATAAATTATGATACCAAATTTATATGGGATGATATTTGTCAATAAAGCCTTGATAAAATCAAATAATATTTTATCAAACCCACTGGAACTCATGCCTGTTATAAAATCTATATCATTACTCATTTATACCTCTACCACTCATGAGGCCCTTACGGCCATATTAGCACAATATGATGATGATCACAAAGAACAAGTAATTATTACATTAGTAATCAATTGGTTGATTATGAATGAAAATATAAAACAATGGGAAAATTATTTATAGCATTTTTATTTTCTATAAAACAATTATGGCACTATTTTATCAACAACTGTAGACACCTGAAACTGACCACAACTAGCTTTCCACCAGACTTCAAATAGATTCTTACCAAACATTGAAAATTAACCTTAAGAATCACTAAACATTCCAAATTTGCTTGTGCATTGTTTATAAAAGCTCATAATCATTTTAATACATCCCTAATTGGGGTACCATATCATTATCAACAAAAACCTCTCACATATTCATCCCTAAGCACCTTATGACATCACAATATTCAATTGGGCATGTGGAACTATTAAGTGGGGCACATGAATAAATATAAAATCTTGAAAGAGATAAATGGCTAACTAAAATTAATTAAAAATCTAAACCAAATTAAAATCCTAGTTAAATTATCCATGTATAATTAATGAATACGTAAAAAAAGAAATTAAAAAATGCAAATATCCTAGCCTTTCATCATAACATTTTAAATTTGTCAAGCTCTTTAGAAATATTCTAAAATATCTCATTTTTGAGACCCATGCCTATTCATTACAGATCATGATTAATTGAAAACTATTAACTCTACTAGGGTTAGTTTTGACTCACTTAGGTCAGGTTTGAACTCATTCCATGTTTGAATTACACCTTAACTCACCTTGGGTTGGGGATATATCCATTTATTATAAATATAATGACTTTCATATTGAATTCTAAGCTATTTTGGTGAAAAGTTATCATGAAAAAATGTCTTCAAATCTTTGAGAAGAGTAGTGTTATAATGTAAAAAATGCCTTGAAATTAATGTTATAATGATAAAAATTTGAATCCAAGCTACATAAATCCACCACAATCCATGGTGCTAAGGAGCAAATGATCTAAAAAACTTCCATTACCAAAGACTCTTTGAAGCACAAGCTGAGCAAGCCACTCAATAATGCATTTAGAGCTCCAAAGGAAGGTAAAGGATTTATTGGATTTTGTATTTTAGTTGTAATTTCATTTGTATTTTATTACTAATCTCACCCATAAGATATAGGATTGGAGTGTAAGTGTTAGTGTATTTATTGAAGTTTTTATTGCTTAAACTAACATGTTACTAACCTCCATTTTTATATTCCTATGATCACAAATGGCATGCCTAGTGGGACATGCACCCCATAAAGTTGTTCTTAAATCCTTATAGATCATTATACTAATTATTTTAATATAAAAATTTGAGCTTATTGACCCAAATAGGTGAAAATTTGAGACTAAAGGACATTTTTTTGTCAGTCACGAGGTTGCCTTATGTAATTGTGGTTTTACTCTCTAGAGTCGTGATATTGCAATAATATCATAATTCACACAATCGTAGTTTTGATTTTTTTTGTGGTTTTATGTTTAAATATTACTATTTATGGTAACATCCCTCTATATATAATAATTTTTATGATATTTCAATATCATGACTTTGATATTCATGATATCACAATACTACAATTTTGTGAATTATGATATCACCTAGCTAGTCACAATTTTACCTTTAACAACTAGCAGTTAGACCAACCATTTCAAATCTATGTGGAAATATCATGAATCTTAGAGTAGAAATATTTCCCTATCTTTTGTGATTTTATAACTAGAGTAGAGGTTTTACATTTTATACTATGTTTCCTCACAAATTGCATTATTGCACTAAATATTGTGGATTTACAAAGTTACAGTTTTACTTTATGTTTTGAGGTTTTGCACTATGTAAACCCAAGACATAAATTTGACAAATGTTTTTCTCATTCATGAAAGTGATTCAAGGTAGGCAAAGCCCTCTTAAAATTATAGGACTTAAGATAGGAAAGGATACAAAATTTGAAGTGTTTAAGTCTTGAACATTTCAATTTGGTACATTAAAATAAAAACTCACATTTAAATTACATACTCTTTAGAGTGTTTTGTTTTTATGCACATTATTTCAAGGTTTTTTTTTTTTTTCAAAATTATTGACGTGTGTATGCTCCCCTTGTCCCATTTAGGTAACTTGGGTGACAAAAAGAGATCTTTATTTAAATTTGTACCTTGTCCAAAGGCATGAAAAAAATGTTCTTAAGGCTCTCCTCAAATTCATATGGTTTTGGTGATCTAAAAATGACTTTAATGTCTTTTCACTAGTAATTTTTAAAATGAAATCTGCCTTGTGAGTAGGAATTCATAGCCTCCTCACGAGTTATATAGGGGTATGTTGACCTGGAGTTTCATATCCCAACATCGTAACAACCCTACTCCATGGAGAGGTATATAAATTAGGGCATGGATACTTTGATTTCTAAGGGGATGAATGACTATCCTCTCTAATCATAATGAAAACCCAAATTAGGTTTGGCTAACCATGGGATTCAACTAATAAGTACACAAATGAAATCACTATGTAAAGGAATAAACCCTTGAATAGTAAGTAATCCAATATGAAATCAATTTAAATGATTTCATCTCTAATGTTAACCATACTTGGGACCATCTAGACATGTAAAGCCTATAGTTTTAGAACAACCTAACTTACCACAAAACTATTGTTGATGTAGGGAGAGTAACCCAAACTTCCATGTTACAATAAAATATCTTGGGAAAAGGGGGGGTGTAAAAACCTGACTGCTTAATGCACTTTTATTTATGGATTAACACTTGAAATCCTCCCAAGAACATATATATAAATGGAATTTGAAATTACTATGCAACCTTGTTAGTTATAGGATCTAGAATGTTACATTTAGATGTTTATGTCATTTTATCCTTTATTACATGGTTTTTGAGTCTAACTATCTATTTTATCTATTATGCCATGTCAAAAAAGAGATTTGTGTTCACATAAATCTATTTTTTAGGAGCCATTACTACATCCATTTGACACCATACCTTTACCTTGATATTTTTTTTCAAAACCATTGTGTGTGTCACTTGATTGAACCAGGTGATGTTACATTACCTAAACATTTCAAGTTTTTTATGCCTCATAGTTTTGAAACAAACCATCGATCATATCTTTAGATAATGATAATACCATTATGATATTTGAATCATTTTATAAACTTGATTTTCCTTGTTTCCAAATTTCTAATTTGAAACCAATCCATGTGTGTCTTTTGAGTCTTTATCTAGTGTTGTTATGTCATTCACCTTTATCTATTTTGTTGATCGAAGAAGATTAGTTTCCTAAATTGATTTTTCAATTAGCCTTGATAATGTGAAATCCACATATAGATTGATTTCTATTTATTCCTTGTCTAATTTTGGCTTAGACATTGATATTTATCTTATGGGTTATGTAACTTAGGCTAATTCTTTACCAACTTTGATAACTATTATTTGTGATTTTATTTGGGAGAAAGTAGTCTATCTCTAAATGCCTTTTTTTATGACTTATGCTAATTTGGTCAAAATTAATGTCTAAAGTTGAGTGCCTAGTCTATGCTAATGTGTTTCAAATTTGTTATATTAAATCATACCCCTTTATTTGAGCCTAGCTTTTGACATTGTGTTTTGCCAAAAGACCTAGCAACCTTTATTTTACTAGATTGGGATTTATTTAGAACACTTTAAACTTATAATTTGTAATTTTGATTTTAGTTCATTGACCTAACCTTTTTATGTGATACATTTAACATTAGACATTTGACATTAGGTTGTACTATACCAGGTTTTGAAATAGACCATTTTCGGATATACAGTTCCATCCCTTTGACCAAGTTATAGTAATTTTAAACTATTTGTATAATGATATATATATATATATATTAGAGTTTTTATAACTCTAACCCCTTTTATCACCAAACATTCAACATTTATTTAAACGTGTCTCACTATATTCACAATGATGTCATGTACAATCTAGGGTACAGTAATATGTTCGCACAAGAAGACTTTGTTCAAGACCCTATTAGGATTTATTGTCTATAACATTATTAATTATCATGATTAGTATTTGTTATTATATTATTTGTGTGAGATTTGGTTTATAAACCAAACTCATGTAAATAGGTTTGGAGGTTTTATAGGTGAGATAAAATAGGGTAGAAGCTATAGGAATAATATTTTGATATATTTGTAATATGTTCCATATGATTTATGTAATGAGAAATTAAAGAGCAGTATATTAATTGTATTGAAATAATTTGTCTGTGTATCTTTAGATTTACATGTGTTAATTTTGTGTTTGGATCTTTAACTCCACAACAATGGTATCAAAGTAGCTATGGATATTTGAGAGCCTGTGAGGGGTAGTAGTTTTGTGCTTCAGCCTAAAAATGAGAGAGGAATGTTTTGTTGAAGAAGTCTATAGTTTTAGTTCAATTATTTAGAGATTTAGTGTAAAAATATAAGTTACATTCTTCATGAAGGGGGATAAAGCGCTAATTTAGCTACATTTATAAGTTTCTTAATCATGCAAAACTAGAGATATTAAGAAGACCCGATCAAAAAATATACACAACTAGTCTACTTAAACCTATGTCAAATAATCATTCTACATGCAAAACTATGTTAACATATTTCATTCTTTGGTTAGAATTCATTTGGCATATATAACTGTTGAGAGTCATTTGGCAAGACTGACTCATGCCAAGCTCAAAATATGCACCAAACACTCTTCCTACCTAGAACATCATGTAGTTCTATGTTCAATTCTTTATCAACTAGATGAATTTATTTTAGCATCAAAATTGATCTCTCTTAACACTAAAAATCTAGGTTTGTCTTCTTTCAAAGTCTCATTTTACACTAACATTGATGCATTTTTCAAATAATAGAATGTTACCAAAATAGTAGTCATATGTCATTAGTATCAGTAGTCAAAAAATGGTCAGTAAATTTAGTGTTAAATATTCAAGTTTATGTTTATGTTTTAATTTTTTGGGCATTTTTTATAGGGTTCATTGTCTTTTCTATAGTTTAATGTTGTCTAGTGGGAATATACATCTAAAAGTCATTAGTGTTAAGTTTATTGTTATCATCAAAATAGATTCATTGTATATCTTGTTACTAATTATAATCAAAGTCATTAAAAGTCTTTATATGTTATTAAAAATAGTCTTGACAACATTTTAGTTTTATTTATATTACTAAAATAGTTTCAATTTAAATAAGTGTTAAAGACTTTTTATTAGGTCATTGTCAAAATGTTATTCAAAAATATCAATAGTTGAGTTGGTTTTTTATCAAGATAATGTCCATCCAAAAGTCAAAATAGTCAAAATTCCTTGTAATAGTGTCAAAAGTCATTTTTTAAGTGTGTTGAGTCAAATAAAAGGATGAATTTTTAGTTGTCCCTTACATCCTATGGAATTGTATTGTTTTGCACTAAGTTGGGGGGGGGGGGGGGGCGCAGAGTACACCCAATATTTCAACAATTAAACTTCATTGAGATATCACCTAAGTAAGTAGTATCACATATTAGAGGATGGAGGCATAAGAGGAGGCTATTCAATCCTCTTGTAAGCCACTATTGAAGAGGCCACTTCTGATTTAGTGGTACATTTGTGTGGTGTGTGTTAATAAGAACAAAATCATAATCCTATTCACATGCATTTTTTGACACAAAATATTATGCACTCTTTTATTGAGATGATGTCATTTTTTAGAAGGATCCTTATCCACCTTATAATGCTTAATCAATGGATCAAAACCAAGATCCTTTGGCCCACTATTTGGTAAAAAAGCCTTCATACTTAGAGCAATACCAAAGTAAATGACATAATACCTAGTTAGCATACCTTTAGTTATATAACAAGTCCAACAGTAACCATATTATGTTATAATGCCATCAATCTATGAACCTTATTTATTTGATCATCACTTGCTTGAGAATATGGATGAATCATTAATTATATCCATAGAGGTAGGGGCTTAGTTTATATTACAATTTCCCCACAAAAAAATTGCCAAGTTTAATAAGTGCCTTATAACATGCCTTATAATCAAGACATTGAACAAGACTCTTCTATCAATCTTCAAGATCTAATACCATTGACATACTAGGAATCTTGTATGATTTTCATATGAAAGGGACTCATACAGGACCACTTCATATAGATATAGGTAACATATCAGACCTATTTGAAATTAGTGTACAATTTCAATAACATGACCATGTCAAAATCTCCACTTATTAAAATAGCTCCTTTGATAGGAATTTTAATTGAATTGATAGGATAATAAAATTATGGTATAGAACCATTAATTTAAATCAATTCATTTGGATACATGTTCATTACCCTAGCTATTGAAGAAGCATCTTCTACTTCTATGCAAAATAGTGATCCAAACATAGTAGACAATATGCAAGTATCATCGAATCTAGACCAAAGTGGTATAAATGTAAAAAATAGTCCAAAATAAAATTTTCCTTTAGCTAACACCATGAATTTTTTGAATGTGTATGGGGTAGGAACTTATACCTTCCAACCTCAACAAACTACCTCTAATTGCCAACTAGTTATTTCTAACATGCAACCACATAGATTAAGTAGCCAAACCACATCTAGTATCATGCCTCAACAAAACATGATGAATTTTACTCCACCCAAAAATATCATGACTAACATTCCAAAAACATAGGCACAATCCAACATACACATATAGTAGAGGCAAAACATTTTTCCACCTCAATAAGGGCCAACCAACGTTCCACCTCTCTAGCTAGTGATGAACATACCTATTTAGTTGTAGAATAACATACTATTAAAATCAAAAATGATGTCTAATAAATAACATATAAGTATTGGTCAGTGACAAATGTTGAAACTTCAACATTTTTTTACTTCCCAATAAAAAGTCATGTAACCAATAGTTTTTAATGTTACACAAGAACTGATTAGGTAATAATTGCCTTTTATTCCTAACATGCCACAAACTCAATGACAACACCTGGGTTCACAAGTTCCACTTAATAAATTTTTTTTGATTAGTTGGTATAAATTCCTTAACCAACCTTAAAATGCATAGTATTTACCTCCCATCCATATAATTCCATCTCAACCATAATTTCCCAAAAACTAGGCCCATATATCAAATCATAACTAGAATATTGCATCACAACACATCAACACATGTAATTATAACAATCACATCTTAATATGTGAATGCATATTCTTCGATAATTCCATATCCAAGCTAACATTACATAGCAAACCATGCCTCCACCATACCCATGTCAAAGTAATCCACTTTTGACCACCCAACCTCCACGTAGGACCAATATTCCCTCTAGTTTCCTATCTTAATAACTAAAACAAATAAAGGATGCAATTTATACCATCTAATCTAGGAAATAGACCAAAATATTTAATTTAGATAATGTGTGTTCCTACCCTTTCAACATGGAGTATTTGTAAATACCATTTCTTCTAGGGCATGAACCATAAAAGTTTGACAAATAGAAGGGGAAAGGAGACCCCTAGGCCCACTTGACCATGTTTTTTGTTTCTTTTCAACTAGTTGCCTATATATACATATACATCATATTATTTTCTCCAAGGAGTATAGTAGGAAAAGGTTTGAAGTGTTTTATAAAATTACCTAAGAATTGAGTATCTAATTTTGATTATCTTTCAAATAAGTTTATGCAACACTTCTACAATCTCAAACATGATAATTCATTGGTAGATTTGATGTAATCCAAATAAAATTCTGATGAAAACTTTGTAAGTTATCTATAGTTATGGAGAACACTTGTAAGCTAATTCACCCATAGTTTTTGGGACAAGTAATTAGCCATTGTGTTTACCAAGAATTTACATAGTGAGATATCTTACCATTTGGAGCTGAAGTGCACACATACTTTTAAGGAAATCATTGATAAAGGTTTTCTGATTGAAAGGACCCTTATTAATAAAGGGATAATTAATATAACATCATCAAATCATAACCAAAATCAAAACCAAAATAATGGCCAAAATCTGAACCAATTTGAAGCATAAGCATTGCAACTTTCTCAAGTCAATAATTATGAAAAGTCCAAGCCATTTAATTTCAAAAATAATGTTAGTGTAAATGGATTAATTGAGTCATAAAAAGTATAAATAGTGTAAACTCTATCTGCTCAACCTATGGTGCATATGCAAATTACTCCTAACCAACAACCTCTTCAACACATGTAGTCTTCATAGTAGCCTAGACCAGTGTAAAAAAAAGAAACCTTTGATTTTGCAAACACCTCCTCCAAGGAGAACTATGAGTACTCATCATGTCTTTAGTGATCTTGGTAAACCTATTAAATCCATTTTTTGTAAGCTAACCATTGTTAATCTAATTATTTAGACTATTCCAATGCACTATCATGATGGAATTCCCTATTTAGATTGGTATAGGTAGAATGAGTTTTGTGAATATCATCAGGTTAATGGACATAATCTATGCCATTGTGTGAAAATTAAACATTTGATTTAGAATATGTTTGAAAATGGAGAGATAACATTCAATAATAGAGCTTCCACATCCAATTAGAATTTGGGAATCTATCAAAATCCCTTTTTTCAACATAATAACCAATAATATAAACAAAAAAGGTCAAAACAACAATAACAACAACATTAATAGTCGAGATAGAATAAAAAATCAATAATACTAATAACTACATTAGCCAAATGGATGGAACCAAATTTATAATGATGCCAATAACTAGTAAGCCTAATACATAGTTACACTTGACCACAACAAAGTTGTAGGCCATATTATAGGAGACCATGATTCCACCATCTCCATCAATCTGAGACCAATTATTAACCAAAAAAGACCATTACTAATCAATTCCAACAAACCACCCTATACTAATAATCTTTCCTTGACTTGGGACCACATACAAGTGGACTAAAAATTATGGATTACCACTTTTGGATCTCATATTAATAACTCTTCATTGACCCATTTCCATGCACAAGTGCACCAACAATCAAGACTTATCCTATCAGTTTACCCACCACCATTATTTGCTAGTAAAAATGGTTTTATATCTAATATTGAGTGTGCAATCAGAACTTGATGGTTAAATATTACAATCCTATGACCATAGCCATCTTCCACTTCACCCATCTAACCCATCATTTTGGATAGGATTAATCCATTTACCATTGTGTAGGAAAAGATGTTTGATATTGTGGAAAAATTGTACAAGATGCCCTTATAGATCTTCATTTTGGATTTTTTGTGAACATCTACCATCCATAAGAACATATTAATATAGTTCTTTATCTAATCTAAAATTTAAAATGACATATCCCCAAATAGATTCCAAGCTTTGGTTGGACATCTAGCTCTAAGATATCAATTAACCTTCGACCAGAGTGATATGTCATCCCTTACCCCTCTTCATAACATTTCATTATACATTAAAGTTGTCATAACATGGTATAAAGTGAAACGTGTCCTCATAGATAATGGATAGGGTATGAATATCATGTCTCTAAAGCTCATGAAGTTCCTTAGGTACATAACAACTAATCTCTAGCTAGAAATGATCACCATCAAGGCCTATAAAAATGAAGAGTAGGAATCATAGGGCACATGATATTGATAGTTATTTCTTGGGATTTCGACCCATGATACATTATGTCATGTGTTAGAACTTGATTTTTCATATAATATGCTTTTGGGTGGACCTTAGATATATGATATTAGTGTAATTCCTTCAAAATTGTCCTAGTGTATCAAGTTTTCTCATTTAGACATGGAGGTCAATATACATAGAGATTTGTAGCCATATAAACATTGTAAACATTTAGAGGTCAAGTACCAAATCTATAACTACCATTTTGTGTTGAATCTGATTCTTAATAATTTAAAGGAGAAATAAATACTTGTTGATATAGTAGAATCCAATTACATTAACTCAAATACCCTTGATTCACTTTCCCACATGCCACCTCTTGAAATGTCTACTCATTATACCATCTCAGCTAATGTTACAAGATAATATTTGACCCATGATACATCCCATATTAATAAGCTTCCACATAACCCCAAGTTTTATGGAAGACCTAAGTCCAAACCACCTTGCATGGAATTGCAAAGAAAGGGCAAAGGAAAATTGCATAGTCTAACACCTATCATTTTCATACTTGCCACTGGCCAAGAATAGGATGCATTGGAAGATGATGAATCTTAGTTGTATAATGACAAAATAATCAATTTTTAACTAAATGCCAAGCATCCTATTTTAAATTAAAATCATGGAAAATCATGCCTATGAAGGAAGAGGCCTTGGGCTAAATCAACAAGGTCTACTTGAGCCAATTTCTACCACTTGGTACAAAGTAACATATGTTCTTGGATTTAAACCACTTGGGGATGACCCCACATATCTTACTCATGTTTCAACACCAATGACTAGTGATGACAATGTTGATAGTGAAGTAGAGTCTAATTATATCCTTTTATATGACCTAGCCAATACCAATTTATTTAACACTAGTTCCATTTGTACCCTTCAACTAGTCATTTTTAATAATCCACTTCCTTTGTATCATCCTAAAATTATAAACTAGGAACAAAATGAATACATAGTGCCTATAGATGAGTTTAAAAATGATGAGGCCTTTTGCTTTTTTATATGCCTAAGAGACAATGTTTCATTAGGAGACCACAAACAAGGGTTCTTAATTAAGCTAGATCCCATAACCTATTTTAGAGAATGGGTGAACACCCTTAACCACAAAAAATTAAGTAAAACATTGAGGTCCTAAAGTTAAAACTTCTTTGAGGTGATTTTGGACCAGGGAAATAGTAAAGAGAAAAGCCAGTCTAGTGGTGAAAACCTATTTTAGGTGCCCTTAGATAGGCGTATTCACCCTTCCTCAAACATAGCTTAAGATACAAACAAAAATGACCTTGCCTATGGGTCTAAGTTAAGTTTTGAAGAAAAACAAGACTTTGATTAGTTCCCAATAGTGTTTGTCAGATAGACATCCCTACCATTGGTATATTATGATTCCTCATACCTAGGAGAACATGAGGAGCTAGTCTAATATGAGGACTCTACTATTTTAGTCCAATTTAAATCTTTGTTAATGATTATGGAAGATGGTTTGACTCTTCTTATGGAGGATACTATAGAAGTTAACATCAAGACTCCAAAATATCCAAAATGGATCAAATTAGGTGCATCCCTCACTAAAGAAGAACATGAAGTCTTTATATCCCTTTTGAATGAATTTGTTGATATATTTTCTTGGGCCTACTCTGACATGATATGATTTGACCCCACCTTGGTTGTGTAACACCTTGTGCTACATCTTGATTCAAAACATATTAAAAAAAATTGAACAAGATGCATCCTCACATTACTATATTAGTGAAGAAAGAGTTGAGAAAACTCTTGGAAGGAGGAAACATTTTACTAATTGACTAATTTAAGTGGATATTAAATGTTTTACCAGTTAGTAAAAAGCTATAAAAAACTAGAATCTACACTAATTTTAGAGATATGAGTAAGGCCTACCCCAAAGATAATTTTTATCTTCCAAACATTGACATGATTATTTACTCCATAGTGGGTTATCAGATGATTTCATTTATGGATGGATTCTTATGATACAACCAAATCTAGATTACACCAGAAGACCAACATAAAATAGCATTCACTACTCCATGGGGAACCATTTGTTATCTTGTTATGCCATTTGGTCTCAAAAAAACTAGGGACACATACCAAAGATCCATGACCATCACATTTCATGATATAATGCATGATATTGTTGAAGACTACATCAATGTCATATTGGGAAAATGAAAGACTAGGGTTGATCATCTAGTACCACTATAAAATATATTCAAGGGATTACATGAATACAACATATGAATCAATTCTAATAAATATGTTTTTGGAGTTACTTTAAGAAAATTTATTGGATTCATTATGTCTTGACAAGGCATTGAAGTCAATTTAGCTAAAGTATAAGCTGTAAATTGGATGCCACCATCAACCAGTTTGAAAAAAATCCATAGTTTACAAGGCAAGATCTAGTCTATCAAATGCTTCATTTCTAGGTTGGACAAAAATGGCATCCATTTACACACTTTTTGAATAATTTTGTAACATATTATTGGTATGACAAGTGCTAAAAAGCCTTTCAATGCCTCAAGGATTGTCTTGCCAATCCACCTATTTTGTTGCCATCAATGTTAGGAAAGTCATTCTTACTATATCTATCTATCACTAACAAAACCTTAGGGAACTTCTATCTTAACATGATAATAATGTAAAGTATCATGTCATTTACTATCTAAGATGTACATTGGTTACATATGATAACAATTATATGCCTGTTGAAAAAGCTTATTTAGCTATGGTCTCCCTAGCTCAAAAAATATGAGATTACATGTTAAAAAAAAGACCATGGTTATTTCTAAAGTAGATCCACTCAAGTATCTAATATCCAAAATAGATTTAAAAGGTCACATGGCCAAATGGATCATGCTTATGAGTGATTTTGAGATAGAATGTGTCAACTAAAAATCCATCAAGGGACACGTTCTTATAGATTAACTTGCTAAATCACCCCTTGTAGATATATAAACATTAATATTTAAATTCTTAGATGAGTCCATTATGACCATCATTAAACTCCTCTTGATAAGTATAACTAGAAGTTTTATTTTGATAGATCATTTATAGCCCATGGATTGAGGGAAGGATTTTTTTATTACACCATAGGGGAATCTTATCCCTAAATCATTTTAGATAAGATTTCTTTCTACTAAAAACATTCCCAAATATCAATCACTTTTTTTAGGACTTTGATAGGTAATAAAATGGAATATTCAACATCTTATAGTTTATGATGATTCTCAATTAATCATCAATCAGGTTATAAACCATTTTTAGACTAAGGATGACAAGATGGTGCCCTATAAGGCCATTTTCAACACTCTAAGACAATAGATTGCCAATGTACACTTTGAAAATATACCAAGGGATAGTAATATAACAACCAATTCCATGGCCACTATTGGATATTTTTTTATCATATAGACATGGAAAAATAATACCAATTCCTTGATGAAAATCTATTAGCACTAGCTCATAAAACTTTAACCATTATAATGATCTATGATATTATTGGTCCCAACTCTATATGGTATTACAACCTTTACACCTATCTTCTTGACCAAATAATTCCACTAGACTTGTCCTGTAAATAATCCAAGGCCTTTATCCATCATACCACACATTATACCTTATTTGATCCAACCCTTTACTATCATAGTTTTTATGTAATTCTACTTAATTTTTTAACTTCAACAGAATCTACATTAGCATTATGGTAAGTTCATGAATGATTATGTGGATCCCATAAAATTGGGGCCATCCTAGCTAAAAATCTCCTACATACTGGGTATTATTGGCCAATAATGGATGTAGATGTAGCTATGTATGTTTAAAAGTGTGACAAATGTCAGAGACATGCCAATTTGATTCATGCCATAGCTAAGACTTTGAAACAAATGCTTACACCATGGCCATTTGATACATGGGGCCTTGATCTCATAGGTAAAATAAAACCTGCCTCATCTAAAGGCCATAAACATGTCCTTATTACTATCAAGTATTTTAAAAAGTGGGTTGAAGCTATACCCATCACTTACATGACTAGAAAATAAATTTCCAAATTAATATTTTACCATCTAATTTTCCACTATAGTATTGTATCCAACATTATATCTGATAATGGCAAATTGTTCAAAAATATGGATGTCAAATCGCTATGTGTTGAGTACAAGATTACTCAACATTTTTCCATGTCATATTACCCACAAGGTAATAACCAAGATGAAGCATCTAATAAAACCATTTTCAACATCCTTAAACTGATTTTTAATGATGTTGGATGCAATTGGCACCTTCAAATATTCAAATCCCCTCCAGGCATATTACACCAAATACCATACTCCAATATGAGCCACTATGTATTCATTTATTTATGGAATTGAGGCCATTCTTCCCATTGAGGTTGAGTTACCTTATTTTCATATCTCTTTGAAGTATTCCATGGAATATGACTACTATTGAGTATCTCACCTATAAGAGATGGCATTCCTTGATGATAAATGCATGACCACAATTAATAACCTTCAAACATATCAGAACTGACTCCATTGCCATTATTTGAGCAAGGTGATCTTATTATTAAATAAAACCAATAGGATATCATGGCCATGAAGAAACATAAATGAAAATTCAAACCCAATTAGATCATTCCTTTTATCATTATTAAAAACTATGGAGCTAGATCATACAGGCTCACTACACCAAATGGGGATGAACTTGATGAGCCAATGAACATCATACACCTCAAGTGTTACTTTGCTTGAGAGATTGGAAGCTTTGTCTATGAGACATTTTTTTCATACCATAATATTGAAATTATTATTTACATCATTCTTTTATATTAATTTTCCATTCTACCGTATTTCATTATACCATACATTTTCTATTGACCGAGTTACTTTTACCCTCCCTACCCAATCCCTTTGACCTTAGATTCATTTCATTAGTTCCATGACCATTTTTATCATGAAGATTCAGATCAAGTTTCAATAGTTATTTTAGTTTTCTATACAAAGGCCATATTTTTTAGTAATATGATAATAGTTTTGTATTTTCATCATTTATTTCTTGTTATTTTTTATACCAAGTGTTCCTGATTATAACTACCTTAGGACAAATCAATATCTCACTGTGGTGATAATAATTATAACCACCTATGGAAAAATCAGTACCATCAACATATGCCATTATTTCCTAATTATAACTCTCTATGGGAAAATTAGGAACAATAATTGTTTATCATTCCTTGATGTAACACCTTGCCATGCATAAGCCATACTGTGCCATTTTCCCACATTGTCTATTTTATTTGAATTGGCTTCTACCTAGTTAGATTATTCCACTCTAAGGTAGAACTACAATGACTTGAGGTCGCATCCTGGTAATATGTAGGTAGTGCTTAATACTTTTTAAGGTTATCTCAATCACCTTAAGCCATGCTCTCACCATTTTTCAAGCAACCTAAGCCATGTTCTCACCATTTTATGAGAAACCTAAGATACACTCTTGCCATTTTTTGAGAAACCTAAACCACATTCTCACCATTTTTTGAGCAACCTAAGTCATGATATCACATTTTTTTTATCAACATAAGACATGCTCTTACCATTTTACAATCAACCTTAGTCATGTTCTTTCCATTTTACAAGCAACGTAAGCCACATTCTCACTATTTTACAAGCAATATTAAATTTGAATGCTATCTCCATTTTATGAGCTTGGACCCTTTAGTATCTTGTTATTATATATTAAGTTGAGATACTCCAAACATTCAAAAAACATTTGTAAAACTAATTTATAAAATCCTAAACATTAACAACTTATTTTCCTTAAGGATTTTGGGATCCCCAGTTACTTCATAAGAAACCACGTATCATTTAGTTTCCCCATCCTTACTAGCCTATATTCTCACACTCTCACCATTTTATGATCCCATTCACATATTCTTATATAATATCCATCATGTTTTTAGTTTTCATCATTTTATTCTATCACATTTCTTGGGAGAACTACATTTGGCCTAAATTTTCTATTAGATCTTACATCCATGGAACTATGTAGGAAGCATACACTTGCCTAGTGCATCTAGAGCCAACTCAACTAACCCCTTCTTTTTCTCTATTTCACAATTATTATTTTATTTTTGAGTTGTTTCTTATCATCTAGGGACAATGTTCATCATCTTGTTTATGTCGTGTTGTTTATACTAACATTGTGATTAAACCTTGTTTGTATTTGTTTCATGTTGTTTGCTTTTTCATGTTTTGTTTTGTTTATTTATTTGCTTATTTGTTTTCTTTATTATTGTGATTTGATTTAGTCTATGTGTGTTTATTGGGTGTTTCCATGTGTATTATTCTTTAATCCATCCATATTCATATGCCAACATTGTCATCATGGTTTTTATCATTGATGCATTGTTTTCAATTGAGTATTAGATCATGTGTCAATTTATATGCATATTTCATTAAAGTTATCATGGTGTTCTCTCATAATTCCTACCATTACATGATAAAGAAAAAATTAGCTCAGAGAGTTTACCAAACAATGAGGCCACGATACTCCTTAACACCTTAAAATTTTCTAATCTATTCCAATCATTCCCACATATAGATTAATTAAGTAATGAAATAAATTTAAACATTAAGCATCTCCCTACTAGAAGGTTCCACAAATTTATCTTTATCCTCTATACCAATTTTCCATCATTTTTTTCATAATTAAGGTATAAAGATTATAACAGCCTTTGGCCAAATCATTATATACCATCCCACTTACATTACCAATGATTCTAACTTCCTATGGGTAAATCATTATGTTTCCATCCATTTAAAGGTTGATGATTATAACTACTTATGGGAAAATAATTATCTTTCTTCTACCCAACTGGGGCATGCTTACATTATGTTAATTATTATAATCTACTTTGGGCAAACTATTAACTTTATCTACCCAATTAGGGCATGTTTTTATCCTACCAATGACTATAGATGACTATGGGTAAATCATTATTTTCCCTTTAATGATTATAACCACCTTTAGGTAAATCATTCACTTATTACCCTAACCCTTTTTTGATGATTATAACCACCTCTGGGCAAATCATTACCTTTTTTGTCCCACCTATGTCAATGATTATAACTGTCTATGGGAAAATCATGTTATTTATTTACCCAACTAAGGAAACTCCATATTCCATTGATTATAACCTCCTATGGGAAAATTAGTCTTTTTTATCCCTTTTCATCTTTTTGGTCTCATCATTTCCTCTTTTTGAAAGGACCAATCACTGACCCTTTCTACTAACCATTCCCTTAAGGGGGAACCTATAGTTCATCTATTTTAGTTGAAGTAATAGGCATATAGGACCTTTTAATTATTTTAAAATATGTTATTATTCCTATATCTTGCAACACCTTCCCAAACAAGGGTAAACTGTAGACATCTAAAACTGGCCACAACTAGCTTTTGACCAAACTTCAGACTAATTCCTTCCAACTATTGTAAATTAAGCCTAGGAATCACTTAATGTCATAAATTTACTTATGAATAATTAATCAAAAATCATAATCATGTTGTGACATCCCTAATTAGGCTACATATTGTATGTAACAAAAACCTCTCATGGATTCATTCCTTATCACCCTGTGGCATTACAATAGTCAATCTAGTTTGTGGACCTATTAAGTGGGACATATGAATAAAAAAAATATTGAAAGAGATAAATGTCTAATTAGAATTAATTAAATAAGATAAACTAAATTAAATTCCTATTTTAATTATCCATGTGAAATTAATGAATAAATAAAATAGGAAATTCAAAAATGAAAACATCTTATCCTTTCATCATGACACTTGTGAGTTATCAATATCTTTGGAAATATCCTAAAATATTTCATTTTGGAGACCCATTCCTACTCATTTTTAATAATGATTAATTGAGAACTATTAAATCTATTAGAGTTAGTCTTGACTCATTTAGGTTAGGTTTTAACTCATTCCATTTTTGAACTCCACCTTAAATCTCCTTGGGTTAGGGTTAGATCCATTTTCTATAAATACAATGTCTTGCCTATTGATTTCTAAGATATTTTTGTGGAAATTTATCATTCATAAATGCATTCAAATATTTGATAAGATTAGTGTTATAATGAAAAAATTCCCTTTTAATTAATGTTATAATGCTAAAATATTGAATCCAAGCTACATCAAACCAACACAAGCCATGGTGATAAGGAGAGAAGGAGCTAAATAACCTCCATTTCCAAAGACTCTTTGAAGCATAAGCCAATAAATCCACTCAAAAATGCATTTAGATATCCCAAGGAAGGTAAATGATTCATTATCTTTTACATTCTAGTTGTGCTTTCATTTGTCTTTTTCTACTAAGCTCACCCCTAAGAACTAGGTTTGGAGTGTAAGTGTTAGTGTGTTTATTAAATTTTTTATTACTTAAACTAGAATGTTACTAACCTCCCTTATTATATTCCTATGATCATAACAATGAGGTCTATTTTGTAATTAAATATGATCCATGAAAGTTCCTCATGAAAAAAACCCTCTTAATAAGATGCATAAAAAAATAGGTGAGGTAAATTGTAGAATTTGATCTAAATTTTATATCTCAAAAATTAATAAACTATAAATTTGTGTCCAACATATTAGTAAATATATGTTACTTGATCTGTTTCCAATTATCAAAGTATTCTATGATGAATTCAAATCGTATAACATATCTCCAAATATATGGATAATTTTTTTTATGGATAAATATCTAGGGTATGAATGGGTGTAGGTATTATATTTTTCACCCTTGAAGGTGAATACTTTACATTATCTTATAAATTATCCTTTTATTATACCAATAATATAATATGAGGCCTTGATATTTATATTTTTTAATATCATAAAAGCTTCATATCAAGGATGTTCAAGTCTTTGGTAACTCTCATTTGGTTATTAATCAAGTTACCAATAATTACCAAACCAAGGAAGAACATTTAATACCATATAATGAAATGGTAGAAAAACTAAAACAAACATTTGATACATTCTCTATTGATATTATTCTAAATAAAGATAACCACCATGCAGTTGAAATGACTAGTGCAACATCCCTAATGCCTTTTTATAACAATTATGATCAATTAAACTTTACAATATATAATTTATGAAATCTTTTCATTTCTTCAAATAATTTGGATTCTTTATTATTTCTAATTGTTACTTGAAGCTCTAAAAATATATAATGGTACAATGATATCTATAATTTATTATACTATGCTTACATACTAGATCACTTTAGATGGAATGATATAATGAGAAGTGCATCATTATGTTATTATTATAAATGATTTATTTAAAAAATGTTTTGATGGGAAATTAAATCTATATTTAAACAAAGTAAAATCTCAAATTTCACTCTTGGAAATACATGGAAATGAGTATGGTGGGCATTTTAGTGGTAAGGCCATGTCCCAAAAACTATTATGTTAAGGTTATTATTGGCTTACCATGGAACAATAATGCATTGAACATACCAAATTATGTTTAAAATTTCATATATATAGTAATTTCAATAATACACCATCTCATGTGTTACAACCAATTGTCTCACCATAAACTTTCTCCTTATGGGGGTTTGATGTTGTTAGAAAGATAAATCTTATGTCTGTAGGAGGACACAAGTTCATAATCACAACTAAATAATACTTTAAAAAATAAGTGGAGGCAATTCCACTTGAGTTTACTACAAGGGATGACATGTGTATCTTCTTGATGATCAATATTATTTCCCATTTTGGCATGCCTTTATCTATTATTACTGATAATGGATCCTCATTTAAAAATAAAATGGTGAATTTTTTTTTCAATAAATACAAAATCAAACATACCTTTTACACATCTTACTACCCACATGGTAATGAATAGGTAGAATAAAAAAATAAAAACATTATAAAAATAATTGGAAAAATATTATAATGATATAATATAGATTGGAATCAATAGATGATGTATGATAAATGGGCATACTACACTAGTGTTAACCCCCATATCTAAGCTACACCTTATTCTTCAGTTTATGGTATAAATGAAGTTTTACCATTTGAAATTTAGATAACTTACTTGCATGTTTTTCTAAGATATATTATAAAATATAATGAATACTATAAAAATAGATTGCATCAATTAGAACAATCAAGTAAAAAATGCACATAGGCTAATGAACATTTACAAGTTTATCAAGAGTGTGTTATGTGAGAATATAAAAAAAAGGTTCAGGCACATGGATTTACTATGGATGACCTAGTACTAAAAAAATAAAAATAATACCAATGTAGATAAATACAATAAAGGAAAGTTCAAACAAAATTATTTGATACCATTTATAGTTATAGAAAAACTAGGGAAAGACATACACCACCTAACTACACTTGAATTAAAAATTATAAAAAACTAAATGAAAGTTATTCACTTGCATAAATATATTTATTAACATTATTAAAATATTCAAAAATACCAAAAAATTCAAAAATTCAAAATCTAAAAATATTTTCATCATTTACATGTTCTATTAGTTGTTTGATATCTATTTACAAGTTCCATGTTCATAGATAGCATATCATATATATATATATATATATATATATATATATATATATATATATATATATATATATATATATATATATATATATATATATATATATATATATATTATTTTGAGTGTGATACAAGCATACCCAAGAATATGATATAAACATTTTAAGATATTAGGCATTCTCTCTACTCATGACATATGGACATTAGGGGCATCCACTTCCTTGGTCATTATACACTCAGGTTACATTATGATATGATCATTTCCATTATCATGTTTGAGATTATATACTTACACATGACTTTATCTGTGCTTATATATTTTGTAGTGTACTTGATTTTATGTAATTAGCATTTTTTATGACACATATATCTAGGGACTAGCATGATATGTTTATGTTGGCTTTTTATGTTTCATGATTTCCATTTGTGCATTTCCTTGATTTTATTTCCTTGCTTACCATTGTCTTAATTATCTAAGCATTTAATTATTCTCTATTTTTTATGGCCCCCATGAAATTTTTCACTTAATTTAACATTTTAATTTGTCATTTAAAATTTTATGGACATTTTAATATGTCATGTATTTCATCATGGACATTTGACAAGGTCATGTCCCTTTGATTATGTAAAATTCACAAATACCCATTATTTTAGGTTTCCTTAGACCATTGCATTTTTATTTAGTTTTGACTATGCTTGTGTGTGTCGTTTGATTTAATGTTGAGCTTATCCTATTACTGTCTATACATTTTCATGATTAACATCATGTATCTTAGTGTTTTATGTGATCACACACAATGTACCTTATTGTTATATTGTCATATCCCCAATATTAAAATTCATGCAAATACAATCACAAGGTAATAACCCAAACTCAACACTTATGCAAATGTACTCAAATCTGATATACGTTCTCAAATACCGCACATGCATTGACATGCATACACCTTTATTTTAACTAAAAATATATATAACATATGTGATATGAAATGAAAAAATGCTCATCGAGGCTCGGCTAGTCTAAAAGAAAATACAAAATATAACTATTATAAGAGATATGAAACCACAAACTGAACCAAATACTAAAAATAATCATAGAACATTCTATATTCTGAAAGCTAAATAGATTTATGACATGTAAATTCAAACTCTAAAATCCTATAAACACACACATTCATTAAATACACTAAATCTACAACTTCATGAAGCTATGATGTAATCTATGGATGAGATCACCCTCCTAAACCAAATGGTTTTCATCCTCTAATACAAAAACCAATGAATTTCCATCCACTGATCACCGAGAACCTAAGGGGTTTCATCCTTGAATTCTATTGTTGAATCACAAGTGTAACAATTTGTATAAATTGGCTGTAATGTCAAAAGATAGCCTAGAAATAAATCCTAGCATATAAATACATAAGGGATCCTAAGATTGGTGCCAAAATATGAATATCCTTGATTTGATAAGATTAAATGAGTTATAAAAGGCATATATCTATATCTTTATCCTTTTTTCCCATGAAACATTTAGCTCCTACTTTTTCCTTTCCTTTATTTCCATTTCCCAACTTTCCTAAATTTAACCCACTTATTTTGAGGATAAGAAAGCAATAAAAAATTAGAAAGTTTCCTTTGAAATCATCATTTTAATGTCTTAAAAATCCATGTACCACTTTGTAATTTTCCCTTAGGACTCATCATGATGTTCACTTCCACATCTCTTACACTTGTCATAAAGTTTATATATTGTAAATTCTACACCAAGATTCTCTCCACTAAATTTGTTTCCCTCAAGGATTTTGATGCTCCACTTTGGATATTTACTCAATATTAATAATATTTTATTAATTATTAGACATATTTTATCCAAAATATGAATTATTTAATCTCTTGGGCCCACATAATAATAAAAATTAATTTTCCTTTACCAGTCTCTAAGCCCAAATAAATATTGGGCTGGGCATTTTCCTCAATAAAATAAAATTAATTAAAAAGGGAACATTAAAAATCCTCCCTTCCCAAAATTTATTATCCTAAATCAATTTCAACCCAAAATATATAAAAATCACTATGCCATTGTGATGAACCCAACTATAATGCCCATGTAATCTATCCCCTATACTTGTCAAGTGAGACAACTTCTACCAAAGAGCACTTCAAGATATATGTGACTTAACATTCCAAAAATCATTATACCACTCATGTAATTTTATCACCCTTTAAATAAATCTCTTATCACCATGAGAATAGATGTCAACTAAATGTGCATGACTCAAAAAATCATAAATGTAAACCTTCAAAAGACCCATGATATGAGGCATGATTTTACCTTTACATCCTTGAATTGGCTCAAACCATGAAAATATGATTGGGTTAACTCCTCTACTCTGAATATTATAATTATTCCAAATAAATCTCACTAACTCTTCACCATTAATCCATTTCATCACTCTAATATACATAAGAACATCCTCTTTGAGACCCCTCTAGGAGAATCTTTCTCTAATTTGTCTATAGGTTTTGAAAAACCTTAGATGTCCCATTATTGGTGTATTCTGAAAGCCTCTCAAAATTTTCTCCTTCATTTTGGATTTAATAACTAGGAATATTTTATTTTTATAAAGTATGAGGCCATCCATCACTATAAATCTATTATTTCTCACATTCCCATCTAAAATTTAAGCAAAAAATGTATTCTTGACATAATCTACCATGATAAAGATCTTCCAATCATAATAAATAGTGGAAATAGAATAGGGAATGGGAATCATAGTAAAATCATTAATAATTACACTCTTACTTACCTTCATGTCATCATAATCTTAGATTTTTCTTTACCCTATTTTTTGGTTGATAATGCAAGTAAATTTGAATGAAGAAGAATTTGAACCCTTTTCAGTCTATTTCAGCCAAATATTTACCACAAATCAAATATTTTATGAACTTTCCCACAAAATGCATGATGGAAAAAAAATTATTGTCATTTTTATAAAAACTATTTTTTTAATATTTCAACTTATTAATCTCAATTTTAATGGAGTCCCACTTTTGCATTAATATGGTCTAAATACCTTCTCCTAAAACACCATATTCTACCACAAATGGGTTAAAACATTTGAAATAAATAATACAAGGCATGACTTGATTACCTTCATAGGATTATCATGAAATTTTTGTGTTCTATCCATCCATGTGTGATATCCATTTTTTATCCTTTTGTTTAAAGGTGTTGTCGTATGTGGAAATCCTTTAACAATACTTCTATCTTGGCCATAAACTAAAGAGCCTTCTCAAAAAAATTAGTGTTTTTGAGGATGCCCAAACTGGTAAAATTTGAATAATCTTCTAATCCACCATAAATTTGAGAGTAGCTATAAAATTGAATCTCATGACCAAAAACTCAGTGTATACCAAGAGGCCATAAAAAAGGTCTTGTGCACATGTTCATTGTAACCACTAATATGATGGTAGTTTATTCTCAAAATAATGTTTGAGAAATAATTAGTGATGATGGCATGATTATATTACATCCCATGACAAATAAAATATTCAAAGTATATAGTGTAAAGTAAATCTATGATTTTACCATCTCTTTAATATTTTGACTTGTACTCATAAGAATGATTGAAATGCTTACCATTTTATTCCTTGATGAGGTCAAATAAACAAACCCTTTCTAGTCCTTGGTGTATAATATAATAAATCAATATAACTTGTAGGCCATACATTTTTCTTTTCAACATATCCTTTTTAAGTTCCCAATCATGATTTAGATTTACACATAGACACTTGATATAGAAATATTTGCATAAAGTGGTGAAATTTTGATTTCCCTTCTTGTTTCTAGGAAAAATTTAGCCATTTTGTGGTATCACATTATTCTTGAATTCTCCTTCATACATATAATTATCAACAACATAAATGAAATCAAAATTTCTTACCTCCTCTTCCTTGGGCTGAAAACTCCTCCAAGTGACTGAAAACTCTTCTTTCTCAAATTCTAACTCCATAATGAAATCTCCTATAAAATCTACACCATGCAAGTTCCATGTTTCATTGATTCCTTTAATACCCATGATATATAATCCTTTTCATACTTCTTATTCATCCAAATAGATGATTAATTGTCTTACCTTATGTTAGTAATTTGTAGTGTCTCCTCCTTCATGAGTCCTTCAACTTGCTTATAGCTTGACACCTAAATCACCATAAAAAACTTAATCACAAAATATTGAACATCAAAAAGACACTTAATTTGCTTACCCACAGCTAGAATTGAGCTTCTCATAGGGACTATCTCCATTTTTCTATCACTCATGATATTGTACTAAATTATGGTACTTGGCTCCCACAAGTGATCTATAAACCCTAAGCATTGATCCTTGACAATGTGGTTACAAATCATAATAAACCCTAAGTGATTCCTCATAAAATTCCTTTCATTAAAAATTCAAGAGATCAATAACTCAATATTATTAACAATGCTTGTATCTAAGTTTACCCTCAATATATTAATTGGATCACATAAAAAAAAATTGGAACTTGAAACAATGAGTCCACATGCACTATACTACAATTCTTATCCCTTACTCTATCAACCCTTTTTTCATGCTTTCCATGATGACAAATTTTTTTAGTGACAAGGCAGATGAAAATATGAAATATTTTCATACATTTGTCTAAAATTGAAATGCTCATCCTAATTTATAAAAAGAAATTTCATTGAGATATCCTTAACCCTTCCATTTTTGTGACTTATAAATTCCAACTTAGGGTTGACCAAAATGTTCTCCTTAAATGCATATCCATCCACAATGATACTTTGAAAATCAATAAATGTCTCACCTTTTGAAATTTTTGAGGTTAGTAATTGTTCCTCCATCTTTAACTCTTTGCATCTAATAAGGAAATCCATTTGGTCCTTCCCTTCATCACTTTTTTGTTGATGCATGTAATCATTAGAAGTTAGAAAAACATATTCTATTACCAACAAATTTTTACCTTCAATCTACATGTTAGATTTTGATAAAACACCCAAATCCCACACCATCATGTATGAAGCATTTTTATGTTGAGAGAAAGGATCTCCCTTCCACTTTGTGCCATTCATATGTTTATTATTGCTAGAATACTTATCATCATGACATAAACATTATAATGACATCATATGAAAATGATGCATTAAATCCTTGATTCTCCAAACATCCTTATATATCAAGTTGTAATAAAATAAACAATCAGAATGGTTACATTTATTATTTGGTTTGAAAGTCTCTTGGATCCCATTAGAAATAATTGGGACATTATCTTCAATTATTAAATCTTGATCTTCAATATGGAAAGCTAATTTATTTTGCACCTCATTGAGATAAACAATGTACTAAAAAGCAAAATCATTAGTAACCATTAAAATATCTTCTTTAGATAAAGAATATTTACCTTATATCTCTATGGCTTGGTGTTCTTTTGGTTCCAAGTTATTATTTTTTGGCTCCTTGGAAATTTCTTTCACTTCTAACTTTTCTTACTTTCCCAACCTCAGTGACTTGTCTTCCAAGTTTATTTATAAGAGAAGGGAAGTTTATTTCCCATGATTTCTTTCCTGGTATCATCTTCTTTTTAAGATATTTTAGATGGAACTAGATTATGCATACTATATATAAACCATTGAAGAGATGTGATCATTTTATCTTGGTTCCTTTATATTTCCATCATTTTATCTTGAATAAGATATTATTTTTTCCCATTTGCTAAGAATCTCTAGAATTCTCCCATTATAATAGTTTAATGTACCCATTTAAAATTTCAAGTTTATCTCACTCTAAAATTTGTTCTTAAAATCCTCCAAGTTAGAAACATTATGGCTCTGATAATACTATCATATCCCTGATATTAAAATTCATGTAAATATACTCACAAGGTAATAACCCAAACTCAACACATATGCAAATTTACTCAAATCTGATATATTTTACCAAATCCCACACATCCATTGACATGCATACACCTTTATTTTAATTGACAAATTATAGAACACATATGATATGAAATACAAAACTACTCATGGAGTCTAGGCCAGTCTAGGAACAAATACAAAATTTGACTATTTAAAGAGATAGGGAACCACACACTAAATCAACTAATAAGAATAATCACTGAACACTCTAGATGCAAACATCTATATATTTCTTTGACATGTAAATTCAAAATCTAAAATATTGTAAACATACACATGCATTAAACACATTGAATTTACACCTTCATGAAACTTTCATGCAACCTATGAATGAGATCATGCTCATGAACCAAACCATTTTAATCCTTTGATTCAATAAATAATGCGTTCCCATCCACTGATCACCAAGAACCCAAGGGATTTCATCCTTTAATCCTATTGTTAAATTACAAGTGCAATAATATGTATAAATTAGTTGTAATGGAAAAAGATAGCTCGAAGGAAATTTATCATATAAATACATAAGAGACCCCAAGGTTGACACCAAAATCCCAATCTCCTTTATTTTAGAAGATGAAATGAGTTAGAAAATTCATATGTTTCTATTTTTATCCTTTTTCCCATGAAAAATTTAGATCCTAATTTTTCCTTTCCTTTGTTGCCATTTCCCAAGTTTCCTAAATTTAACCCAATTATCTTGAGGATAAGAAAATAAGAACAAATTAGTATGTTGCCTTGGAACTCATCAATATTGTGAATCCATTACCCACTTGGTAAGTTTCCCTTAGGACTCATCATGATGTTCAATTCCACATCTATTACACCCATCATAAATTTTTTATATTATAACTTTTACACCAAGATTTTATCCACTAAATGTGCTTCCCTCAAGGATTTCTACACCCATATTTGGATATTTACTCAGTAGTAATAACATTTTATTAATTATTGGCCCCTTTTATCCAAAATATGAACTAATGAATATCTTGGGCCCACATAATAATAAAAATGATTTTCCTTTTCCTATCTCTAAGCCCAAAGAAATATTGGAATGAACATTTTTCTTAGAAAATTAAATTAATTGAAAAGGGAACATGACATATATCTACCTCTACACATTACTATTCTATGCTACATGATAAATATTGATATTATACAATTATATTGTCTTTTTGAGGTAAGGTAACTACCAATTTCTTCTTCCCCTCACCTAAAAATGGGGGCATATTAGTGGGGGCATATCATAAAGACATGAACTCCACATTATTCACAATTTAAGATTTAGTGGGGACATGTTTTTAGAAACATTTTTTCCACACTTATTCAGTACTCAACATTTTTTTATTATACTAGGGACATGTTATGGAAACTTGTTCTCCACACTTGCACCAATTCATAGATTTTCCAAATTCGATGGGGGCATGTCATGGGAACATGTCTTACACACTTGTACAAATTTAAAATTAATAAAATTTCATATTTATATGATTTTTATATATATTTATGGAAACATTTCATACATTGGTACCATTATTAAACCCAACTTTAAATGTGAGACATATAGAAGGTGCATATGCCATGCAAGTTCTACCTTAAATTGAAAAAACCTAGTTTTTTATTTCAAATACTTATATAAACTTTAGCATTCACCATGATGGACTTTTACACATTGTTATTACATCAATCTAATTTAGTAGTTGGTTTCATTTTGGCAAGGTTGAGGTGATTACATCACTCCATATTTATATGTTTACTAGATGAAGTTATGAAATCATCCTCCCTAACCAAATTTGTAATATGAGTTGACTTAGATCACTCATGATCACTAGGTTATAAGTATGATTGGGTTGTATGATCGATTTACCTCAACTTCTAGGTAGAAACTTAACTTTTCTCTAAGGTTTCTAGAAATTTGTACCAAAATATTTATATATATGCACTTATATGGTTTATATTTTTTCTAATATCATTTTCAAAGATTCATTTTGAAACATCTTTTCAAATAAAATTATAAAAAAATTAATGTAGTTACATCAATACATAGGTGTACTCCTAATGTTGCTTTCTTTAATTTCAAACATTTCAAATGATTTACATTTTGTATTATATGCCCTGATTATATATTGTAATTCATGGTTACAGGTTAGTCACAAAAAAAAACTTGTGTTGGGCTCACAAAAAGGCAAGGTATGTTATAAACACCCATGTACACATTTCATTCCTTTAAACTATAAATTTCATTACTATATCAAAGGGGGTAAATTTAGATATAAAATTTGAATTATATAAAATCTTAGTCTTATATAATTGGTCAGTAATTATCAAGGTTTTACCCTTCAGTTCTTGGACCTTCCTACTACTAAAAGGTTCACATCCATGATCTATTGGGTATAATGCTTATGTCTTAGTTTGGTCTTATGTTATTATGATGACCAAGCCTTATATGTTTCCTATAATTTTATAAAATTTGTTATTATCATCCTATACAAGTTTTGTACACGTACCTATTTTCCAACTTCTTAGACACTTGTGTCTTAGCCAGATGCATATGTTGATGTAAGTGTCTTATTTAAAACTAAATGTCTAATGCCCTCAAGTCATCAAATTTTTAATTATAATGTGTCCTTATGGTACACACAAGTTTGTTAACGAAGTATAATTCTTGAAAGGATTGTTATATATGCATGATCAATACTCATTCATTCCTCACCTAGTAAATACCTAACAACTCATAAGGTAACTTAGAAAAAACAATCAATCAAAAATTAAAGTAAGAAAATATACCCTATTCATCCCTATTTATATATCAAGCATAGGAAAATTATTACCACAAGTCTTAAAGATTTCAAGATCATCCCATGATCCATATTTTTCTAGTTATAAGCTAGATCACTCTATGTTCTTACTTATCACATATTTCATCCTTATGCACACAAGCTAATATGTAGGGGAGAATTTAAAAAGTCTAGGGACTTATTCATAGTATTATTTATTTACACAATTCCCATTGACATAGGGTTACTTAGGGAAACTCAACATCATATGCCCACTAAACCATTTTTCCAATAGTCACTCTAAGGGTGAGGAAGCTAGGGTTGGATAATTTAACAAAGAGGGATAAGTTATGTGTTTGATTTGAACATAGTTGAGAAAATGTGACATAAAAATTATAAGGTTCCATGTGGTCACATATAGATTTAATAAATATTCCATATTTGATGCCTACGTCCATGTAAGATAGGTGCGAACTAATGATGCAATCATCTAAAGCTACAAAGTGTAAATTTTCAAAATCTAATAATTAATCTAGAATATTGATATATCATGCTTCCAACCTATTTCATATCATATCTTCATATGCATATTAAACCAATTAATTACTCTTTTTTTAATTTATTCTAATATCAATCAATATTTATACTTTCCATTTTTAACATATATTAGCATTTATATTTAGAATATTATGTATACAAATCTGTAATTAATTGGCCTACTATATATCTATTTATCACCCTTTTGCTTATTCATTTATAGATTATTAACCCTATACTATATTTATCCATCTAAATTTATGGTTAAACAAAGTTGTTCCTACAAACTTCAATGTCCCAACCACATGATCCCAAATTTTAAGGGGTTTTTTTAAGCACCATATTGATATTGATGGATAGGGATACAAAAGTTTTATCTGAACCAAAAACATTTAATATTAAGGATTTAACAATCCATTTCCAATGAAATAAAGTGAAATAAATAACAAAATTATCAAGATGTTATGAAATATTATTATACCATTTTATTTTATTTTCTAAGTGAATATACCATTTTTGGGGGGATTCATAATAAAGAATTAGAAGAGACAAATTCCTTAAAAACCTTCTCTAATTGATATTATTTATATCATTAGGACTTATAATTTCATTAAAATATCCACTCATGATTATTTCACCTATCTTCACATTTATCCAACACATTTTTATTATATTCTCATATTTTCATTTTGAAAAAATAACTGTTTGGCACACAACCATTTATAACAAGTCTTAGAATATTTTATCTATAACAAGTAACTCATAATCTACCCAATTGACCATTTTTAATAGTAAATCAACATTTACTAAAGTAATATTCCAAATCCAACATACACCAATTGAATTAACTTCTAAACTACTCTCATAACCTCTCCAAATTTCCATCTAAAATAACAAAATTCCACTTTTCTTTAGTTAACTTAGTTTCATATATTAAAAAATAATCTAGTTTTCTCATACCAAGATAGCATTTCAAAATATTCCACTTATCAAGAGCATTCATTTTTAGAAAATTATAAGAAATAACTAACACATCAACATTGGAGGGGCCTTCTCCCTCCACCATAAGAATAAATAATCAATTCTCTAATGAGGATCTAAGGTTTTATTAAAGTAATCCTCTATCAAATATTTCACCTTTATTTTCTCAAAACATTTTTTATTTACTATCATTTGATCATTTACAAGAAAATATTGATCCAAATTTAAACTCAAAAATATTATTTCAAATCCTAGTATCAACCTCATTATTATACTTGTAGGGATACTTATGAAGAGTGTGGGTTTAGATAATAAAAAATAAATAAATTTTGAATCTAGTCTTGTGAGAGGATTTCATTCATGCCTACTAATTCTTTATTTTAAATATTTTGAGTCTTAATATATCATCTAACAAATCAAATTCTTACAAAACATTTTCCAAATTAGATTTCATAAAAGTTTCAATAGATTCATTTGTAAGTTATTATAGGCTTGGTAAAACTAATACTCAGTGTTCTTCAAAAACACAATCAAAATCCTTCCTAGAACCAAAATAAATTTTATTTTCATCATTACTATTAAGTATCCTACCAATAAACTCTATTACTTCCATATAACCAATTAAATTAAATGTTTCCTTAGTCACCATGTTGTTTAGGTTTCTTGTAATTCTAGTATGTAGATTATCTTGAATATGACTTGAAATTAGTGAACTGTTATTCATTTTATCCATTTGAATATGAATATTCCCATAAAATCCATTTTTAGCACTTAAATATTTATAATAAAATTAAATATCACTTAAAAACAACCATCCCAACATCATCCATAACCATGTTATCTTCCTCAACAACATCTTGATGAGACACTTGAAACAAATATTCATGAAAATACTTATCATAAGAAAGGTATAAAATATAATTTCCATTATTGTCTAGAGGTAAAGTGTCAAAATTGTATACCTCTTTAACAACCTAATTTTTAAGAGATTTTTCTTTAGTCACAAAATTTTATGAATAATTTTCCATGATTTTTTTGAAGCCTTCTAAATATAGATGTTAGTTCCCAATCTAGGCCTCTTATCCTTCCTAGTTTTATTCATGCACTTATTTTATTTAGCATCATTTATACTCTACTGATAATAATTAAAAGGAGTGGGGAGGGAAGGCATATAAAATATTAATTCATTAAATGAAACCTAAAACATCTCCTAATAATATATTCATAACTCACTTTATACATGTAATAATTTGGTAAGAACATGTATGCTAAAATAGATAATAACAATCATATAATTGAAATACTATATATATTGATATACTATTCATTTTATGGAAGGAATGACTTTTAATCACTTGCCAATTTGATGGGGATACCTCTATATCAGAGTAATACTCTAATTGATATATTTTCTTGGATGTATTACAATGGATTATGCCCTATTATTTATACTATTTTAATCTATCTAACTCTTCATTCTAATGAATGTGGTACTAAACTATTATTCCTTACTATTCATTATTCTACTATTTATGATACTATTCTACCCCTCCCTAGGTATATTACATTCCATCCCGCTTGAAAATGTTTTGACCTTGAAACATGTAAAAAAAAAATACATAAATAATATGTGGAGGACTAGATGGAAGCCTGACCATGCATCTTTTTTTAATTCCACTATTTCTTATTGTGATTGGAGATGAGAAAGTAAAATATGAAACAAAATACTATAACATGAGGTTGAAGTGAAAAAAGAGATATGGATGGAATAACCTTAGATTGAAACATGATAGTCATGAGATTATATTTGAGCATTGAATTTTGAAACTTGATGATCATCACCTCAAGCTAGAATAAAGATGCTCAAAATAATCTGCTTGGTGAGACAATAGAGGATACATGCCATCCCCCTTAGTATTATTATTAATACACATTTTTGGGATTGACTAACCCAAAAAAGGAATTAATTTTGAATCATTAGTGGCTAGTGTGGGATCATCGATGACATGCTTAGGTGCTTGCTTGTGTGCATCCAAATGTAAACTAGTCATAGCCAAAGAAAGGAAATTAACATAATATGTGTTGTAATAATCCTTAAAATCTATCCATGTAGTTATTTCCATCTCATATGCTTCAATTATAAAAAATAAATCCCCACACCATTCGCTATAGTTATTTTCCCAATCCATCCATCTATTTATTTCCTTATCATACTTTGTTGGTATATGGGAGTGAAGCTCAAATATATTTAAATTAGCATGCATATTACTAATAAATTTATCCATATCATTGCATAATCAACAAATTTTTCTCTATAAAATGGAAATATCCTCTCTCTCTCTCTCTCTCTCTCTCTCTCTCTCTCTCTCTCTCTCTCTCTCTCTCTCTCTCTCTCTCTCTCTCTCTCTCTCTCTCTCTCTCCTCTCTCTCTCTCTCTCTCTCTCTCTCTCTCTCTCTCTCTCTCTCTCTCTCTCTCTCTCTCTCTACATATAATTAGTTTCTAAAAAAATATAACTATTATTGAAAAAAATAAGGTTCCTCATTTCTAGCTTTATAGAATATTTTAAAATTTTATTTTCATTTAGTATTGCAAAAGGTATTGTAGTTTTAGTAACTATTACTATTGTATTGAAAAAAAAACCAACTATTATTTTGCATTTTTCTCTCATACTATAATGAATCATGTAAAACCATTTATATTTTTTATGCATCTCATTTCCATATTTTTAGAACATTTTGAATTTTTGATCTTTGTTGGGTAGTTTGAAAGTTACCATAATTTTAGTAACTACTCTTTGTATTAAAGTAAATATATGGAAGTCGTTGTGTAAATATTCATTTTTGATTAAATCCAACATCTACTAAATTTTAATCATGGGGATTCCTATTTTATCTAAAGGTAATCTCATTGGAAATTTGACTAAGATTTATCAAATCATCATGGTGCAGGAGTATCACAATGACTTTTCCAAATGAGACATTCAGAGTATAGGCTTGTCTAGGGATTTCCTCAAAACTTGCTTCAATAATGGAATATATTAAGAACAAAGAATAGGTTATAATATATAAACCTCAAACAATGATGGAAGACATGGAATTATATAGGATTTCATAAAACCACATATACTATGATTGTGGTGAGATTCCTTTATTTTTGCATCCTTTCACAACACCACCTCTTTAGACCATCAACAAATCAAACATTGATTCCCTTTTAGATATACCTAAATATATTCCAAATGAGCCCATTCAAGAAACCACCATACTTGAGCAAGCCCCTAATAATCATAAGTCAATAATCATAGAGACCAAGTAGGGAATTGAGTCTTCAAATCCCTCTAAGAATAATGCTAAGGGGGATGGCATGTTGACTTTAAAAACAACACATTTTGTGCACCCTTATTCTAACTTTGAGGTGTTAATTGTCAAGATTCAACTTTCAATGATCAACTTTAACCTCATGTTTCAAGCTAAGGTTACTCCATCCATCAATCTCTATGCAATTCACTGTCATGTTGTAGTGTTTGAGTTCATTTTGTTGTTATACATGCTCACATCCCAGCCCTAGAGGAATAAGTGAAAGCCTAAATTAATGCATGGTCGAGCCTCCATTTGGTCATAATCCTATTTTATTATGTAATTATTATCATGTTTTGAGGGAAGAAACATTTTTAATGGGAATGGAATGTAATGTACCTAGAGAGGGGTATAATATTAGAATAGCTAGTAGAATAGTCAATAGTAGTTTAGTACCACATGTATAAGAATAAGGAGTTGGGTAGATGAGAACTAGTATAAGTAAAGGGGGCATACAATAGTGTAATACATCAAAGAAGAAGAATCGTAATTAGATCTTTGATATAATAGGAGGTTTCCCCTTTGAATATGCCAATGATATGGAGTTATTCCTTCCTCAAAAGGAATATGGTGTTTTAATAAGTGTTTTAGATCAATATATGCATATTGGATCATTATTGTGTTAGTGGTGAGCCCTAGGTTCCTAACATAAGTCTCCTAGATAATAATTGATCATGAGTAAGCAATGGTTCATGTATATTATCTTGAAGTTTGTTTCTTACATAAATAATTAAATTTGGGTTCTTAAATTTAGAATAGAAAGATACAAACTTACAAACAACATCCCCAATATCTATTAGAATGTTTTCATTCTAATATTTAGTTAGTAATTCATATTATTATACTAACATGTCAAAATGGATTGTTTATTAAATTCACATGGAAATCTTCCAACCATGATTTAACAACTATTTTATGGTTATTAAACAATTATGTTTTTCTACAAGGAAAAAAATGAATTCTTTATTTTATCATTGATATTACTAAGAAAACATCTATAAGAAAGAAAGTTAAAGAATTCAAAATCACACTAAGATAGGATGTGATAATTCATTCCTTGAAAGTTTTGCAAAAAATTCAACAACAATAAATATACCAACAATTCGCTTTGAATTAATATAACTTGTAAATGTGGATATCTTAACATGATCAACCCTAACCTTATATATTATCCCCAAATGACAAGGTGCAATAGAAAATGTATTTGGTATAAAATCCTTGGTCCTAGTTCTAATATTTATCTTAAAACCAATTGTCATAAATTTAGCTCCATATGTACGGGTAAACTTTAATTGACATATGTTTTAATTTATGGTGGAATAACCCCTTTAATATTATGACCCTTATTCTTAAAGGTATCTAAATTTGGAGATACCTTAAGAGAAGAGGCTTCATCCAATCCTTCATAGAGTAATCTATAGAAGGAATCATATGAATAAGCCTTTTATTATAAAAATATCATTTGTCTTTATCTTAAGATTCCTAGGTAGAAATGAAAGGAGGAAACTATAATTTATTCAAAGTAAAAAATGCCCCAGGAAAAACTAATTTTTCAACAAAAAAATTAGATTTCATTGGAATATCCTTTTCATGGAGTAACATAAAAGAATAGGAAACCCCATTAGAGACTTATATAATTTCATATCTATCTTTCCAAAAAAATGAATTTTTTTTTCATAAATATTTCAATTTATGTTATTATCACCAAAAATAGAAATATATTTAATATTCAAAATATTTTTTTTTAAGGACAAGAAACTGATCTAGTCATACTTGAGAGAAAATCTTGATTTTTAAATCTTGTAATAATTCATTAATATGAGTTTAAATAATGACATCATTCTAGATTATTCTCTCCCATTCACTTATCCTTTGATTATCAATTTGAAAAGAAGAATAAAATTAAATATCCCAGATTCCTTACTCCTAAGATAAAAATTTAAAATAAACCATAGATTCTTATTATCCCATGATTTTAGTTCCATGGGATCAACATCATTAAAGATATATTTGTTGAGTAAAATAAAGCATTGTTTCATTTTAAAGGTAAAAATTATTATAAATTCATCATCATATAGAGGGTCACATTTTACATAATAAAAAATTAGGTATCCACTTAAGGATATCCTTTAATTCTATGTTTCTTAGATATTCCCTTAGACCAAGACATACACATTAGAATACACATATTGACATGAAAACTAAAATGATTCTAGTTTTAATTTATTCAAAACATTAAAATGGTGTAAAGTGTATCATACACCACATATGACTTACATGATTATTTTTAAAGAATAAACATGAAGAAAGATGTTATGTCCTAGTCTCTCCCTTTTGTATGCCTCCTCACTAACTTGTTTCTTCTCTGAAAACTACATTCTCTGACCAATTATAGTATCCCTATCACATCCCTAAATTTTTTAGGTATGGATTTATCTTCACTACCCTAAACAAATACAATATTTTGGTGGCTTTTATTTTTCATAACTTTCAAGATAAAACACCAAAGAATCAACAACTCCTTCTATAGTTCAAAAAAATAATAACAATCACGTAACTAACATATGATACTATATGACCTATAAAAAATTATAAAATATAAATGTATGATGTAAAATAAATCTCCAAGTAACTCCAAAAATATTTCATACTAATGTTTTTTCACTAAATAAATAATTATATAGGATCCTGGATGCTTAAGTGATGTTCCAAGTCAAATAAAAAAAATTCATTGCCCTATGTAAATTAGCATTATTTCTCCAAATTATTTAAAAATTAATGAATATATCATGATATTCATATGCTATCACTTTCAAAAATAGCACACACATGCTTTTCTAATAAATCTTTTTTCTCAATCTCTCCTATAGTTCATCTTTGCATTGAAGAGTTCAATTTTACCAACTGTCTCTTAAAGAGATAATTCAAACTAAAATAAGCATACAAAATATCTTTGCTATACCACTTGTTGATTTATGTTTTGACACAACCAACAATTAAGTAGGGATCATTAATCCCTATACACTCTTGAAAGGAAGGATGTCCTATTAATAAAATACCTCCCTAAGGTCTAAATGTACTAGGTCTTGGATATTGGTCTTCACTTAGTTGGATGATGTGAAGTATTCCATTTAAGGGGATCATTTTAATGATTTAAGTAGTTAACTATAATGAAGGGATTTTAAAAAAAAAGGCCACACACTTCACTTGGGATAATTTTTAGGATCTAGCCTCCAATAAAAATTAGGCTTCTAAGATTTACTTCCTAACACAAGTTGACTTCCCTCATTAGCTTATCATGTCCAATAATGAAACAATGAAATAACTATGACAAAATTTGATACACATATATAAAACCGATCAAGATAAATAGTTAAATTAAAATGTTTATGTTCCTAGATTCACTTAATCATAAAAAAGAGTAAAATATTAGAGATAAAGAGATAAAACACTTGCTATGAACACAAATGAACATAGAGTTATCATATTGATTGAATCCCATGAAACCAATCTTAAATTAAGCTAGACCTAGCACAAAACCAAATAAATATGGTGTAAGAGTATGGGGGGAGAGTGACTATAATAATGGACATAACTACCATAAAATGCAAGTAGGATGAACACATAGATATAACAATATTTCAATTATTAGGATTCTTCCATTTGATTAATAATATCTTCAATTTCATACAATCATTAAAGACTTAGAGAATAACTATGTAATAACAAGGATAAAATAGGAAAAGGGAATATATTATCCTAAAAATCAAGAAAAAGTCTGGTTCTATATGTCTCCTTCGACAATCCATAAAGAGCCATAAACACGACTAAATTTTTATAAGGTTTTAAGTTTTAACTTAGTCGCTTCTCATAAAAATGGATAAAATTGTCTTTGGAATTGAGAAAATGATTAAGTCATTGCATAGTTTCTATTTTATACTTAGTCATTGTTTGGATTTAACATTAGTGGTTTATTTTTAAATATTTATCCATTTATTTTCAAATATTTAGTATTTTGTTTTAAAATAATTAATTGTTTGTTTTCAAATACCAAGTCATTTATTTTCAAATATTTATCCATTAGTTTTTTAACCAAAGTCATTGACTATGCATTTTAATATTGTGCTCATAGGTACCCAAAGGGAGTAGTCAAAGGTTTTGAATGAAGGAGAGTTTACAAAAGAATTGAAGACTTCATGAGATTTGCTTAAGTATTTTACTCTTCAAGAAAAATGTTAGGATTTTGTCAGAACTTTTGTATACAAAAGTCACAAAGCCTTTAAGAAAAAACAAAATATATGAATATTTAGGTCTTTAGGATAAATCTTTGTAATATTTTTTTTGAAAGCAAGGCTCTTCTAAACAAAAGTCAAAAAATCAATTTGAACGAAGACTGAGGCTTGGGTCTTCAAAAGTTGTAAATTTTCGTCATCCAAAATTTGTGAAGAATTGGTTCTTTGAAAGAAGTTTCATAATTATAAAATTCATGAAAATAGTTTAAAAAAAAAGTTATGAACATTAAGAAGAAGTAGATGTTTCAAAAAAAGGAAAAGAGGATTGCACTTTTGCATGAATTATGTTAAAAGTTTTGTGTTCACGAGAATATATAAAAGTTGTGAAAACTTCAAATAAAGTGTTCAAATATTTAGGTATTCAGAGAAAATATTGTGAAGAATTGTCAAAACTTTTGATGCAAATAAAAGTTCTAAATACCAATGCTTATATGTAAGTCACAAACAAAAGTTCTAAAATCTTGTGTCTTTAGAGGTCTTCAAAACAAAATTCATGAGAGCAATTTTTGTGACAACATAATAACTAAATACTTGGGTCTTCAAAATAAATGAGTCTAAGGTCTTATAAAAATTGTGAAGAATGAGAAAAGGCTATCCCTTTTTCAATAGTTTTCATCACATCTTTTACATGATAAGTCTTTAGCAAAGAAAACAAAGATAGAAAAATACAAAAGGTTGAAATACAAATGAAGTTTGTGAATATAGAGGCCCTAAGGAAAATCCACATTAAAACTCTTTAGAGGGCTCGAAAGCATGAAATATTGGAGATATTGACCATTATCCTAAAGTACAAAGAGATAAGGGATTGATGCATGATAGTGAAAAGGTAAAATCTAAAGTGCCTAAGAGGACATATAAACACCATATGGTATCTTATAGGAACCCTAAAATATCATTAACAAGGATTCATTGAACCTAAGGAAGTTTATAATAAATTAAAAGTGGGGATCAATGGTTAATGAAATATGAACATGTTGGTTGTGTAACCAATAAGGAAAGAGATTAAATTTGATGGCCTATCTAACCATTAAAACCATCAAGAGGTTGGGAATGGATTAAACATCCAATTTGATTTATAGAAATAAATCATAGTCTAATTGAATCATGAATAAGATAGGAATAATTAGAGTGGACTATGCATTAAGCTTAAGCATGAAGTATTAAGGAAAAATATATGCCTTAAAAAGGAATGGTTCTAATTTCATAGGATATGGGTGATTGACTATCCCAATGCAATATAAAATACATTCTCTCATAGGCATTCATTTTAATCTGGTCTAACATGGATCTTGATATTTTCAACATGTAATTGAGTAGGATTCATTCCCAATGAACCTCAAGTGGGTCAGACACATTGATGATTGTTACAACTACCCCATTAGTGGGTAAATTTGAATTTAAAATTGCATTTGAATTACTCAAGTTTGGGTGCTTATATAAGATAAGATCTTATACCATAATAATTGCTAATGCTTTATGGAATTTGAAAGGAGAATATAGAACCACACTTCCTTTAATTTTTTGAATAACATTTTCCCTTTTCCTATTTTAGCTTTATTTTTACATATTTTTTTATGAGTATTATATGATTGTATGAGTCCTAATATATTGTTAATCATAAGGAAAATACTGATAATTGGAAGATTATTGAGATTGTGTGGTCATTCCTTTTGCATTTTTATGGTAGTTATGTCCTTATTATATTCACACTCTCCCCTAGAATATTGCATCATATTTAGTTGGAGTTATGCTAGGTTTGGCTTAATTAATGATTGGTTTCATGGGATTCACTTAGTTATAAAACTCATGGCTCATCTATGTTCATAGTAGTTTTTTTAATCCATTTCTCTATAATATTATTCTCTTTATTTATGATCAAGTTAATCTAGGAACATAACAATCTAAATTTAATTATTTATATATATATATATATATATATATATATATATATATTATCAAATTTTATCATCATTATTACATTGTTACATTCATAGACATGATAAGCTAATGAGGGAAGTCAGCTTGTGCTAGGAATTAAATCTTAGAAGCCTAATTTTTGTTAGAGACTAGACCCTACAAACTTAACTCAAGTTAAGTGCATGGCCTCTATTTGAAACCCTTGCTTAGAGTTAACTATGATTCAAATCATTAAAACATGCCACTTATAATGTAAAAGTTCACATCAACCAACTAAGTGAAGACCAGTATACCAAGACCTGATACATTTAAACCTTAGGGAAATATTTTATTCATGAGATATCTCTCATTTAAGGAGAGGCTATAGATTAACAACCAATGCCTAATTATTTGTTGTGTCAAAAAGTACATCAAAATCAAATTGCACTACAGGGAGGGGTTAAACCATGATTTGAATTCTTTAGTATAAATTTTGAGCTAAAGAATTTCATAACCCTTCTATCCCACTAATTTAAATCCTCTCCTAATTTATAGAATATAAGGATTAATACCTGGTCAAAGTCTGACATGGATAACTTAGAGATCTTAGAACTCCCAAACCATATGATACCAAAACATAGAATTAACACATAGAAAGGAAGAGTCAAACCCATCTTATCAGTTAGTATTTCACTAGCAACTACATCTACCCCTTTTGTTAACCCATTCATAATCCCCTAGTATTTACCAATGGCTAACATGGCCTGGCTTGGATAGGGAGGATATTTTCTTATGGATATCCCAACCATGGTTCATGATTTTCCAAAAAATTCAAACAATTTTTGTCTTAAGTTCATAATGGGAGGTGTCCAAATAATAGAACAACATAGTCAAGCCTCTAAAGATGACTTGATAAAAACCTAGGTCTAACATGAGCATGATTTTTGTAGATTATTTACCTACTCTTTAGGGGAAATAACATATGCTTAGTATCTTAGATTACCCACTAGGTCTATTACTACTTTGGTTGGGTTAGAAACCATGTTTTTAAATGATTTTAGACTCCCCATAGACCTTACAATCCTATATCATCAATTCACATATACCATGAGGAAATAAAATGAGCCTATGAATATGTTTAATGGTTTGTTACATAATCTATACTAATATATTAAAGACCCTTACTCTCAAACCAAATCAATTTCCATACTAACCTACTTTAGGGCTCTAGATTCAATGACTTTTATACTCTTGAGGGGAACCCTAGAGATGTTAACATCACTATCTTTCATCTATAATGAAGTTATTAAATTTGAGGAATAGATGGTGCCACAAGGTTATGGAGTTGGCCCTTTGCCTTCGTTAGGTTAACTAGGTGTATACAACTAAATACCAATGATTAATCAAATCTCACAACATCATACACCTTTGATAAATCCTATTCTAGGATCCCTATATGCAATCCTTAATTTAGTTTATAATCTTACTATAATCAACTATCTACATAATGATCTACCTTATGTGACCCCAACCATGTAGTCCTCCAGTCAAAAAACCAACATTTACTCCCAATGAAATATAATAATGTCACTATTATGCAAGGTAGTAGTGGGTATGTAGCATGCAATAGTACTCAATAAACACTTCCATCTTACTTGAGTCACCAAGAATATACTATCAATACTCACATTCATGTGCCTATGGATAGTGTTGTACCCAACATGCCCCTTGTATTCAAGAAGAAATGGGAACCCACTTTTTTTAAGATTATGGCCTTGTTTGCTAAGCCTTGATTTTATATGCTAGGGTGGATTCTTAAGAAAAAATGCTTCTTAGTTTTTATAATTAGAATAATTTAGCATATTATAGCATGGTATTTTGCATTTTTTATGAGATAACTCTATTGATTCATTTTTAAGAGTTTTTTGAACTATACAAATTTTCAAGACTTAGTTTATTCAAGAAAAATCATTTAGAGACTTATTCATCAGGACTTTTGTTTTTGAGATTTTTATTTAGACATTTTATTTGATAGCTTTGGAGTTTGGGTTTTTTGGGTCACGATTTTTATCTAGAAACATCTTTGGCATTTGTTTAATTAGGATTTTATTCATCCAAACTTTTGTTTCAAATAGATTTGGTCTTGGAGGTTTTTATTTTGGACATTTTTTATAAAGCATCTATCCCAAAAAATGACTTATCTTTATCAAAAGTTTTATGTCTTTGGAATTTTTGTTTTGGATATTTTTTATGATAGACTTTTGTATTTAAAATTTTTATCATGGATATTGTTGAGAAAATTAAACTCCAAGGTCAAATTTGGACCCCTATAGGCAAAAAATTGATATTTATATGTTTCAGGGGTATAATATTTTTTCATAGGGTATTTTATAGTCTATTTGATGTAATTTAATGCCTTTTTATCCTTAGTCATGGTTTGATTAGTCTATATGTCATTTTGAGTCACTTAGTAGGCTTTTAGGGGTCATACATGCAAGTGGCATGGTTTTCAAGGTGTCCAAGTGTCTTAATTTTGTTTCAAACATCTATTAAGTTATATTACCTATTAAGAATGTCAGTCCCATCTGAATCTTTCAAGTTATCTAATTGAAAATCAAGAAACCAACTAAAAAAGGAGTTTGGCACTTGTATGACCCATCAGAGAGTGTCACACATGGGAGAATTTTTTGAGATGAATATTAATATTCATAATAATCATATTAGTTTTTTACATGATTTTTAAGTGATAAAAAGGGTCCAAAACCACTCTCTTCCTTCTTCACCTTTCTAAACACATATAACTAGTCAACATGTTTATGCTTCGTATGGCCAATTAGAGAGGTTTAAAGTAAAAATAATCTGGGAGGTGGTATTACACTTAGAGATATTAATTTTAATAATAATTTTTTAAGGATTGGTTAACTATACTTTATGAATCATCTCTAACAAGTTGACTATGTTTTTCTACTCACTATTTCCTACACCCTATAGTTTTTACTTAAATTTGGACAAGTTCATAAAATCCAGTTGGTGATTTTAATTATATATTATGTTTTATATCTCATAAAATGATATCAATTCTTTGTTTTATGTTTCATGGTGTTTTTATAGGCAAGTCATCTCATGTTGCAAGAAGGTGTCACCATGTGAAGTCTCAATCAATGTTTTCTGTGTTTGCAAAATGTTTAATTATCTATAGAGATATGATGTGAATATAATATGACTTTTCCCATGGCTCAATTCCATAATTATTTCCACATTCCATTTTTGGTTTCATCACATCAAGCTTTAATCAAACTTATAATTTTGTCATGTTCACAGTTAGCTCTTTACCGAATTTTAATGGTATTCATGTGTGTGAACCTTGATTAGCTTGTTCATGGAGTTGTAATGAAGATAAATAAAATTGTAAAATTAATAAATATATTAAGTTATTCCATATTAATGATTTAATAAGATACAATATTTGTTATAAGTTTAGGTACTACACAAAATGGTTACTATCAAACACTGCTTACTCTGTAATATGTGCTTGAAAGAGGATATCACATTGAAATAGAGGTTTTGAGACTGGTATAAATATCCCAATAGGTCCAAAAATAAATTTAAGAAATTTTTAATGAGCTTAAGTATGTTCATGATACCATTCATCTATATACATTGTTCCAATTCTGTCCACTACCTACATACAACTCAAATGCACCTACATGAGTTTCTCGATGATTACATGGGAGATTTGATAGGTGTTTAAATATTTTAGAGTGATAATAGTTCATTTTAAATCTTTTTAAAAGAATATAATTTATCATAAACATGTATATCTTGCATACTACCCAAATTATCTTACTACCTAAATACATGTAAATGCCCACCTACAAGTGGTACTATAGAAAGATAAAGAGTCATTTAATGAATTAAAATAAGTGATGGAGCCTTATTTAGAATAATAATTTTTTTTTGTATTATTATAAACCTACTTTATGTGTCAAATTGAAAAATGAAATTTTAGGTCATCATAAAAAATTAGATGACTGAGTTCAAGGGCATTTTCCCTAAAAAGTGAAAATAGAGGTCTGGACCAATTTGTGGATATCTTATAAGAAGGATATCAAGATATTTTTTAACATATAAATGTGTATGACTTATATAATATATTAAATATAATACTCTTAAAAAATATGGAGTAAATAAGATTAGTGGAGGGTGGTTTTTGGAAGGTTCAAAGTTGCCCGTTTGAGCATTGAGTTTCTCTATTATCATATACAAGTTTTGAATTCAAAGTGACCTTGATAAAATAAAGTGAAAAAAAGGAATATTCCCATGTTTAAAATAAATTATTTTGTTAAATTAATACTAATGGGAATATATAAAATCAGTAATATTTAATTGTAATCTACACCTACATGTGTCCCATCATGCTAGAATACTCACCTACAATTGACTACAGGAGCACACAGTCCATGATAAAAACTTGAACATGGAATTATAAAGGTTAGATGAGGGTATATGATATAAAATGGATCATTAGACACAAATTTTTTTTTATCCTATTATAAGATGAATCTTCACCTATAGGATGTCACTCTTTCCAACATAGTTGACTGTGTTTGACCATGATAGACAATGAGCAAGTTTGAAGTTTCGAGTCTGGGTATAGCATAAGGATGATTAAAAATGGGGAAAAAAATTAATATAGTGATCCTAAGGTACTATAAGGTTATATTTGTACATTTTATCAAGTGTGAAATAGTCAAATAAACCTATAGGTACTCCTCCAAAGTAAGGTTGCAGTAAAGAAGTGCATACAGTCTTGTGAGTTCAAGGTATAGGTGAGAGGTATGTAGTAGGTTAGAGTAATGAAAAATATTATAACATATTAAACATTATTTTAATGCCCATAAATTATCTCAAAAATTGAAATCATGCAAAATATATACTTTATGATGTGACATATAACTCACATGTGTTAACCCTACATACAAATTACCCTTTCACAGTTTGTTTTGGAACTTAGGAGAGTTTGAAGGTAAAATGAGATGAAAAATGGATAAATTTTTGTCTAAAATGTCTTATTTTTTTTAAAAATATCCTAAACATTTGTTTTGTCTTGGAAAATAGTAAAAGTTCCCTTTGTTTTGTGTCAGATAGAGGGCACTTCGTTTATGAACAAAACTTGCATTTTGTGAGAAGGAAGGTGAAAAGGGTAGAAAAAAAGATAAATAAAACTTATGAAAAGGTGTGGAAAGATAAATAAAACCTAATAAAACATTTAAAACCAATAATATAATGGATAATCCTTACAAGGAGGTTTAAACCCTTAAGTTTTTAATCAAGAGTGTTAGGCAGGGTTTAAGCCTAATATCTAGATGGGGGTTAATGTCATTTATAGCCTTATGTGTGAATTATAACATATTGAATGATGTTTTTTTGTTCACTACAGATGTGATAAATCTTTTGGAATGTAGATAATTCACAAAAGAGGCCATGTTTGGCTCAAAGGCTACATTAGGCCTGTGTAAATGACAATTAAAGCTTGAGTAAGCAACTTGAGATGCTCACATGTCCTTTTTAAATTTTCATGGATATCTAGGAAGTTTTAAGGGGTTAAAATGGGTCTTTAACATCACCATTGTGATTTTTTTTAGCATTTCTAATGTCATAGTTTTATCAATAAAGCTTAAGATCCTAAAAGACCTAAAACCCTTTCAAACCCTTAGATAAGGACCACATTGAGAAAATGAAGATGGAGATCTATATATATGGGATTAAATTACCATAAAATTGGATGTAATATTTAGAGGACTCTTCATATATCCTCCTCATCAAAATTTTTATTACCCTACCATTATAGACATGGTATATAATGGATTTCTTTGATTTTTTTATTTTATGTGTAGGTTATATGGACTTTAAATATGATAAATAAACTTGTGGAGTTATATTAGGACTTATTATAACTCAATATGACCATTTAATACTACAAAAAATAACCTAAGTGTTCCTACAAGTAACTCCATCTTAGCTAGTCAAATCGGCATAGTAAACATGATAGTGGGAAGGGTGAAAAATTTATGTGAGAGCCCATTTAAGGATTAATTGATAAATATAAGTACATGGATGGAATTTAAACATGTAATTAATCCTATTTTATTAATTTTAATTAGAAACTAAACCCTTTTTATAAGCCAAGTGAGCAAGGCGTGTGAAAGAGGAGTTTTCTTTGACTACAGGCAGTGATGGCCTAGTTTTAGAGGAATCCAAGTGGTTAAAACTATATAAAATTCACGGAGAAAAATTTATATAACCCCTCCATATAATTTAAATAATTATACCTATCCCTAGTTAGTTTTGGGACGTTACAAAAAGAGTGATTGATGAATATAGTTTTTTGAGCCAGAAAAAGGAATTTCATGCCACATTTCAAAAGTTTCATGCCTTGGATTGACACTTGTACTTTATAATTCTTCATGATAAATTTCAAATTATATTTTCATGCACATATAACCACTTATCTTATCATGAAAATTGTCCAAGTCACCTTTGGACTTCTCTTTTCTCACTCCTCTCTCGAATGCTATAAGTAGTGAATTTTTGGGCTCTTTTGGGTAGCCTATATTGGTTAATGGTGAAACCATAGAAATTTTTGTATTTGAATTTATCTTTAATAAATAAAAAATTTAATTTTCCTATTCACATGTCTCACAATTGAGTCTTGTTTTAATATTGTTCATCTTGTTTCATAAAAGATAGTCTTTTATAGCATGTTATCCTTGATTATTCACCAAGTGTGGAGAAGAGTAATTGTTACAAGTATTTTTTAGTGTTCCATTTTAGTGTATAATAGTTATATAAGTGGCTTATGATTTTATTATCCAAATGATCATTAATTATCCCTCTTAAGCATCAATATGCCTCTTGAACCTAACATATGAAACATTGATGTAACAACTTGTCTTGAGTTGTGAGTTATGCATGAAAGAATATTTTATTTTCCCTAAGTAGTATTATTTTATTCAATAAGAGGAAACTTATTATTGGTGCATCAAATTTTTGTATTTTTAGTTTATTTTATTAACCCTTTTTATGTAAATTTGATAAGTAAGAAAGTGTTTCAAAGAGTGCATCAAGGGAACTAGCCCTTCTAAATACTCATCTCACAAATTGATTACCTACAATAATTGGTATGATTCAATTATGCCACATGGATGAGGAGAGATAATAAATATCCTCAAGGGGTTAAAAGATAAGTGACAATAATTTTTGGCATGCCTAACGAGACTCTAAGTCTTAGAATATTACCCAAGATTGTTGTTGATCTTGGCATTTTTGAATTTGTAAGAACATCTATATTTAGTACCTAGTGACTCCACTAAGTTGTCAAATCTTTAGTTGTTTATCAATCCTAATTTATCATTCCAAATGTGACTAGTATTTCTACTACTAAAGGTATACCTTTTGATTTTGTACAATTTCCTTGTTATTCTATCAAGAGGTTGAGATTTATGAATACTCATCCTTATAAAAGGGAGTTGGTTTTTAAAAAATACAAGTTTCTACTTCGTTTAACCCCAAATACTCATAATATAAATTACAATATGGTTAGAAATTTTCTTCATGTAGCCTTCATCAGATCATTTCCTTTGAATCTTGCCCAATATGACCAAATTCTTGGAATAACCCTTAAAAGTGTTCCATGTTTCAATTGAGAAGGTCCTATTACTCACATTGAACATACTATAAACATGATAAACTTTTTAAATATCCATAATATCACTCAATAAAATGTATACATTAGTCTTTTGGCATTTTATTTCAGAGGGAAAGATTTAGATGGGTATGGAACTCTACTTCATGCTTCCATTACTTCATGAGATGAACTAGGAAATCTATTATCTAATAGGTTTTAAGAGAAGAGTGATCATTTATCATTATTTGAGCAATTAACCACTATCAAGAGGGCCCCTCAAATTTTCAAGCAATATTTTAATTCTAGATTTCAAAAGACATGGGATAGAATCCTAGCCCTTATGAGACCCACTCCAAATTATGCCTTTTTATATTACCTAAAAGCATTGAATATTTAAGTAGCCATTATGATATAATCTATGGGTGGGGATACACTACATGGTGCCTATGATATAGATATTAATGATGAAAATTATCTTGTTTAAGTGGGAAAGACTGTTCCTAGACCACCAATGCCATTATTACTTAATTTTTAGTTTTCTAATCAAACTACATTATCTACCTTGACTCTTTTGCCTAATATCCAAGACATGTATTCCCTTACCCCTACCAATGAGATTCATGAAGTCAAGAGTTCATTCAAAGTGTTAGTAATGAATGTGTTTCTCTTAAAAGACAAAAATCCCAAAATTATAGGCCTTATCAACCTTATAATCAGTTTGGACAAGAAAGTATACCTCCTTTTCAAAGTAATGTTCAAGGACAAGGTCAAATAACTCAAGCTAGACCTTATAAAAGTTTCAATAATAATTACCCATCATCTTTTATATCTCTTGTTCCTACTCAAAAAAAACTTGTTCAAGAACAATCATGGCACCCTTCCTTTGACCAAAATCAAGGCCAAGTTTCATATGCCAATAAAATGCCTAGTCAAGCCATGACAATGCAAGGTAGTCAAGTAACTCAAGTTCCTACTTTTGAGGTGAAAATATAAAATGTAATTAATAATGGAAAAAAAATATGATTCTACTCTTATGAATCATTTAGAGGGAGAATTTTTAGCCATGAATCATTTGGAAAGTTCAAATAATGTGAATGCTAGTGTATCTTCTAACACTAAATCTAAGAAGAGCTCTGTTGAAGAGGCACAAAGGAAAAATCAAGGACCTATGTTGACTCCTACATTGCCTTCAATGGTAGGTGGGTCTAACTCATCTCCTACGATGTAAGAAAATAAAAAATCTTAGAATTAAAGACCACCTCTTATGCATCCATCTTTACATGCTACATCACAAGCTATTAGTGGTTCCAAAGAGCCATTAAAGATTAACAATTCCTCTATAAATGTTCTAGATCAAATGAAAAATTCACACATGAATATTTAATTATGGTACTCATTGATAATATTGGGACAAAATGATATTCTCCAAAATTAATTTCTTAGACTAAGTAAATGAGTTGGATTGACAAGGGTAAAAAATGTTATCTTGGTGAATGGAACTCAACCCATTGATGGACAAGTAAATAAAAATGATAAGGCTCCTCATTTTTATCTATCCTTGATTATTTTTTATTTTTTCATTAAAAATTATATCATAGATAGTGGGGCTATTACCTTAGTCATGCCTAAGTCAATAGCAGATAAAATAGGCCTCAAGTATGAACCGATGGATAATGAAGTTTTAAAATTGGATGGGTCACTAGAAAAGACCTTGGGAGTAGTCAAGAGTCTAAATTTGACTTTACATGCTTGTCCTACTTTATCCATATCTCATGATGTGGTTGTTGAATATTTACCCCCATAATTTACTCTTTGTTTGTCAAGCAAATTTATAGACAAAATAGGTGGATACATGGTATAAAATTGGTCATACATGGTTTTTGAAAAAAAGGTATGGTACCAAGGTAAATATTGAATTAGAACCTATTTATCAGAATCATTTAGAGCCCTACATGCCTAAAGTTACAAATTTAAATTATACTATTCTTGATGAGGAATAACTTCACATGGATCAATCTCCAACTTCTTCTCTTGAAATATTTTTTGATATACATCTAGATGAATGGGGAATTGAACACTATGAACATGATCCTTATATATTCATAGATGAATTTGGTCTTGGAGTGTATTTTCTTCATGAATAAATCTCTGTCATGACAAATTTAATGAATCCCAATGAGACTATAAATGGTTTATGGCAAGTCTATTTTAATGGATCAAGAAGCAAGGTTAGATCAGGTGGTGAAGAAATGTTAGTATCTCCATCCAAGGAAATATATTACTATATTTTCAGAATTAAATTTATTTGTACTTGTAATGTAGAAAAATATGAGGCCCTCATTCATGACCTTGAGTTGGATAGGAAAAGAGGTGTGAAGCAGTTACAAGTTTATGGTGATAGTGAGTTGGTTGTGAATCAAGTAAGAGGTCAAAATATGAATAATAAATCTTTCCTTAGATACTATAAACATAGAGAGTGGGATCTTGTAAAATATTTCCAAAATTTCAACATTAAATATATTACAAGAGAAGATAACAAACATATTGATAGGTTGGAAGCCATTGGAGCTCAATTTGATATTCCAAAGGAGATAAGATATGACAAGAACCATCCTAATATCAAAGTGATTTTAAGGCCCTTTATACATGAAAATGCCACTAATCATAAATTATTTGATAGTGAATATCAAATAATAATTTTTATACAAGAGGAGGCTAAGTTTCTCTTAGAAAACTAGTCCAAACTATATCATCAATATGGAGGGTAGATTGTACAATTGAAGATAAACAAGCTCCCTAAGGGCTTAGTCACACTTGAAAGTATTTTCAATTATGATGACCAGATAAATAAATAAAATGTAAGCATGTATAATAAATAAGAAAACTATGAGAAATTACAAATCTTCAAAGATAAGTTGCTTGCTCTTGGGAAGTTGTGTACTAGAGAAGAAATATATGCTTTCCTTGAATTATACAAAGAATTTTGTGATATCTTTACAAGGGAATATAGTGATTTAAAATGTTTTTATCCAAATTTATCTAAAAATACTATGGAGTTATATGAGAATAATAAGCCTATAAATAAAAATAAAATTTAAATCAATCATAAGATTGAGCCTCTTATGAGAAAGGAGCTTAAAAAGTTGATTGAGTCTAAAATCATTTTTCCTATTAAGCATTCATCTTGGTTGTCAAACTTAGTCCCAAAAAGAAATAAGAATGGGGAAATAAGGTTATGTTTGAATTTAGATATTTTAATATATTTTCCTTGAAAGACCGTTATCCTCTTCCTTTCATAGAGCACATTTTACAAGTTGTGGTAGGTAGTGAAAGGTTCTCACTCCTTGATGGATATTCAAGGTATCATCAGATTTTTTTAAAGGAAGGAGATCAATATAAGATATTATTTACCAATAAATTGGGATCATATTATTATATTATAATGAATTTTGGTTTGTCTAATACTCGGGAAACCTTCCAATATGCAATGGATATGGCGTTCCAAGGCCTAATAAATGATATATTTCTAGTGTATCTTGATGATATCACGGTCTTCTCCAAGGATACAAAGGATAATTTGAATCATTTTAGGAATATTTTTGAGAAATTTAGAGATTTTTAAATCTCTATTAATCCAAATAAGTGTGTGTTTTCTATCTATGAAGGCAAAATTTTGGGACACATTATTTCAAATAAAGGTTTATCCATAGATCTTAAAAGGGTGAGTGCAATCTTGGAATTGGCTTTACCCAAACACAAGAAAGGTTTTCAAGGATTATTTGGAAATATAAATTTAATAAGGATGTTTATTCCTATTTTTGTTAATTTATTCAATCCTCTAACCTCTATGCTAAGTAAAGATGAAGTCTTTACTTGGACAAGGAGAAGGAAGGAGAGTTTTGAAGATATCAAGCAAGCTATTGTTCAAGCTCCAACTCTTGGAAGTCATTATTTATCAAAGGATTTACAATTGTATACATTTTGAAATGAAGAGGTTATCTATATCATTCTCATTCAATTAAATTAAGAAAACTTGGAGAAACCTTTATCCTTTTTTAGTCGAGGATTGGAAGGTTATGAGGTAATGTACACTTATGTAGAGAAGAAGGTACTTTCAGTTGTTAGAAGTATAAATAATTTTAGGAACATGTTATATAAAAAAATATTAATATATTGGTACCTCATCCTAATCTAAAAGACTTATTTTTGAGTAGTTATTTGATTGAAAAAAGTGTTGGTTGGATTATAAAAGTAATGGAGTATGATGCAGAAATCAAGACTACCAAGATAGTGAAAGGGAAGGGATTATGTGAACACCTTAATTAATATTTTAAGGAAAAAAAGTAAGTTTTTTAATACTTTAATATGATCCTATGACAGCTTCATCATCACCAATGAGGAGTTGGACACAATAAATGATCACTTTTCTTGAAACTAGTGAATGTCCACAAGGCTTAGATAAAGCCAAAAGAACGTACTTCATATTACAATATATTGCTTATGTACTTATTAATGGAGTATTATTTAGGAAAGAATTATTATGTGTAATATTAAGAAGTGTTAAATCAAATCAGGTTAATAAGATATTTTTTGAGTTTCATGATGGACCAATAGGTGGTCACTTTGTTCTAAGGACCACAGTTGCCAAGATTATGAGACCTAGTTATTTTTGGCCTAGTTTTTTTAATGATACTCATGATAGGGTAAGGAAATGTAAAAAATAATCCCTCTTTTATGGAAAAAAAATATTTTAGCCTTACCTCTTCATCCAGTATAAGTAGACTATTCTTTTATGCAAGAGTTCTAGATTTCATAAGCTTAATCAACCCACCTTATCATGATGGTCACAAGTGGTTGTTAGCTAACACATATTACTTTACAAGATGGGTGGAGGATATATATCTTGAGGAATAAAATGAAAGTTCAATTTTAGAATTTTTTGAAGGCATAGTGACAATATTTGGGGCTCTTTCAACAATAATTTTAGACAATGCATTGGCTTTCCTTGGAATAAAGACAAGTGAGTGGGCTTTGAAGCAAGGTATTTATCTTAGTAATTCCTAAGAATATTATCTAGAAGGTAATGTACTAGATAATTCCACTCATAATAATCTAATTAGGATTATCAAGAAAATAATGCAGGAAAACCAAAGAACTTGGGATTACATTCCTAAGAATATTATCTAGAAGGTAATGTACTAGATAATTCCACTCATAATAATCTAATTAGGATTATCAAGAAAATAATGCAGGAAAACCAAAGAACTTGGGATTACAAATTGAAGATAGCTCTTTGGGATAATAGAATCACCCCCAAAAGATCCATTGGAAACTCACCATACACACTTGTTTATGTAAGAGTGGATACATTACCTATTTCACTTGAATTACTAGCTTTGTATCTCATTTACTAACTAGAGTTGATGGAAAATGAAAGCATCGATGTCAAATTATGTGAGTTGATGGAGCTTGAAGAAATAAAGGATTAAGATATGCACACTATAAGAGCTCACCAAGATCAAAAAAGAGATATTTTGATAAGAAATCCATACCAAGAATATTACAATAGGGAGACATTTTTATAAAGTGGGATGAAGATACGACTAATCTTGGAAAACACACAAAGTTTGACATTTTTTGGAGTGGCCCTTATGTCATCACTCAATGCAAGCAACATAATGATTTCCAACTCTCAAAGTTAGATGGAGAAGAGATTCATATCCCAATTAGTGGGATATATCTTTAAATTTTTTATTAGGGTTATCCTCTCTATTTTTACATAGTTATTTTTCTTATTTTTGCTAAGTGTTTATGTACATGTGTGATTCTTGTTGGTGTCTTGCTTTGTTTTGTGTTGTTTGGTGTACTGTGTATATTTTGTGTGTGTTTTAATAAATTCCTTACTAGTTGTCTTCAATAATTTAGTGACTCCCTTATCCCATAGATAGGATAAGGCTACTGATCTTTAGTATAGTAGGCATACTACCCCTATGAGTCACCATTTTGTTTACCAAATTTGACTTTAAGGTCAAATTTGGACCCCTATAGGCAAAAAATTGATATTTAAATGTTTTATGGGTCTAATATTTTTTATTTGGGTATTTTATAGTCTATTTTATGTAATTTAATGATTTGTTAGTCTTAGTCATCATTTGATTAGTTTATATGTCATTTTGAGTCACTTAGTAGGATTTTAAGGGTTATAAATGCAAGTGGGATAGATTTAAATGTTTCCAAGTGTCCTAATTTCATTTAAAACATATAAAATGTCACATTTCATATCAATAATGTTATTCCCATATGAATATTTTAGGTTAGATAACTAAAAATCAAGAAACCAACTAAAAAATGAGTTTGGCACTTGTACAACCCATAAGAAAGTGTGACACATGGGATAATGTTGTGAGATGACTCTTCATCTTCCTCATACTCATAATAGTTATTAACATACTTTGGAAGTGATAAAAAGGGTTCAAAACCATTTTGATCCCTCTTCACCTTTATAGACACACATAACTAGTTAATAGGTTTGTGATTAGTATGGCTAGTTGGAGAGGTTCCAGGTCAAAAAAATTTGGGAGGTGGTATTAAAATTATATATATATTAATTTTAATAATAATTTTTTAATGATTGGTCATCTATGCTTTTTGAATCATCTCTAACAAGTTGGCTATGATTTTCTGCTCACTATTTCTTACACTGTATAAGTTTTGCTCAAATTTGGATAAGTCCATATAATCTATCTGGTCATGTTGATTCTATATGATGTTAGATCTCTAATAGAATTATCTCCATTATTTGTTTTATGTTTCATGTTGTTTTTATAGGTAAGTCATCTCATGTTGTAGGAAGGTGTCACCATGTGAAGTCTCAATTAAAGTTTTATTTGTTTGTAGAATGTTTGATTCTCTAAAGATGTATCATGTGAATGGAATATGATGTTTAACATGTATTATTTACATAATTATTTACTCCTTACATTTTTTGTTTCATCACATTAGGCTTTAATCAAACTTGTAATTTTGTCATACTCATAATCAACTCTATACCCAATTTCAATGGCAGTCATGTGTGTGAATCTTCCTGATCTTGTTCATGGAGTTCTAATGAAGATATATAAACTCTTTAAATTCATCATTATCTGAATGGATTCCATTTTCATGTTTGAATAAGATTCAATATTGGTTACAAGTCTATGTACTACACAAACTGGTCACTATCCACCATTGCTTGCTCTGTAATAGGTGCTTAAAAGAGGGAATCATGTTGAAATAGAGGTTTTGAGACTAGTATCAAGATCCCAATAAGTAAAAAAATAAATTTTAGTAATTTTTAATGATATTAATTATGTTCATGAGACCATTCATCTATACACATCGCTCTAATTATATCCACCACCTACATACAACTGAAATACACCTACACAAGTCTCTCCTTGATGATGTCATGATGAGATGGGTGATTTGATATGTGTTTAAATATTTAAGAGTTATAAGAGTTAATTTTAAAACTTGGTGATGGAATATAATTTATCATAAACATATATATCTTGCATATTACCCAAATTTTCTTACATCTTGTATACATGCAAATGTCCATCTATAGATGGTACAATAAAAATCTAAAGAGTCATTTTTAAGAATTGAAAAAAAAATTGATGGAACCTTCTTTGGAATAATAGTATGTGTTTTGGATTAGGATACACATAATTTATGTTTAAAATTGATAAATTTAAGTGTAGGTCACCTTCAAAGATCAAATAACTGAGTTCAGGGATATTTTCCCTAAAAAGTGAAAATAGAGGTCTGGGCCATTTTGTGGATATATTATAACAAGGATATCAAGAGATTTGAAATATATAAATGTGTAATAGTTATATAATATATGATAAATAATACCTATATAAAATATGGATTCAAGAGGATTAGTGGATGGTGGTTCTTGGAAGGCTCAAAATTAGCCATTTGAGCACTGAGTTTCTCCATTATCATCTACATATTTTGAATTCAAAGTGACCTTTATATACAAAATTAAAAAAAAGTAATATTACCCTATTTGGAAGACATTATTTGGTGAAGGTAATATTAATGGGAATATAGACCATAAATAAAATTTAATTGGTGATGTTTCAATGTCTAATCTACACCTACAAATGTCCCATCATGTAAGAATACTCACCTATAGTTGATTTTAGGAGAACACAATCCATGATAGAAGATTGAACATGGAATTATAATGTTTGGATGATGGGAGATGATCCAAAATTGATCATAAGACCCAAGGTTTATGTGTATCCTATTCCAAGAGGAATCTTCACCTACAAGATCTCACTCTTTCTAACATAGTTGATTGTGTTTGACCATGATAGATAATGAGCAAGTTTAAATTTGTGAGTATGGGTATAGAATAATTATGATTCAATACAGGCCCAAAAAACTATATAATTATCATGAGGTTATATAATTTAAAATATAAACATCATCTCAAGTGTAAAACAGGAAAAATAACCTACAAGTACTCCTCTAAAGCAAGGTTGTAGTTAAGAAGTGTATACAGTCTTATGAGTTTAAGGTATAGGTGAGAATTATGTAGTATGTTAGAGTAATGAAAAAGAATAGAAAATATCCACCATTATTTTTATGCCCAAACATTCTCTCACCAATGGAAATCATGCAAAAATGAGACTATATGGTGAAACATATAACTCACATGTGTTAACTCTACATATAAATTACCCTTTCACAATCTATTTTGGAACTTGGGAGAGTTGGAAGGTAAAATGAGATGAAAAAGGGATAAAGTTTTTTGTATAATTTCCTCACCACTTGGGTAATCTCCTCCACCATTTTGTTTTTTTGGTAAAATAGTGGAAGTGGCCTCTATTTTGTCTCAGATCGAGGGCACTCCCTTTGTGAACAAAACCTTAATTTTTAGAGAAGGAAGGTGAAAAGGGTGGACTAAAAGATAAAAAAACCTTATTAAAAGGTGTGTAAATCTGAATCACAACTAATGAAACATGGAAAACCAAGAACATAAGGGATAATTCTAAAATGAAGGTCTAAACCCTTAATGTTGCATTTAGGATTGTTAGGTAGGGTTTAAGCCTAATATCTAAATGGGGGTTCAATGTCATTTATAGCCTTATGTGGGAATTATAAATAATTTAATCATGTTTTTGGAGTCACTACAGATGTGATAAAGATTTTTGAATGTTTAGAAGTGAAAAGGGAGGCCATTTTTGGCACAAAGGAAAAATTAGGCTTGTGTAAATGAAAGGAAAAGCTTGAGTAAATAGCTTGAGATGCTCACATATCCTTTGGAACTTTTCATAGAGATCTAGGAAGTTTGGAGGGGATAAAAAGGGTCTTAAAAATCACCCTTGTGAAATAATTTGGCATTTCTAATGTCATAACTTTATGAACAAATATTAAGAGCCTAAAATACCTAAAACCCTTACAAACCCTTGGATAACGACCTGACTATGAAAATGAAGAGGGATATATATATATATATATATATATATATATATATATATATATATATATATATATATATATATATGGGATTAAATGGCCATGGAAGGTAATTTAAGTTATAGAGTACTCTTATAATATCCTTCTCTTTAATTTTTGTGTTACCCTACCTGTATAGACATGGTATATAATGGTTTTCTTTGAATATTTTGTGCATTATGTAGGTTATAAGAACATTAAAGAGGATAAATAAACTTTGGGAGTGATATTATGACTTATTATAACTCACTATTACCATTTAATACTACAAAAATTATCCTAAGTGTTCCCACAAGAATATCCATGTCAACCAGTCAAACTAGCATAGTGAACATGATAGTGAAAAGGGTGTAAACTTAAAGTGGGAGCCCATATAATGTGTTCCTAAGAAATATAATTCCATGTATGGAATTATAACATGACATTCACCCCATTTTATGTATTTTCATGAGAAATTAAACCCTTTATTGAAGCTAAGTATGCAAGGTGTGTGAAAAAGGAGTTTTCTTTAATTGTAGATAGTGATGGATCACTTTCAAAATAATTGAGGTGATTAGGACTAAAAAAATTCATGTAAAAACATGTATACAAACCCTCCCTCTCATTCCAATAAGGATGTTGAAAAAAGGGTGATTATTGAATATAATTTTCTAAGCCAACAAAAGGAATTTCATGCCACATTTCAAGAGTTTCATGACTTGGATTAACACCTATAATTTATAAAATTTCATGATAAGTTTCACATTCAATTTTCATTCACATGTAACATGTTCTCTCATCATGAAAAGTTTCCAAGTGACCTTTGGACTTCTCTTTTATCACTCCTCTCTCAAATGCTATAAGTAGTGACTTTTTGGGCTCTTTTGGGTAGCCTCCATTGGTTAATGGTGAAACCATAGAAATTTTTGTATTTAAATTTCTCTTAAATAAATAATAAATTCAATTTTCCTACTCACATGTTTCATAATTGAGCCTTGTTGCAATCTTGTTGGTCTTGTCTAGTAGAAAGTCTTTTCTAGCATGTTATCCTTGATTGTTTACCAAGTGTGAAAAAGAATAATTGTTACAAGTATTTTTTAGTGTTATATTTTATTCTATAATATTTTTATAAGTTTTTTATTATTCTATTCTCTAAAGTATCATTCAATATCCCTCTTAAGCATTAATATACCTCTTGAACCTAGCATATGAAATATTGATGTAACAATCTATCTTGAGTTGTGAGTTATGTGTGAAAGAATATTTGATTTGATATAAGTAGTATAATATAATTAAATAAGATGAAAATTATTATTGGTGCAAAAAGTTTTAGATTTTTATTTTGTCTTTTTAACCCTTTTCATGCAAAGTTTATAAGTAAGAATTTGTTTCAAAGAGTGCATCAAGGGAACTAGCCTTTCTAGAGATTCATATCACCAATTGGTTATCCACAACAAGTGAGATGATTCTATTATGCCACTTGGATGAGGAGATATGATACATCTCATTAAGGGGTGAAAATCTAAGTGACAATAGACATTTTGTATGATAGATCCTAAGAGCTTTATACACATGTTTTAGGACTTTTATTTTAGATATTTTGTTTGATAGGAATTAGGTCTTTGGGACTTTTGTTATTGGTGTTTTTAAATGTTGGTCCAAAAAAAAAAACTAGAATACCTAACTACCTAATAAAAAATACATGATATACTTATCCAAATAGAGAGAAAATATTTCGTAATAATATGTTAAAGTCACTTGCCAACTAGAACTAACAAATTTTGAACTATGTAGAAAATACCAAATTGGTGAACATTTGGAATCTATATCACATGAACTTGTATTCAATGCTAAATCTATATATATATATATATATATATGTAGATTTAGCATTGAATACAAGTTCATGTGATATGTGATGTGCATCCATTGAATAATTCATTACTTATAAAAAAACTTACACTCAAATTCCACTACTATCTTGCATGACAAAAAACCCTAGCTATTACCTATGAGACACTATATAAAGAATTGGTGACTAGTGGAAATTCAAATTGATCATACATTATGTAGAAAAAATAGGAGACTGTGAGTAATCTAATTGCACATAAGGAATAATGTCATGTTCATCTATATAGTCTAGGAGATATTCTCTACCATCACCCTACTCAATTAATTATTTGATAGAATATATGGACACAATATTTAATGTCACCATATTTGACAATAGGTACACAAATTATTAAAAATTATGGGACATTATAGACTCTATAGATACATTTTTTTTGGATAAAAAAATCTCTCCCTTTGAATGATAGTTCATAAAGAATTTATTTGCCCTAAAAAGGAAAGGTTTACATTTTTTTACTACTAATCCTAAATGGATGCCATATATCAACCTCTTACATGACTTGTTATTCATAGGCAAGGTCATGCAAGATGTATTCCTACACCATATTGGTAATCCCATAGTTGTGGCTTGTATCTCAAGAGATAATTTCTAGAGATACTTATTTTTTCTCACACTGATGGTTACTTTGACAAACATAGGTTGGTGCATTAGAACCAAGAGAATACAATGGAGAAAGTTCTATCTTTATGGCTTCTCCCTAGTAACACCATCACATTCAAAAAAAAGAATACAAATGGGCCTACTCCCATAAATAATTTTAGGATGGGATTATGCATTGGCATGGATTTATTAAACATACTTTATGACATACCTAGCATTCATTTTATCCATTTATATTGGGTACCATTGCTACATATGATGCTAACCAAATATTTTGGATTCATATTGGGAGAAATTTTTAGTTTTCATTTGAGGGAGCAGGCCATTTACAAAGACAAGTGGCCCACCCCTACAAACCATTTTTACATGATGTCATATTTATTAGATGCAGTCATGGGGACTTGTTACAAGGTTCTTAGTGAGTTATAAATCCTATCTACTAATTATATCAAAAAAAAAAGGATTTGTGACTATTTCCAAATCATGTACATATATTATTATATGAGTAATATGGTGAAGATTATTAAGGATTTATATCCTCATATTTGGTAAGTTATCTATGATTTGCTAATGCTGAGGATTGGATCAAATATTGTGAAATAAATTTATAGAAGAGTTTAATATTTCTTGTATCTTGAATTCACTATTATTATGACTTGGGGAAATAAGGTTCACCTCTTATTCCTTCCAAAGTATGTTCTTAATATTTTTTATAAGAAAGAGATTGATTTTTAATTATGGTGATGTGTAGAAGAGGATCTCTCCAGGGTGAAGAAAAGCTCATTATTTGGCCACCACATAGTTATTGGTCAAATGGTGTACATAATGAGAAAATATTTTAGAGAAGTGGGTGGAAAGAGAAAAAATATCACTTTCCTACACTTTCACATAGGGATTGGGTTCCCAAAAATTCATCCAAAAACATATACAAGGTTTCAATATCCCTTAAAACCATGAGCCTTACTCTTATGAATTTTTATTTCATAATGCACATAATGATGAGGAAGTTTTAGAGAGGGAAAAGAATGCTAGATTGAAGTTTGATCATTTGAGGATGATCCAATAGGAGCCTACCATATCTATGAGAGAATTGGATATAAGGAAGTCCCTTTATGTAAGATGGACCCATTCAAATTTGTGGAAGGGTAAATTTATAGAATAATACATAGAAAAAGGAGGCTCCTCATCATAGGGACTCCCTCTCAAACTAAATTTAAAGGATATCAAGAAGGAACTTTGGTTATCTAAACCTAACCCCATGGAAGAATAAGTATGAGACCACATTATTTTGGATTATGATGAGGAAGAGCAAGCATAAGAACAACCAATTGATAGCACAATCCCAATGACTACATCTATTCCCTAGGCACAAGATTTTACATCTACAAGGGTAGAAATAGAATAAGTAGCTACATAAATCCATCAAGGCTCTTCCAAATAGTAAAAGACTACCATTATGTATATAAGGAAGCCTAGGAATCCTACAAGTAGTTCTTTAGTGGAACAATCTCAAGGCTTACCTATAAGACCCCAAAAATAATAGGTGGAAGAAGGGGAAGAATTTGATTTGGGAGTAGATGAAGAGGATTTTGATGAAGAAACTGAATTGAAAAAGGCTAAATCTTTAAGCCTAGAAGTTGACAAGGGTAATGAACCAACTATGTAAGATTCCCCAAGTACCCAATCTTTTGGGACTATTTATTTTTCTTCTACTTATGTTCCTATGTTTGGTACCATATATATTTATTCTATTTTAATAATACCTAAGGTGGAAGTTCCTACTTCTACCTCTATTGATCCATTTGCTACTACTTATTTTATACAATTCCTCTCATTCACATAAAAATTTGAGAAGGGTGTTTACTCTACTATTGCTTCCACCACCACCATTGATCCAATTTTCACTTCCATTCCATCCATTTCCATCATGACTACCTCTAGCATTCCTTCTAGCATTGCCACTATTAGATCACTCAAAAAGAAAAAAGCACCTAAGAAGGTGGAGACAACCATGGCCACCCCATAGTCCCATGTTCAATCCACCTAGATCACCCTTACCATGCCATATTCTACTCCATCTTAATAAGTTATTTTAGCTAGTGTAGGAAAAGTTAAGAGGGCCAAACCACATATATTTATAGTATATTCACTCCCTTAATTTAGAGGAGTGGATTGGTCTAAAATAATATGGTCTTCCTTGCCTGACACCCTTGTCAATACATCTAAGAAGTAACAAGTCACTAAGGAGGTAAAGGAAGAGGTTGTAGTCACAACCTCATAGGAAATAGATGTCAATCAGTTGAACATTCCTACCTGGGTTATGGATTTAATAACTAAAACCTCACATATGCCCATTTTCAAAATGATTGATCTCCCTTCTATCACCACTCTATTTGAAAAAATATATAAGATAATTTAGAGGGTCAAGAAGAGGAAGCTAAAGGATGGAAAAGGTAGGGAATTAATTCTTATGGAGATACAAGAGGTCTTCTCCCTCATTAAGAGATAAGATAGGTAGTTAAGGAAATCCTCTATGTTGAAAACTTTAAATATATATATGAATCACACAAAGATTCCATGGTGGCTATCCATGAGGGTACATAAATGGACAAATAATAATTGGAGGCTAAGGTATAAAAATTGAAAGAAAAAGCCAAGAATATTCACATACTAGTAGGAATCGAGGCTGAGGTCCAAGATGTGACCTCTAAATGTTATATTTATTTCGATGTTATAAAATTCATGTAGGATAAATTAGACCCACATATCAATAAGCCTAATGAATTATTTAATTCTTTGAAGAGTGATGGAAATAGGTCAAATTTTATCATTGTATACATAGGTAATAAGGCTTATATCCATTTATACCTTATGAAACCAATAGAGACATCTAATACCCTCATCTTGGTAGTCATGAGGATAGAGGAAGCAAGGGAATTGATAACATTAGTTGGGTATTTAGTACCCAAATATCAAGAGCATGAGGCTCTCATTCTCTAAATTTTGAGTGATCTAAAGTTATCTAAGGTCAATAACACTATAGTTAAACTGATTAACAAGATTAATTTTGATCAACTCGTATAGGAGGCCACTGCTAACATTAATAAGAGTTTGTAGGGGCTTTCATTAGAGGATATAGGGGATGAATTCAAATTTTTTAGGAAGAATGTCACTGAGGTGGATATATTCAATAAAAACTTCCATGTTACCAAGTCATAACACACAAATTTCTTGGGCCAAGTTGGTAGTATCCATAGACTGCCTCTACTAAACACAGATATCATTTAGTAATGACATGATGCTTTAGACAAATGTTACAAAGATATTAAAGAAAATAAAAAACAAGCTCAAGTTTCTAATTAAAGTTCCACCTTGACATCAATAGATTCCATGTCTACCACCTCGACCACAACACCAACAAAGGTTCATGTAGCTATTCAAACAACATAGCCTTAAAAGGCTAGGATTTTATGTATGGATAGTTTTATAATGGTGCATATTTTATATTTATATATACTTTTATTTTTTATTTAAATTTGAGCTATAATTATAAAATTTTCCTTTTTATTTATATACATGCACACATTTCATGGATTTTATAAAGGTTAACTTAGACTAATTTAGAATTGTATGTAAACTTTATATAGTTTTGACTGTAGTTATAACTTAAGTTCTAACTACCACATGTAGTGAATTTTGCATAAAATTGAAGGATGAGGTGACCCCTTACCCATGTCTATTTAAACAATTGTAATCCATAGTTTTCATTTTTTAAAGAATTTTGAATATACATGAAAAAAGTAATTATGGTTTTCTACTCATGTGTTTGCATATTTTATTTCCACTATTTGTGTAATTAGATTTTATTTCTTTGATTATACGATTTAATAATATGTAGTGTGCAAAACTATGAATGGGTTCTTGATTATCTTGATTAATATGTTAGTCTTAGATGTGTAAAAAATTATTTAATGATTGGTAAATTACATTAGTTATGATAGTTAAGTTGATTGATTCATAATACTAAGTGTGTATAAGTGATTTATTTTGATATAGTTTTCTATGAGTGTGCAATAGTTGCCTCAAATACATCACTAAACCTGAGCCATAATCTCCTAATTAAGAGTGTACACCAATTTCCCTAAAAGGAGTAACCTTTGATTGAGGCCCATGAGTTTCCTATATCAGTATCCCCTTATAATTCTTATCCATGTTTGACTATGTGTGTGCATCAGCTATTGTCAATAGGCATAGGTTTTGAAAGCACTCATCCACTTAAAAACTATCTAGGGAAGTGATTCCTAAAGACCACAGAGCCTTCTTTTCTTTCTTACCCTTCCCTCCTTTTTTGAGTTTGTTTTGTGACCTACCCACCTTATATTACCAACCAACCATCCATCCAAGTCATATATATTCTCACTTCCTTTTAAGAGACCACATCTCCATATAAAAAAACTTGTTGATAACCTACATGCCCTACCAGCTATTCCATCAATAAGTTGTTAAGATCACATACCTATAACTCATTCCATAGAGTGGAGTTCACCTCCATTGAGATCCTAAAAAATTAGAGGCTACCTCATTATGAGATTGGTGCAATTAAAACCCCAATCAACATACTCTTTTTGGTACTATAAGAAGAGTAGTACCTATGATATAAGAGGTTAATTTATGCATATAATTGCACTAGAGTAACCCAAGAGAGTCACCAGATCTAATTCCTAGGCTAGTCTTCTAGTCTCACCCCTACCAAATCATTAGAGACCTAGAATCATACCAAATATCCCTAATAGACCTAAGAGTCCTTCTCTAGTAAGTAAACCTTTACCTGTTAATTATGTAATGGCCCAACTATTCTAGTTAGTTGGATCTACTATCACCATCATAAGAGATGTGCATGATTTACCTAGAAATACTCAAAAATAACTACCATCATTTTCTCCTTTGAGAGAAAGGATAGCATAAGAACACATTAAATATTTTAAATTTACTTTAAGATTAATTAATGTTATCACTTAAGATGTTACATTAGGTTGTTCCATTTTAAAATAATGTATGTTGCCTATGATTTGTATTCAAATCTAACAGAAAATTCTATGACTTCTTGGGATCAATTTCAAATAACATTTTTGGAATAATTTGGACAAGTCACCAATCCTAGTTTTATATATCAACACTTCCCTAGCATGAAGAGGGAGCCTAATTAACTAATATAACCTTTGAATGCAAGATTTAAAAATAGGTATATGTGGTTAATCCTAATGTATACATTAGAAGTTACATTAACATTAGATATGTACAAGGATGCCCTAGACCCATTCACTACCATATTCATAAGAAGAGAAGTTACTTCCAACAACTTAGCATTGAAATAAAAAGAGGACATCAACATCGATAGGCATCTCAACCCTCAGGCGCCTAGAGTACTTAACTTCAAAAATGGATTCCCAACATTTAATCTAGTTCCACATGCAAAATAAAACATTCTTACATTCAATCAAGACCAAATCTACATGCTTCCTCTACTAACATAGACAACACAACCAAACTATAACTTCCTAAACAATCATGCACAATGTAATGGTTATCAATATAATCAATAATTTTCCTTATCTTCTACTATTATTGTACAATGCACTGGTCCAAAAGTTGAGCAATGACATCCTAGGCACGTAAATAAATATGGGTAATGTTAATGACTCAAGTGGAAATTATAAAACTAGATTTTAGAGGTACAAAAAACTATTCAATAGGCCTAAAATAAACATGTATAATCCTAAAAAATTCCATATATCAACATGATAGAGATATCTCTACCTAATTTGTGCATAATTCATAATACTTCTTAGCATGATGAACTTGATTACATTAAATTTTATGCAACATTTGAAATCTTTCAAAGAGAAGTGGAAATATAGGATGAGATGAATAATTCACCATAATCAAATTAGGATATTGTATCTTCAATTATTTCCATGTCCTTTTAGAATCATGACTTTCCCTTTCCAAGTGAAGATGAAAATATACTAGAAGATAACACTAATGAAATTCATGTTTTTCAATAGTTCCATAGAGGTGGGTCCAATCTAAGGAATAAAGAGCTATTCAAAACATCTATTCCTCTAAATAACACAACAATTACATGAAATATTAAGGATTAAAAAAATCCACCTCCTTCAAGAGAGAATGATCAACCTCAAAACAAGGAGGAACTGAGCAAAGGAGGATACAACATCATTGAAGACATGAAAAGGATAAAAGAAAATATAACTCTTCATGAGTTATGTTAAATAACTAAACAAAAGGAGATATTATCAAAGTATATTACTAGGAAGACTCTTATGGAAAGAACTAAAACATCTATAGATAAAACAAAATCTACTAACACTAATGTCATCTATAAGATCAAGCTAAAAATTAAACCTTTCTTACTGACTATCAGAGCATTTGGTAAGAACATTCATAACTATATAGTTGGTTTTGGAGATTTTGTAACTATTATTTCTACTTCCATATGTCAAAATATTGGTTTGAAATGAATCCCTTCAAATATAATAGTTTCCTAATTGGATAAAACAATAGTATTAGTAGTTAGACAATTGATCAATGTGAATATTTAAGTAGCATCTAAACCACCAGTCTAGATGACCATTGATATCATCATAGTGGACATACCTGAAGGCTATATATTATTGATGAGTAAGGAATAGTCCAAAATGATTAATGGATATATTTATATAGACTTCTCTCATATTTATCTACCATGGAGAGGCATTATAAATCAAATTAGGATCGATAAGGAACCAAGGATGAAATATACCATCATTGAATATAACATCAAGAATGAAGAGGTAAAGTATGAATATCCTAGAATTTGTATTTATACATTAACTACACAAAATTGAGTACAAAATATAGAACCTAAAGGTTCCAATTAGATATGGAATTTACACTTTGATGGTGCTAGATCCATGGAAGGATCAGCCATAGGAATCAAACTAGATTATCCATAGGGAAGAAAATTATTATGAGCTTATATATTATAATTCCCATGTACTAAAAATAGGGTTGATAATGAGAAATTAATTATAATATTAAACTTTCACTCAAGAATAATGTGAAGTGGATACTAGTATTTGGTTATTTTGAACTGGTGGTCAACTAGGTAAAAAACAAGTATTAGTGCATGTTATTTTACTTTAGAAGGTATAAGCATAGAGCATGGGACCTAATTGAGAGATTTTAATCTTTTAATTTAGTAAACATTAATAGATAGAAAAATCAATCTATATATTCACTAGCTATTACTATATCTAATTTGGAGCCCATTCAAAAATCTAAGGTAAAAATATTCTCCATTAAACTAGTGCCTTATCCCTCGATTCTTGATAATATGAAAATCTCCAAGTATTTGATTATGACCAATAGATTATTTAGTTTCTAACTAATTAAAGGGATTTTTATTTCCAAATAATTAATGATAATAAATTTAATTATCTCTATCAAGAGGAATTGGATAAGAAAGGTATTCTCTAGCTTAAAGAGAATCATATTCTAGCTAGGTTGGTCTCTTTAGATAGACCATTGGACATAAAACCTTAAGCTTAGCATCTTAGAAAACCTTAGGTCAACGAGTTTGACTTGAAAAGGTAAAGTATAAGAGATGAATGTATCCCATGCTATGTTAATATTGGCCTCATTTTCACCCCAAAATAAAGATAATGAGTGAAGGATTTAATCACTTGATATAGATATGCCATTGTTTGGACTTATGAATATTTGAAAGTTTATGACCCTTAGGTCATCATTCACATAATTCCTCTAAAACTATATAAAAATACATTTAAACATAGGAAAAATACCAATAAATCCTATTATATAGCCTCTCATTTAAAGAGAAGTGGATAAGTTACTAAATCCAAAAATAGTCTTCCCAATCAGACATTTTACCTAGGTGGCCAATTTTTTCCTAGTTAGAAAGAACAACATAGAGATTAGATTATGTGTGGATTTTATTAACCTAAATAAGGATTTTTAATAGGATAATTATCCCCTACCTTATTTGGATGAGGTGATATTTATAGTAAGTGGTTCTGAAATGATTTCCTTATTGGATGGATTTTTAGGCTTAGGTACAAGTATAATCTGAGGATAGGATGAAGACTACATTTATTATGAAGTGGGGAACTTATACATATAAGAGGATGTCATTTTGCCTAATAAATTTAGGATCTACATTTAAATATTACATGAATCATGAATTCAAAGGATTAATAGTAAAATTCTTGATCATTTACATGGATGATCTTACTTTGTTTTCAATGAATAAGAATGACCACATAGGCCACCTCTAGTTAATATTCATGAGATTCACAAGGTTTGGTATATTGATAAACCTAAATAAAAGTATATTTGGAATGAATGAAATAAATATCTTAGGTCACATCATCACTAAGAATGGGACCATCATTGATCTAGACAAAATTCAAGGAATCTTGAAGATTGCACCACTAAATAGAAAGAAAGAGCTCAAATTGTTATTTAAAACTATTAACTTAGTAAGAAATTTTATCTTGGGATTTTTATAGATTTTTGGACCTATAAATGTAATGATCAAGAAGGATACAAAAATATGATGGATAACTCAATTTTAAAAGTATTTCCAAGACATTAAAGATGTAATATCTCATGCCCCAGTTCTAAACAATCCAAATTTCATGAAGGATTTTTGCTTGTACTCATTTGCTTTAAAACATATAATTACTATTTTTATAATACATAAGAAAGATGATATTAAGCATATAATTGCATTTATTATCAAAAATTTAAAATATGTAGAACTCAGGTACTCCATGATTGATAATCAGATATTTGCTTTTGTCAAAGTAGTAAAGAAATTTTGACACTAAATCTTGAGGAATAAGATGATTTTCATTGTGCTTGATCCTATTGTCAAGATCACATCATCAAAAAACTATGTTATGTACCTATGGATATGATATATTAATGTATATATGTTTATGGATATTCCAACATGTGGCACTCATCCCCTTAGTTAGCTATATTGGTCCAATATATTAGGATAATGGAGTAACTTATGGAATTAGTGAATTGAGTTATGGTTGGCCTTAATTGGGATTAGGAGGCTACCCATTCATTATTAGTTAGATATAGGTCTATATAAAGGATATGAATATCATTGTAAAGGTATGAAGTAATCATTGAGTCTTCTATTATCAAAATATATTTGAGGTTATACCCTCAAAGAGACATTGTGGAGTTATTCCTTCTTAAATGAGTACTTTATGGTGTTGCCCTACCTTAAGGGTATTTTATTTCTACATATATTGAATATTTGGAAATCTTGGTACACCCATATCTACTATTTTGTGTTGATATACATTATATCAAACATATTTTCCAATTATTATAAGTGTGGATTGTAACAAGTGGTATAAGAGCTTTGATTTGGGCAATTTGAGTGGAGCAAAAACCTAGTTTTTTAGAATCATCAATATCTTTTAATCTGTTAGAATTTTTTCCAAATTTTTTTTACTAGATATGAATAATATTTCAAAAAAGTATTAGTAAATAAATTGAGCCTTTATGATTAGTCTAATGGGATTTATTAATATTTTAGGGTTTGTACTCATTTCATCATATCTTCTAAAATATAAGGAATTTTTTTGTGAAATTTTTACTGATGTTGTATCATAATACAGTAAAGATGTATAATTTTTTTTAGTTTTTTATGGTTTTTCATATATTCACTCTATATGCAAAAAAAATTTGAAATTTTTCACAAAATTTTTATTGAAGTTACAATATCATAAGGTGAAGCTACAATAAAAATTTGGGAATATTTTGATTAGTTTATAATGAGTTATTGACATTTTAGGGTATTTCATTAACCCTTAATTTTTTGTGGATCATGAAGTTACAAGTATTTTCTAGGTAGGATGATATTGATGGTAGAGAATGGTGGCTCCTTTTTAATGAGAATAATATTCAAATAATTTTGTGGCAAACACAATTATCTCTTTCTTTGTTTGGGCTTGCACAACATTGGTTTAATCAGTTGAGCTTTGCACAAAATTATTATTCATGGGAAGTAATGGAATAGGTCTTCCTAGATTAATGGAAGAAAATAATGACAATGAGGAAGAACATGTAGGTGATGAAGAAGAAGAAGGAGAAGAAGAAGAAAAGGGTTCAAATAATTTGTCTCTAAACAAACCCAAGTCAATTTTTCAATTTCATGTATGCATTAAAAAGAAGAAGGTTGTTGAGTCCATAAAACCTACCAACATATATAACTTCATCAACATGAATGTGGCCAAGCATATACATGTTCAATAAAAGAATATCAATTAGGTTCAAGTAGATGGTAAGAATATTCAAGAGTTTGAATATCTGAAGCTCATTATGGAAAAATATGTTTTGCATTCAGACTTTTATGCTTTGGAAATGGATGATGTGGATTTTTTCTTAAGTATACATGGATAAAAACTTTTGGAATAATCAATATTAATGTTTATAAAAAGTTTATGAAGTTTTGGTATAGGAAAAAGAAGGTCACTTTATAAGATATCATAGTGGGAAAGGCACCAATAGAAATCAAGGTAGATTATGAGGATGGGATTGAAATAAGTAATGAAGAACATGAAAAAAATTTAGATGACATAGATAAAGACACACTACAAAAAAAATTGAATACTTCATCTACTTAAGAGACAAAGAAGGAAAATTTGGAAGAGGTATAAGGAAAGGTGGAAAATGTCTAAGTATTAAAAATGGTTGAGGTATATACACACCCACATCATCTTGAGAAGAAATAATTATGGAACCAGGTAAGGGAGTGTCATAACAACAATCATTTTGGCTATAAAGGAAATCAAAATTCTAATCACTATGGCTATGCATGGAAGCCAAAGAAGAACTACTATGGTTAGGTATGGAATCAAAGAAATGTAGTGGCCTATGAAATATTTAATGAATGGGGAAATCACTATGATTATGTATGTAACAATGCCTAATATGGTCATAGATCAAATTAGAGTAGTGCATTATAATATGGTACATGGAATAAAAAGAGGAATAATTAAGCATGGACACCAAAGAACTATAGTCATGATCATGAATAGAATCATAGGAGCACAATTGAATTTTGAAAAAATCTTGGAGAGATATCACCTACCAAGATCACATACTGATGGCTAGATAATCAAGATTTGAGAAAAGTGTGTATTGATTTGAAGCACACTCATTATTTTGTTTCTTCTTATGTTTTGAGGAGGACAATTTTTGAGGTAATAGTGCTATGTGCCTGGGGATATGATATATTAATGTATATGGGTTGATGGAGATGTTGAAATGTGACACACATCCCCTTAGTTAGTTACATGGGTCTAATATATTAGGATAATGGATTAACTTGTGGATTTAGTGCATTGGGTAATATTTGGCCTACATTAGAATTAGGAGGTTACCCATCCATTGATATTTATATAGGATATGATTATCATTTTAAAGGTATGAAGAAAGCATTGATTCTTCTATTATAAGAGTATATTAGAGGTTGTCCCCTCAAAGAGACATTTTGGAGTTATTCCTTCCTAAAGGAGTATTATATGGTGTTGACCTACCTTAAGGGTATTATATTTTATATATATATATATATATATATATATATATATATATATATATATATATATATATATATATATATTTTATATTTAGATATCTTGATCCACCCATATCTATTGTGTTGTGTTCATATAAATTATATTCAACAAACTTTCCAATTGCTATAAGTGTGGATTGTAACAAACTAACTAGGAGAACAATAAGGAAAGTGGTTGGAAAAACTATAAGAATTCAACATAAAAATCAAACTTACAAAGATAATTTGGTTTCAAGGCATCATTCGAGTCATGACTAAACCTAACCCATGAATCATTGTTTAAGAGGTATGCAATTCTTAGGTATCTAAAGGAGAATGGTATATGGATATAATACAATACTTGCTTATATGTACTTATCCCCCAAAACTAAACAAAGAATGAAGAATATCTTTAAGGCTCAAAGCTACTCATTATATGATCAAGAAGTGATTTCTCTATAGAAGAAACTATGAAGGCATTTATCTCAGGGGTGTTTCTACAAAGGAATCTAAATAGATTTTCTAAAACTTGCATTAGAAGATAGGTAGTGGTCATATATCTTAGAGTAACACAACCTATAAGATATTAATAATGGGCTACTATTATACAAAACTATCCAAGGATCCTCATGATCATGTAAGAACATGTCATGAATGCCAATCTTTAGCAAAGAGAGATATACATGTAGTAATACCCTTACAGTTGATTGTTGAAGGAAGGCCATTTGCCTAATGGGGCTTATACTTCATTGGTTTCATTAAACCAAATTTCTTAGTAGGCCATATGTTTGTACTTACTACTATAGACTACTACACTAGATGGACTAAAGAAATATCCACAAAGAATTACAGAGCACAAGATGTGATTCAATTCTTGGAGGAACACATCACAACTAGATTTGGTACCCCTATTTCTTTGGTTTATGACAATGGACCAGCTTTAATATTAAAAAAATTCACTAAGTGGGCACATGACAACTAGATCACCATTAGTTCATCCTCTAATAATTAGCTCTAAGGAAATGAACTAACAGAATCAATGAATAAGAACATAATAGATGTAATGAATAAATCAACTAGGGACAAGCCCAGGGACTGACATAATCTATTAAAGTATGATCTTTAGGCATACCAAACAATATACAATAAATTCCTTAAATCTTCACCCTATCTATTGGTGTATAGATGTAGACAAACAAGTATTCCAAATCATGTTGATGTTACCCACTTATCATTTTATATAGGATTACATAAAACCAAATGATAAGGTAGAATCTCAACTATTGGACATAATATAGATGTAAGATTGAAAGACTAAAGCCTTATAGACCTTTAAAAAACACTAGGACATAGTCAAGAGGTGGTTTGATAAGAGAGCAAAGGTCAATTAATTTAATATTTTAGATCAAGTGTTACTTTGGGATAAAGCCCATGAAAAAAAAGGATAACATGATAAATTTTATCCACTATGGATTGGACAATATCAGATTTCAAAGATCTTAGGAAATAATACATTTCATATAAAAGACTTGAAAGGAAATGAACTCACTTATCTAGTCAATAGATGGTTATTAAATCACTACTTCATGGTTGTGTCATCTGATGGTATCACTGATTGATGAAGGAATTTTTTATAAGTAAGATTAGAATGGATTTAATGATTTCTTAGAATAGATTTCCTACTTTTTTATATTAGAGTTTTATTACTTTTTATGACAATCTAAGTTGTGTTTTCTCTAATGTAACTAAGCTAAAATCCAACCCAGCTAAGATTATTCTTAAATAGACCTATAAAAAGGGGGAAATTTGAAAAAAGAGTTATAACTTGGGACTTGTTCACAAATTGGGTATATTTATGTGTTAAAATGTCTTCAAGATGAAGGTAGGTAATCATGAACCATTATATATTTTGTCATAATTTAAGAATTTTTCTAGGTATGAGGAAGTTACTCTGAAGCGATTCACATAAATTTAGAAATTTTTCTTATTCATTGGATCAATCACAATTATTATTTTTAAATACTTGTTGGAAGTGATAATTTTAGGTATAGATATAGTTATCAAAGATGTTCTAATAATTATTTATTTATTAATTATACTAACTCACTGGGGGTTCCAAATCTCCCCTTTCCATTTCATTAAAAGAAAAAAAAGAATTAATGAACCAAAGAGTTGAAAAGAATAATCAATCTAAAATAATATCTAAAGAAAATCAAAAGGATCACATGATGAAATAAGGTTAATGTAAAATGAATCATGATCAAGAAATTGAAAGAAGAGGAAGAGAAGGAGCTCAATGTATCTCAATCAGGGCTATAGATGCCTGACTAGTAGCAGAGCAATGACTGAGCTTCCCTTATTTTAATGAATTTTAATATAAACTAGAACAAAACCTAGAGCTTCATCAAGCCTTTAAAAGACTCATCACAACAAAGGTAAAATGAACCTCATGTTCAGTACACATAGATCCAAGGATAAGAAGGCAAGTAGGTTGTGTGAATATACTTAGGATTCCCTTTCATGCTTTTGGTTTTAGTATTTTTATATGATACGGTTTATGTTTGATTTTAGGTTACTAGCCAAAGTTATGGGTTCTTGAATACTCAAGATTATTACCCATATAAGTCATCTATTATTGTACCCAACATACCCTTTTTATTCAAGATGAAATTGGGACCCACCTTTTTTAATATTTTAGGCTTATTTGTTGCTAGGGAAAATTCTTGAGAAAAATTGCTTCTTAGTAGTTATACATAGAAGAATTTAAAATATTATAGAATATTATATCATGGTATTTTATATTTTTTTATGATCTAACTCTATTAATGGATTTTTTGGAATTTTCTAAACCATGCAAGTTTTTGAGACTTAATTTATTTGGGAAAAATCAATTGAAAACTTATTCATCAATTTTTCACTTTTGGGCTTTTCATTTGGACATTTTTTTCGACGGGTTTGGCATTTGGGTTTGTTGTCTAGAAACTTATTCATCATTTATTTATAAAAATTTGTTAAATAAGGATTTCATTCATTTGGAATTCTGTTTTAAAACTTTTATTTTGGATAGATTTGGTCTTTGGGTTTTTTTTAAAACATTTTGTCCAAAGCAACTATCCAAAAAAGGACATTTATTTATCAAAAGTTTTAGGTCTTTGGACTTTTTGTTTTGGACATTTTGTCCAAATAAATTGTCTTTAGATTTTTTCCCACATATATTTTATTTGATAGATCATAAGAGCTTTATACACATGTTTTGATACTTTTATTTTGAACATATTTTTTAAAAGGAATTAGCTTTTTAGGATTTTTGTTATGGATCTTTTATAAATACTAGTCCCAATATAGAACCCAGATACATGACTATCAAATACAAAAGACTTGCTACACTTAGTTGAATAAAGCTAAAATATTTCGTAATAATATGTTAAAGTCACCTATCAACTAGAACTAATTAATTTTGAACTATGAAGAAAATACAAAATAGGTGAACATTGGGCATTTATATCAAACAAATTGGTATTTAATGCTAAATCTATATATGTAATGTGTAGCTATTAAAGCTTTCATTACTTACAAACAAACTTGAAATCAAATTATACTACTATCCTACATGACCAAAAGCCCTAACTACTACTTGTGAGAGCACTATGTAAAGAAATAATGACTAGTGAAAGTGAAAATTGATCATAAATCATGCAGAGTACATAGAAGGAGATTGTGATCAATCCAATCACACCTAAGGAATAATGGTGTCTTCATCTAGACAGTTTAGGGGAGCAATTTCACCATCACCCAACTTCATTAATAATTTGATAGAATTTATGGACACAATCTTTGACATCTCCATATTGGACAATAGGTACACAAATTATTCAAAAGTATGATACATTGTTGACTCTATAGATATATTCTTTGTGGATGAAAAGATCTCTCCCTACAAGTGGTTATTCATCAAGGATTTATTATCCCTAAAAAGGTAAGGATTTTATTTTTTTACTGCAAATCTTGAAGTGAATCCATGCATCAACCTCTTATATAAATTTTTCTTCACAAGAAAGGTCACCCAAGATGTGTTCCTGTACCATATTTCTAATCATATAGTCGTGTATTTCATCTCAAGATCTGATTTCTAGAGATACTTGTCCTTACCCACACTAGATGCTTACTTCAATAAACATAGATTGGTGCAGTGGAACCAAGAGAACAAATGGAGAAGGTTCTATCTTCATGGCTTCTCCCCAATGATACCATCACATTAAAAGGGAATAATCTAAAGGGGCCTACTCCCATCAATAATTTTAGAATGGGATTAGGCATTAGCATGACTTTACTGAATAGACTTTATAATATGCCCAACATTCATTTTTTCCATTTAGATTGGGTGTCATTACTACATATTATGCCAACCAATGATGTCATGTTTGCATTGGGAGTGAATGTTAGTTTTCATTTGAAGGAGTAGGTCATCCAAAAATATAAGCAACCCACCCCTACAATCCATTTTTAATTGATGCCATATTTGTTGGATTTAGTCATAGGGACATGCTACAAGGTTATTGGTGAGCTATGGATCTCAACCATAGATTGTATCAAAAAATATTAGTGACCATTTCCAATTCATGTATGTATATGATTATATGAAAAATATGGTGAAGATTGTTGAGGATTCCTATCCTAAAGTTTGGTAGGCTATCTATAATTCACCAATGCCTAGGATAGGATCAAGTATTATGAAATCACTTTATGGAAGAGGTGATTACTTCCGATATCTAGACTTAACTATTATTATGATCTAGGGAAATAAGTTTCACACCCTATGCCTTACCAAGTATGTTCCTAATAAGTTGTTTGAGTAAGATATTTATTTCAAATTATGGTGGAGCGTAGAAGAGGATTTATATAGGTTAAAAAGAATCTCATTATTTGGCCACCACATAGTTATTGGCCAAATGAATACACAATGATAAAACATTTTGAAGAAGTGGGATATAAGAGAAAAAGATATCACTTTTCTACACTTCCACATAGGTATTAATATTCCCATGGAGTCATCCAAAAACATATACAAGGTTGCACTATCCCTTATAGCCATGAACCTTACTCTCATGGCTTTTTATTTCTCAATGCATAGAATGATGGCAAATTTTTTGGAGAGGGAAAATATTATTGGATTGAAGGAGGATCATTTAAAAATGATGCAATAGGAGACTACCATTTCTATGAGATAATTGGATAATATGAAGTACCTTTATGTAGGATAGACCCATTCAGACTTCTAGAAGGGTTAGTTTATATAACAATCCATAGAACAAGGAGGCTCCTCATCATAGGAACTACATATCAAACTAAAGTTAAAGGTTGTCGAAAATGAACCTAGGTTAGCTAAACTTTTCCCTATGGGATCACATATAGGAGACCCCATTAGTTTGGATCTTGATGAGAAAAAACAAGCATAAGAACAAGTAATTACAAGCACAATCCTAATGCCTATAACTACTCCCTAGGCACATGATCCTATATTTATAGGGGTAACAATAGAATAAGTAGTTACATCAATCAAAAAAGGCTCCTCCACATAACTAAAGACCACTATTTTCTATAAAAGAAAACCTAAGACTCTTATAGGTAGTCCTATAATGGAACAATCTCAAGGCTTGCCTACAAGACCCCCAACAAGCATAGGTGGTATAAGGGGAAGAAATTTATTTAGGAGAAAATGAAGAGGATTTTGATGAAGAAACTTAATTGGAAAAGGTTAAATATTTAAGCCTAGAAGCTAATAAGGGTAAGGAACTAGTCATACAAGATTCCTTAGGTACCTAATATTTTGGGATTATTTATTTTTTGTATACTTTTGTTTTATGTTTGGTATTATGTCTATTTATTCTATTTTAAGAACGCCCAAGGTGGAAGTTCTTACTTCCACCTATATTGATACATTTGCTACCATTTATTTTATATAGTTTCCCTTGCTCACACCAAAGTTGAGAAGGATGTTTCCTCTATTATTGCTTCCACCACCACCATTTATCCTCTTTTCACCTATATTCCATCCATTTCCGTCATGACTATCTCTATCATTCCTTTTGGATCTACCACTATTAAATCACTCAAAAAGAAAAAGACATATAGGAAGGTGGAGACAACCATGGTCACCCCACATTCTATGTTTAATCCATAAAAATCACCATTCCCATGACATTTTGCACTTTGTCTAAAGAAACTATTGTAACTAGTGTAGGCAAAGGTAAGAGGACCAAACCGCAGATAGCTAAATCCATCCACTCCCTTAGTTTGGAGGAGTGGATTGGTCTAAAATCATTTGGCCCTCCTTCCCTAACACCCTTGTCAAGTAATCTTATAAGCAAAAAGTCACTAATTAGGTTAAGGAAGAGGTTGTAGTCAAAACCTCATAGGAAATATATGTCAATTAGTTGAACATTCCTCCTTAAGTTTTGGGTTTAAGAACTAAAACCTCATATATGCCCAGTTTTAAAAGCACTGAGTTCCCTTCTATCACTACCCTATTTGAAAAATCATATGGTAAAGCTTAGAGGGTGAAGAAAAAGAATCTAGAGGATAATAAAGGCAAATAATTGATTCTTGAGGAGAGAGAAGAGGTCTTCTCCCTCACTAAGAGATAGAATAGGTAGCCAAGGAAACCCACCTATGTTGAAAACATTAATGATATGGTTGAATCACACAAGGATGCCATGGTGTCTATCCATGAGGGTAAAAAAATGGATAGTAAATATTTGGAGGTCAAGGTAGAAAAATTGAAAGAACAAGACAATATTGTTCACATACCATCAGGCACTGAAACTGAGGTCTAAGATGTGGGCTCTAAATGTTATACTTTTTTGGAATCTATAAAATTCATGTAGGTTGAATTAGGCCCACATATAAATAGGACTAATTAATTATTTAATTCCTTAAAGAGTGATGTAAATAAGTTGAAGATGATCATTATATACATAAGTAATAAGTCTTATATCCATTTAGACCTTATGACACCACTAGAAGCATGTAATGTCCTCAACCTAATAGTCTATAGGATAGAGGAAGTAAGGGAATGGATAATAGTAGTTAGAGCTCTACTCCCTAAATATTAAGAGCATGAGGATATCATTATCAAACTTTTGAATGATCTAAATTTATCCAAGGTTAGGGACACTATAGGAAAATTGATCATCAAGATCAATTTTGATCAATTTTGATCAAATCATACAAGAGGCCACTAATAAATTTAATCAAAGTCTACAAGGGTTGACATCAGAGGATATATAGGTTGAATTTAGATTTAATAGGATTAAGGTCACCAAGGTAGATATCTTCAAGAAAAACTTACAAGTGACCAAGTTAGGACATGTAAATCTCCTAGGTCAAGTTGGTAGGATCCATAGACTACCTCTACTAAACTTAGATATCATTTGGAAATAGTATGATGATTTAGAAAATTTTTACAAAGAAATTAAAATAAAGAAGAAGCAATCTCAATTTTATATTTCAAGTTTCACCTTGACATCAATAATTTCCACATCTACCACATTGGCCACAACACCAATGAAGGTTTATGTAGCTATTCAAAAATTGCAACCTTCAAAGGCTAGGATTTTGTGCATTAATAGTTTTGTAATAGTTCATATTTTATATTTATATATACTTTTTATTTTTATTTTAGTTTGAGCTATAATTGTAAAAGCTGTATTTTTTTGTACACACACACATGTTGCATGGCCTTTGTAAATGATAACTTAGACTAATTGATAATTGTAAGTAAAATTTATATGGTTTTTATCATAGTTAGAAATTAAGTTCTAACTACCACATGTAGTGAATTGTGCATGAACTTAGAGGATGAGGCAACCCCTTTCCCAAGTCTATTTAAAAAATTATAATCCATAGTTTTGATTTGTCAAAGAATTTTTAATATATAGGAACAAAGTAATTTAGGTTGTCTACTCATTTTTACATATTTTCTTTCCACTATTTGTGTAATTAAATTTTATTTATTTGGTTGTATGATTAAATGATCCTTAGTGTGAAAAATTTGTTAATGGGTTATTGATTATGTTTATCAATATGCTAGTCTCAGATGTGAAATATCTATTGAATGATTGGTAAATTACATTATTTATGATAGTTAATTTTATTGATTCATAATTTTATATAGAAGTGTTTTATTTTGATATAGTTTTTTTGTGAGTGTGTAATTACTACCTCAGATACCTCACTAAGCCTAAGCCATAATCTCCTGATTAAGAGTGTGTGACAACTACCCTTAAATGAGAAACCTTTGATTGAGGGATATGAGTTTCCTATATTAGTATCCCCTTAGAATTATTAGCCATGTCTAACTGTGTGTGTGTAAAAACTAATAGAAATAAGCACAAGTTTTAAAAGCAATCATCCACTTAGAAAACAACTAGGGAAGTGATTCCTAAAGACTATAAAACCTTCTTTTTTGCCTTACCCTTCCCTCCTTTTTTGATTTTTTTTTGGTGACCTACCCACCTTAGATTATCAACAAACCATCCATCCAAATCATATAGATTATCACTTTTAAAAAACTACACATCCATCTAAAAAACCTTGTCAACAACTTGTATGCCTTACCAGCTATTCTATAAACAATTCTTTAAGATCACATACCTATAACTCATGCCCTAGAATGGATTTCACCTTCATTGAGATCATAAAATGTTAGATGAAATCTAATTATGAGATTGGTTTAGTTAAAATCCCCATTAACATACCCTTTCTATCACTAGAAGTTGGGTAATACCTATAATATAAGAGGTTAGTAAATACATAGAGCCACACTAGAGTCACTTAGGAGAGTGACCAAATCTAATTCCTAGGTTAGTCTTCTAGTCTCATCACTACCAAATCATAAGAGACCTAGAATTTTAACAACTATCCCTAGTAGACCTAGGATTCCTTCTCCACTAAGGAACACTTTACGTATTAATCATCCAATTTCCTATCCACCTTGGTTAGTTGGATCTTCTATTGTCATCCCCAGAGACATGCATGATTTACCTATAAATTCTAAAAAACACCCACCATCCATTTCTCCTTAAAAATCAAGGATAATATAAGAACACATTAAATCTTTTAAAGTCACTTTAATATTAATGAATGTTATCAATGAAGATGTTTCATGTAGGTTTTTCCCTTTTACACTAATGGATATTACTTATGATTTGTATTTTAATCTAATAGAAAATTCCATCACTTCCTGGGATGCATGTCAAGTAAATTTTATGGCATAATTTGGACAAGTCACCAATCCTAGTTTGATATATCATGACTTCATCAGCATGAAGAGGGAGCCTAATGAACCAATCTAAGCTTTCAATTCAATTTTTAAATATATATACATGTGGTCAAGCCCAAGGTATAAAACAAAAACTACATTAACATTTGAGATGTACAAAAACACCTTAGACCCAATCACTATTATGTTCCTAAGAAGAGAAACTGCTTCTAAAAATTTAACATTGACATATAAAAAAGCCATCAACATCAATAAAAAACTCAATCCTTAGGTTGATAGAGTATGTAACTTTAATAATGGCTTCTCAAAGTTGAATCTGGTTCCACACACAAAATAAAACATTCCTACATTCAATCAGAACCAACTCTACGTGATGCCTCTATTGACACAAGTAATGCAACCAAACTATAACTTCTTGAAAAATAATGTGTAAGGTAAGGGTTATTAATATAATAAAAAATGGGCCTCATCTTCTACTATTTTTCTACAAGGTACTTACTCTACTAAGGTAGAGCTAGATTCTATCTAGAATATAGTCAAAAAGTTGAGCAATGACTTCCTAGGCATGTAAAGAAAGATGGTTAATTCTAATACCCAAATTAGAAATTAAAACACTAGATTCTAGAGGTATAATAGACCATTCAATAGGCTTGAAAACAATATGGATCATCTTAGAAAACTTCTAGAGATCAACATGATAGAAAAATCTCTACCTAATTGATGTAAAATTTATTATACTTCTGCATATGGTGAGATTAATTGCATTAAATTTTGTTTAACATTTGGAATATTTTAAAGAGAAGTTGAAAGATAAGACTAGATGCATAATCCACTAGAATCAAATCAGGATCCTAGCTCTTCAAGTGCTTTCATGTTCTTTGATACTCATGATTTTCCATTTTCAAGTGAAGATGACAATGTCCTAAAAGATAACACACTGATGAAATTCATGCTTTTATGTAGTCATATAGAGGTGGATAAAATATAAGGAATAAAAAACCATTCATAATGTCTATTCCTCCAAATAGCACAATAGTTCCAACCCAATCTTAAAGCTGGTAATAATCCACCTCTTCCAAGAGGGAATAATCAACTTCAAAACAAGGAGGAACCAATCAAAAGAGGATATAACATTGTTGAACACATGAAAAGGATTAAAGAAAATATAAATCTTGATGAGTTAGATCAAATCACTAAAAATTAGATGTTATGGAAGTATATTACTAGGAAAATTCCTATGGAAAGAACTAAAGCATCTACAAATAAAGCAAAAGTGGTTAACACTAATGTCATCTATAAAATCAAGCCAAATGTTTCATCTTTTTTACTATCTATCAGAGTATTCAGTAAGAATATGCATAACTATTTAGTTGATTCTCAAGCCTCTAGAACTTTTATGCCTACTTCCATATATTAGCAGATTGGTTAGAATCCAATTCCTTTAAAGAGAATAATTTTCTATCTAGATAAAATAATGGGACTACTACTAGGAGAATTGACCAATGTACATATTTAAGTATCATATAAACCATGAGTCTAGATGATAATTAATATCCTCATAGTGGACATACCTGAGGATATAGATTATTGATAAGTAGGGAGTGGTCTAAAACACTTAACGGATACCTTTTTATAGACTTCTCTTATATCTAGATACCATGGAGAGGAATTACAAATCAAATCAAGATTAATAGGGAACCAAGGATGAAATATCTCATCATGAAATATAATGTTAAGAATGAAAATGTAAAGTATGAATCTCCTGGACTTGGTATTTATACTTTTACTATGTAAAATCAAGTACAAAATCTAGAAACTAAAGGTTCCAATTAGCTATGGACTTTACACTTTGATGGTGCTAGATCTAATTAAGGATGAGGCATATGAATCAGATAATTGATCCACAAGGAATAAAATTCTTAGTATCATATAGATTAAAATTCCCATGCACTAATAATAGGGCTAAGAATGAGGATTTAATATTTGGATTACAATTTGCACTCAAGAACATTATGAAGCAAATACTAGCATTTGATGATTCAGAACTAGTGGTAAACTAAGTCAAAAATAGGGATTAGTGAAATCTATCTTATTTTAATAGGTACAAGCATAGAGCATGGGACCTGATTTAAAAATTTGAAGATTTTAATATAGTAGTCATTCCTAGAGAGTAAAATCAAATTGCATATTCACTAGCTTCTAGTTTAGCTAATTTGGATCCCTTCCAAAAATATATGGTAAAAATATTCTCCATTGAACTAGTGCCTTGTCCCTTAGTTCCTAATAATATAGACAATTTCCAAGTCTTTGATGATGACCAACAGATTATTCACCTTGTAGCTAATTCAAGGGAATTTGAGTCCCAAATAATCGATGACAAGGAAGTTAATCATCTTTGTCAAGAGGAATTGGATAAGTAAAGTTTTCTCTAGCTCAAAAAGAATTATATTCCAACTAGTTTGTTCTCTTTAGAAAGACCATTTGAAATAGACCCTCAATATCATCAACTTAGGCATCCTAAGGTTAGTGAGTCTAACTTTAAAAGTGAAAATCTAGGATAGGAATGTAGCCCACACTATGTTAAGATTGGCCTCAAACACACCCCTGAAGAAAGATAAAGATTGAAGGATTTAATCACTTGATCTAGAGATGTCATTACTTAGACTTATGAATATTTGAAGTTTTATGACCCTCAGATAATTACTCACATAATTCCTCTAAAACTAGATCACAAGCTATGCAAATAGAGGTAGATACCAATCAATCCTATTCTAGAACCTCTCATTCATAGAGAAGTGGAGAAGTTATCATATGCAAATATAGTCTTCCCATTTAGACATTCTACTTGGGTGGCCAATTTGGTTCCAATCAGAAAGAAGAATAGAGAGATTAGATTATGTGTGGATTTTAGGAACCTAAACAAGGCTTATAAAAAGAACAAGTATCCATTGAATTATTTTGATGAGGTTATATAGATAGTAAGTGGTTCAAAAATGATGTCATTCTTAGATGGATTTTGAGGCTATAATAAGGTACTAGTACAATCTAAGGATAGGATGAAGACTTTGTTTAATACAAAGTAGGGAACTTATGCATATAAAAATATACCATTTGTCTTGATAAATGTAGCAGATACCTTTTAATGCACCATGGATCATGCATTCAAAGGATTAATATGAAAATTAATGATCATTTACATGGATAATCTTACTATTTTTTCAAAGAATATGAATGACCACATAAGCCAACTCTAGCTGATATTCAAGAGATGTTAAAGGTTTTGTATCTCACTAAACCTAAAGAAAAGTATATTTTGAGTGACTAAAGGCAAGCTCTTGAGGCACATCATCACCAAATATGGGATCATAATTGATCCAAATAGAATTCAAGGAATCTCAAAGATTGCACTACCAAATAACAATAGGGAGATCAAATCATTCTTTGAGAAGATTAACTTTGTAAGGAAGTTTATCTCAAGATTTGTATGGATTATTAGACCTCTAAATGCAATTCTCAAGTAGGATGCCAAAATAGAATAGACAAATAAAGCCCAAAAGTCTTTCCAAGGCATTAAAGATGTAATATCTTAGGCACCAATACAAATTAATCTAGATTTCATGAATGATTTCTACTTGTGATCATTCAATTTAGAAAAAATAAATGTTATGGTTATAAAAAAGAAGAAATATGATATTAAGCATCCAATTTTACTTATGAGCACAAATCTAAAAGATGTAGAACTCAAGTACTCCATGATTGATAAATAGATATTTTATATTTTCAAATTAGTAAGGAAATTTTGACACTACATTTCGAGGAATAAGACCATTTCCATTGTGCATGATCCTACTGTCAATCTTACCTTATCATATAATTAACTAAGAAAACATCAAGGTAAGTGGATGGTAAAACTGAAAGAATTCAACATAAAAATCAAGCATGCAAAAATCATTCTTAGTCAAGGCATTGTTTAACTCATGACTAAACCTAATACATAAATTAGTATTGAAGAGGTATGTGAAGCTCATGTATCTAAATGAGAATGGTATATTGATATAATATAATACTTTCTTATAGGTACTTGATCTTTACAACTCAATAGATAATTAATAAGAGATTTAAGGCTCAAATATACTCATTATATGATAAAGAAGGGAGTTCTCTATAGAAAAAAATATGAAGCCATTTATATTAGGTGTGTTTTTATAGAGAAAGCTAAAGACATTCTCAAAAAATTGCATCAAAAGATAGGTAGTGATCATGCATCTAGGAATACCATAGTCGAGAAGATCTTAAGAATTAGATACTATTGGCCAATATTTTTCAAGGATGCTCATGCTCATGTCAGAACATGCCATGAATTCCAATATTTATCTAAGAGGGAATTACATGCAACAATGCCTTTATATCTAGTTGTTAAAGGAAGGTCATTTGCCTAATGGAGTTTAGACTTCATTGGTGTCATTAACACAAATTTCTTAGCAAGCCATAAGTTTATACTTATTTCTTTAGACTAATACACTCGATGGATTGAAGCCATAACCATAAATAATTGTAGAGAATAAGATGTGATTCAATTCTTAGAGGAAGATAACACAACTAGATTTGGTACCCCCATTTCTTTGGTTTATGACAATGGAATAGCTTTTATATCAGTAGAATTCACTGAGTGGGGACATGAAAACCATATCACTATCAAGTCATGGTGTAAATATTACCCTTAAGGAAATGGACAGTAGAATTGATGAATAATAACCTAATATATGTAATTAATAAAATAGTTGGGGACAAACCTAGGGACTAGCACAATCTATTAAAGTATGCTCTTTAGGTAGACTAAACAAGATACAAGCAAGCCCTTAAAGTTTCACCCTATCTGTTGGTGTATGGACATAGATTAGTATTCTCAATCATGTTAAAGTTACCCACTTATTAGCTCATACAATATTACATGGAACCAAGTGATAAGGCATAATATTGACTGTTGGACATAATATACATGGAAGATTCAAGGATTAAAGCCTTACAGACCTTAAACAAACACTAAGACATAGTCAATAGGTGGTTTGATAAGAGATTGAAGGTTAAAGCATCTAGGATTTTAGATCTAGTGTTACTTTGGGATAAATCCCAAAATAAGAAAGGACAACATGATAAATTTTCCCCACTATGGATTGGACCATATCAAATTTTAGAGATCCTTGACAATAATACATTCCATATAAAAGACTTTCAAGGAAACAAACTCACTTATCCAGTCAATAGATAGTTCTTGAAGCACCACTTCATGGCTATGCCATCTAAAGGTATCGTTGATTAATGAATGAATTTATTAAAAGTAAGATTAGATTGGATTTCCTACTTTCTTATATTAGATTTCTTGATTTCCTAGATTAGATTTCATGTTTTCTTAGATTAGAGTTTTATCACTTTCTGTGATAATCTAAATTACGTTTACTCTAAAATAACCAAGATAAAATCCAAACCAACAAAACTTATGCTTAAATAGACCTATAGAAAAGGGTAAAATTTAACAAAAGAGTTGCAACTTTGGACTTGTTCAAAAATTGGTTATATTTCTATGTTAAAAGGTCTTAGAATGAAGGTAGGTAATCATGAACAATTCTAGATTGTATCATAATTATATACTTTTACCAGGTATGAAGAAGTTGCTCTCAATAAATTCACATAAATTTATAAAGTTTTATTATTCATTATATCAAGCACACATATTATATTAAATTCTTATTGTAAGTGATATTTTTTGGGTACAAATATAGGTGGTATGGATGTTCTAGTTATGATTTGTTTTATAACTATACTAGCTCACTGGGGTTCCAACTCTCCCCTTTCCATTCAATTAAAAGAAAAGAAAAGAAGGAATGAACCAATGAGTTCTAAAGAGAAATAAAGCCAAAATAATATCTAAATAAAATCAAAAGACTCACATGATGAAATAAGGTCAATTTACCATGCATCATGATCAAAAATTTAAAGGAAGAGGAAGAGAAGTAACACAAGGTATCTCTATTAGGGCTATAGATTCCTAGTTAGTAGTAGAGCAATGCCTCAGCTTCACTTTTTTTAATGAGCTTTAATAAAAACTATAATGAAACTTATAGGTTCATCAATCATTCGAAATACTCATCAAAACAAAGGTTAAATTAACCTCATGTTCAACACACATAGATCCAGGGGTAAGAAGGCAAGTATGTTGTGAGAGTCTACTTAGGCTTCCCTTTCATGTTTTTGATTTTAGTATTTTTATATAATATGGTTTATGTTTGATTTGAGGTCACTAGCCAAATTCCTAGGTTCTCAAATACTTAGGAGTATTCCCCCTATAAGTCACCATTTATTGTACCCAGCATCCCCAATTTCTTCAAGAAAAAATGGGGACCCACCTTTTTTAAGATTCTAGCCTTGTTTATTAAGCCTTTTTTCTATATGTAAGGGCAAAATCTTGAGCAAAATTGTTTCTTAGTATTTATAATTATAAGAATTCAACATATTATAACATGGTATTTTGTATTTTTTATGAGCTGACTCTATTCATGCCTTTTTGGGAGTCTTTTGAACATGTATGTTTTCAAGACTTAGTTTCTCCAAGAAAAATCATTTAGAGACTTATTTATAGGGATTTTTGTTTTCAATCATTTCATTAAAACATTTTGTCTGATAGGTTTGACATTCAGGTTTTTTGTTTTGGGTTTTTCATCCAAAAACTTTTTTAGCATTTATTTATTGACATTTGTTTAATCAGTATTTTATTCATTTGGATTTTTGTTTTGGAACTTTTATTTCAAATATATTTGGTCTTCAGGGTTTTTGTTTTAGACATTTGCCTGAAGAAAATATCTTAAAAATGACTTATCTTTATTGAAAGTTTTAGGTCTTTAAACTTTTTATTTTGGAAATTTTTTCTGATAGACTTTTATCTTCAGAGATTTTACTACATAAATTTTGTTTGATAGATCCTAAGAGCTTTATACACATCTTTTGGGACTTTTATTTCATACATTTTTTCTAATAGGAATTAGGTCTTTAGGATTTTTATTATGGATCTTTTTTTAAAACTAGTCCTAACACAAAACCCAAATACCCAATTATCGAATACAAATGACTTGATATACTTAGCCAAATAAAGATAAAATATTTCCTTAGAATATGCTAAAGTGACCTTCCAACTAGAACTAACAAATTTTGAACTATGAAAAAAATACAAAATAGGTGAATGTTGGGCATTTATATCACATGAAATGGTGTTTAATTATAAAGATATATACATGATGTGCATCCATTAAAGCCTTTATTTCTTACAAATAAACTTTCATTCAAATTCTACTTCTATCTTTCATGACCCAAAACCCTAGCTACTACCTGTGAGAGCACTATGTAAAGAACCAATAACTAGTAGAAGTACAAATGGATCAGATATCATGTAGAGCATGTAGAAGGAGACTATGAGCAATCCAATTACATGTAAGGAATAGTGTTTTCTTCATCTATATATTTTAGGGGAGTAATTTCATCATTTCCCTATTCAATTAAAGATTTGATAGAATTTATGGACATAGTCTTCAACATCACCATATTTGACAATAGGTAAATGAATTATTTAAAAGTATGAGATATTGTTAACTCTGAGGATATATTTTCACTAGATAGAAACATATCTCCCTTTCACTAGATATAAACATATCTCCCTTTGAGCAATTGTTCAAGGATTTATTGGCCCTAAAAATGCAAGGATTATATTTTACTGCTACCAAGCTTGAAGTGATGCCATGCATTGACCTCTTACATGACTTGTTCTTCATAGGTAAGGTCATGAAATATGCATTCCTATACCATATTGGTAATCTAGTAGTTGTGGATTGTATCTCTAGAGCTTATTTCTAGAGATACTTGTCCCTACCCACACTTGATGCTTATTTTGACAAACATAGGTTGGTATAATGGAATCAAGAGAACACAATGGATAAGGTTCTATCTACATGGATTCTCCCTAGTGAGATCATCACATTCAAAGATAATCATTTTAATGGGTCTACTCACATAAAAAAATTAGGATGGGAGTATGCATTGGCATGGCTTTAATAAATAGACTTTATAGCATGCCCAACATTCATTTTTTTCCATTTAGATTGGGTTTCATTACTACATATGATACTAACTAATGACACTTCATTCCCATTGGGAGAGATTGTTAGTTTTTATTTGATAGAGTAGTTGATCCAATTAGTCAAGTGGCCCACTCCTTTAGGTCATTTTTTCATGATGTTTTATTAGTTAGATGCAATAACGGGGACTTGTTACAAGGTTATCGGTGAGCTATGGACCCCAGTCACCTATTATGCCAAAAATAGGATTTGCAACCATTTATAATTCATTCATGTATATGCTTATATGAATAATATTATGAAGATTTTTGAGGATGTATATCCTTAAGTTTGGAAGGCTATCCATGATTTTTTAATTCTTAGGATTGGATCAAGTAATGTGAAATCACGTTTTGAAAGAGATGATTACTTCCTCTACCCAAAATTCACTATTATTATGATACAGGGAAACGAGGTTCACCCCTTATGCCTTCCCATGTATGTTCTTGATAATTTGGTTGAGCAAGATATTACTTTTAAATTATGGTATAGTATAGAAGATGATCTATCTAGGTCAAATAAAATTTCATCCTTTGGCCACCATATAGTTATTAGTCAAATGGTGTACATAATGATAAAACATTTGGAGAAGTGGGTAGAAAGAGAAAAATATATCACTTTCCAATAGTTCCAAATATGGATTGGGATCCCCATAGAGTCATCCAAAAACATATACAAGGTTTCAATATCCCTTACAGTCACGAGACTTACTCTTATGACTTTTTATTTCTCAATGCATAGAATGATGAGGAAGTTGTGGAGATGACAAAGGCTGTTAGATTAAGGGAGGATCATATGATGATGATCTAATAGGATCCTATCATATTTGTGAAATAATTATATAATAAGAAGTCCCTTTATGTAGGATAGACCCATTCAAACTCTTGGAAGGGCCAATTTATAGAACAATCTATAGAACAAGGAGGCTCCTCATTATAGGGAATCCTTCTCAAACTAAAGTTAAAGTCTATCAAGTATGAAATTGGGGTAGTTGAATCTAACCCCAAGGTAAAATAGTTAGTATACCCCATTAGTTTGGATTCTGATGAGGAAAAGTAAGGACAAGCACAGCTAGTTTCTAGGACAATTCTAATTTCTACAACTATTCCCTAGGCATATGATTCTACATATATAATGGTAACAACAAAAGAAGAAATTGAATCAATCCATTAGGGATCATCCACACAACAAAAGACCACAATTATCCATATAATGAATCCTAAGACACCTATAGGTAGTCTTACAATGGAATAATATCAAGGCTTGCCTACAAGACCCCAATAAGCATAGGTGGTAGAAGGGGGAAGAAGTTTATTAAGGATAAGATGAAGTGGATTCTAATGAATAAACTAAATCAGAAAAGGCTAAATCTTTGAGCCTAAAAGATTACAAGGGTAAAGAACTAGCTATGCAAGATTCCCTAGGAACCAAATCTATTAGGACTATTTCTTTTTCTTCTACTTCTATTTTTATGTTTGGTACTATGTCTATTTATTTTATTTTAAGAACCCCTAAGGTGGAAGTTCCTACTTCCACCTCTATTGATCTATATGATACCACGTCTTTTGTAAATTTCCCCTTACTCACCCTAAAATTTGAGAAGGGTATTTCCTCTACTATTGCTTCTACCAAGACCATTGATCCACTTTTCACCTTCATTCGATCCATTTCCATTATGACTACCTCTAGCATTCTTTATATCACTACCATAGATCACTCAAAAACAAGAAGTCATCTAGGAAGATGGTGATAGTCATGGCCACCCCATAGTTTCATGTCTAATGCACCTAAATCACCCTTCCCATGCCATCTACCACTCCATCTAAAGTAAATATTATAGCTATTATAGGAAAAAGGTAAGTGGGCAAAACCATAGATATTTACAATCCATCCACTCCCTTAGTTTGTAGGTGTGGATTAGTCTAAAATCATCTAGACCTCCTTGCCTAACACACTTATTAAGGCATCTAAGAAGTAGTAAGTCACTAAGGAGGCTAAGGATGAGGTTATAGTCAAAACCTCATAGGAAATAGATATCAATTAGTTGAACATTCCTCCCTAGGCCACGGATTTAAGAACTAAAACCTCATATATGCCCAAAATTCAAAATCACTGAGCTCCCTTCTATCACCACCATATTTGAAAAAATATCTATGAGAATTCATAGGGTGAAAAATTTGAAGTAGAGGATGAAAAATGCAATGAATTTATTCTTGAGGAGAGATAATAACTCTTCTCCCTTATTAATAGATAGAATAGGTAACCAGGGAAATCCCACTATGTTGAAAACTTTAAAGATCTGTCTAAAGCACACAAAGATACCATGGTGGCTTTGCATGAGGGTATATAAATGTCTAGGCATTAATTAGAGGTTGAGGTAGAAAATTTGAAGGAATAATCCAAGACTATTAACATACTAGTAGGCATCGAGACTGAGGTTGAAGATGAAACCTCTAAATGTTATAATTCCTTAGAAGCTATATAATTCATGTGGGTCGAATTAGGCCTACATATCAATAAGACTATAAAATTATTTAATTATTTTAAGAGCAATGAAAATAAGTTGAATATAATCATTATATACATAGGTAATAATGCTTATATCACTTTAAACATTATGACACCACTAGATGCATCTAATTCCCTCATAAGGATATAAGAAGCAAGGGAATGGATAACATCAATTCAAGACTTACTCCCCAAATATCAAGAACATGAGGCTATCATTCTCCAAATTTTTAATGATCTAAAGTTATCTAAGTTTAAATAAATTATAGGTCAATTGATTATTAGGTTTAATTTTCATCAACTCATGTATGAGGCCATTGATAACTTTAAGGAGAGTCTCTAGGGGCTACCATTGGAGAATATAGAGGCTAAATTGATATTTTCTGGTATGAAAGTCACTGAGGTGGATATATTCAAGAGAAACTTCCAAGGTACCATGTTATAACATGTAAACCTCATGAGCCAAGTCGTTAAGATCCATAAACTACCTCTACTAAACTTAGATATCATTTGGAAGCAACATGATGCTTTAAAAAAAGTTACAAAGAGATTGAAGTAAAGAAGAAGCAAACTCAAGTTGCTACTTCAAGTTCCACCATGACATCATTATTTTTTATGTATGACATCTTGGATACAACACCAAAAAAGGTTTATGTATCTATTCAAACAATGCAACCTTGAAAGGCTAAGATTTTATGCATGCATAATTTTGTAATGGTGCATATTTTATATTTATATATATTTGTAGTTTGAGCTATAATTTTAAAATTTTCCTTTTTTATTTGTACACATGCACATGTTATATGGATTTTTAAAGGATAACTTAGACTAATTGACAACTTTAAGTAAAATTTATATAGTTTTGACCATAGTTAGAACTTAAGTTATAACTGCCACATGTAGTGAATTGTGCATGAACCTAGAAGATGAGGTGACCCTTCCCCAAGTCTATTTAGAAAATTGTAATCTATAGTTTGGATTTGTCAAATAGTTTTTAGTATACAAGAGCAAAGCAATTTTAGTTGTCTACTCATGTGTTTAAATTATTTATTTCCACTATTTTTGTAATTATATTTTATTTCTTTGGTTGTATGATTCAATAATCCTTAGTGAGAAAAATTTATGAATGGGTTCTTGATTGTATTGATAAATATTTTAGTCTTAGATGTGCAACAACTATTTAAAGATTGGTAAATTACATTGGTTATGATATTTAAGTTGATTGATTCATAATTTTAAGTGTGTATAAGTGCTTTATTTTGATATAGTTTTTTGGGAGTGTTCAACAACTACCTCAGATATCTCACTAATCCTAAGCCATAATCTCTTGATTAAGAGTTTTTAATAACTGACCTTAATGGATAAACCTTTAATTGATGCCCATGATTTTCCTATATCAATATCTCCTTAGAATTCTTAGCCATGTCTGATTATGTGTATAATAGATTCTAGCAACATGCATACGTTTTGAAACTAGTCATCCACTTAGAAACTGACCATGTAAGTGATTCCTAAATAACATAGAGCCCTATTTTCTACCTTAACCTTCCCTCCTTTTTTTATTTTACTTTGTGACCTAGAAACCTTATATTATGAGCCAAGAATCCATCAAAATCATATAGATTCTCACTTCCTTTTAAGAGACTAAACCTTCATTAAAAAATCCTTGTCAATAACCTACTTTCCCTATTAGCTATTCCATAAAAAGGATGTTAAGATTGCATACCTAAAACTCATGCCCTAGGTTGGAGTTCACCTCCATTAAGATCCTAAAATGTTATAGGCTACCTCATTATGAGATTGGTGTGCTTAAAAACCACGTCAACATACTTTTTTCAACATTAGAATGAGGTTAGTGCCTTATATATAAGATGTTATTCTATGCATAGAGTTGCATTAGAGTCATCGAGGAGAGTGACTAAATCTAATTTTCAAGCTAGTATTCTAGTCTCACCACTACTAAATCATAGGAGACCTAGAATTATACCAACTATCACTAACAGACTTAAAACTCATTATCCAATAAGGAACCTACTATCACTTGGATTTTCAACCTTTGAGGATATTATCTCTCCTCATCAAAGTGGCATAATTTAAAAACCTCTAGGCTTGTGGGTAGCTTGAGGATGAGGTGAATCTCTAAATAGGGTTAGCTCCCTTGATGTACCACTATATATCACTACTACACCTAAACATTAGGGGGAGAAGGGAGAGATAAAATATGAAATTAAACTATCCTAATGGAAGTGATACACTAAATAAGTTGATGACTTCTAGCTAGATGCATGTTACGCATGAAACCACGAGACTAACCAAACATACACTTCAATTTGCATCTTCTCACATTGATATTACATTATGAAGTTATAGATGAATGTTTAGGCTAAGAATACTAGACAATAGGCTTTGAATGGAAATAGTGAATAGACAAACTCACTCAACCTTAACACTTCATATAACACTTCACATGCCATACAAGAAGAAACTTTCCAACTGTAAATAGGATGAAAGGATGAGACAACATGTTAAGGAATCCATAGTCTTCACTAAGAAAGATCCAGCATTCAAATAGAACACACTATGAAAATTAATGAAGAGGTAATTAAAGATATTATTATTGATCAAATTATATGAAAATTAATAGGGCTTTTCCATACTTAGGTGGATGATATGTTACAATGGCCAAAATGGCTAGTTCTTATACAACTTGAGAGAGAGAGGAGAAGAGAGAAGTCAAAGGACACTTTTAAATCTAATAAAATTAGTTATTTATGAATGGGAAGAGTTTTTGGGATGAAATATTTAATTTCATAAGGAACAAGTGGCTCTACATGGAATGAAACTCTTGTAAAGTGGCATAAAACTCCTTACTCTAGCTTAGAAAAATTACCTTTCTGATTAGCTCTATTTGAAAATCCAAAAAATAGTTAGGGATAATTAAGATGATTATAATTAAGGTTAATTATTATATACATAATTTTACATGAAATGGTTTCAATCTTGGTCATTTAGAATCATCTAGAAGAAAGCCATCACCATCTTCAATTTAAAAAAACTCCTCTTTCCCACACCTTACACACTTGGCTTAAAATTTGGCTTTAATTTCCCATGAAAATTCATAAAATGTATTTTATGACCCATTTAAATATCCTATATGTCCTTATAATCATTAAGGACACAGTAAAATCACTTCCACTTGGAGTTTTCACACTTATCACCATCATGTCCACTAGGCTAGTTTTGACTAGCTAAGATAAAGTAGTTATTTGAGGCAATTAGAAGTTTTTACAAGGAATTAAATTAACATGGGGAGTTTAATTAGGTCATAATATTACATACCATGTGATTTTAATCTCTTTAAATCTCCTAAAACTAACACAATGCATAAAACTATCAAGAAAATCATATTTTACACTCCATCTGTATAGTTTTGTACAACTAATCCTAATGGTGAGTATCTTGAGGGAGTATTATACAAGTTTCAATAATAATAATAGTAAAAATATTACATTATAGTAGATTTATATCTTCATATTCCTAATTGGGTCACTAGTAAAGGTTTGCAAGGGTTTTAGGCCTATTTTCACTCTTAAGCATTGTTCTTAAAAACTTGAGATTCAACTTGCAAAAATATATCACAAAAATGATTTTCAAGGAGCCTGATAACACCTTAAACATTCTTTTATTACAATGAACAACTTACAATAAGATATGAGCATCTAAACTTCTCCTATCAAGATCCTTTCTCCATTTCCTATAGACCTAGTGTTGTCTATAAACCAAAAATGGCTTCCTCAAAGGTATTATTGCATTAAAAAATATTATAAATGTATATAATGACTTAAAAAATATTTTTTAATAGGTTATAAATCTCACTTCATTCTAAAAATGATTTTGACCTTTCATTTGGACACTAGGCCAAAACCTACCTAATAGGCTTGGGTTGTCTTTGAAGACCAAAATGGATTTTTGATGGTTACCCTACATCCAAATGGCTAGAAAACATATATATTTACCCCATAAACATTCCTCTATAGGTTATAATGATCACTCCCTACTAGAAATAAAAGTGGTTCTCCATTTGGCTTTAAGCCTACACAATGTTTAATAGGCTTACTTGCAAATTTAAGAGTCTAGACAATTATATTAGTATTCCTCCCTCTGTGATTAGTTTCCAAGTTTTTTTATAATGTTTCATACATCCTCCTACACCTTCTTGAAAATTTAAACCACCTCTTGTTTCACCCTTTAATCTCCATTTCCAAAACTGCCAAGGTTTTCACCTAAGGGGAGTACCCTCTATCTGTGAAAAAATATAGGGAATTCCCCTATTTCCTTAGATAATATTTATTATTTTATGAGCATCTATATGTTTTAAGGATCATACATAGAAAAATTAATCCATTTTTCATCTCCTATGACCCTCTAAAAGCATCAAAACTAAGGCAAACTACTAGAAGAGTGACTGTGTACAATGTTTCTTGTTATGAACTATTTATGATTTATTTAAATACCTTTATTTATTAGATATATTATTAATATATTTTCATTAGGATAATATTATTATATTTAATGAATTACATTATTAAATCATCCATACAAACTTCCACATATACTCCTCATACTCCTGCCTATCTTAGATTGAGCATAACCTTGACTGTGTTTTGTTATTTTCCTCCTTCAAGTGTGTGTCTTGTAGGTTTTCCTACATGTTTAGGCCCTAAATAAATTTAAAAATACCCCTTAAATGATTTAATTTACATATATAAGTAATTTTAATTCACTCATTATATATTTAGGTCAAGTTTACACCAAGGATCTTGATTTTCTTACTTTCTACCACTCACAGTCAACTATAGTTGACAGTGAGAGGGCCTGTAGGTGTCTAATTTATTTTTTAGGATTGATAAAATGATATAATACCATTATAAAATAATCCATATAAATTAAAAAATTATTTAACTCATTCATTGATGTTTAAACCACACCAACACTTAGAAACATCACCTTCATTGCTCACTGCCCACACAATTATACATAGTTGGCTATAGGTGTTCATTGTCAAATGGAGGGGAATATAAATGTGTTTATAGGATTAAAAATAAATATTATAACTTCTCATTTGTTTATTAATTTTCCACCAATTTCACATTATGCTTATGTCCATAAGAATGAAACATCTTCTCAAACCCTACCCTTGGCTAGCTATAGGTGCTCACCGAGCCTATGTACAGATTGAAGGTGTGTTTGGGGAACCAAAACACAAATTATAATTCCTTATGATGATATATTAGGTAAAAAATTGTCCTTTAAGATAATATAAAACCTATAACCATTGATATAGGGTATAGTTAGCAACCTTTGTGGGAAAGGCCTCTTTATAGCCTAAACTTGTAGGTAATCACTACTTGAGAATAATGGTTCAAAGAGCATCTTCAGGCCTTCCTACCAAAAAATACATAGGGATAAAAAACCTAATTATTTTTAAAATATTTGATCCTATGATTTTGTAATAATTAAGTGGAATTTATAAGATTCAAAACTATTTACAACACCTTTATAAGATATTCAAAAAATGGTTTGAACCTATGTTTTCCTATTTTAGGGACAAGAGGCTTGAACATATTCATTTCACCTTTGTAACTAAAATCCTCTTTTATATATCTACTTAAAACTTCACACATGTGTTAAATTATCTCCTTAATACCCTAGGACTCCAATAAAAGGTTCATCATTCTTCAATTCCTCATGTGACACCTCAACTTACTATCAAAGACCACCTGTACATGTATTTTTCAGTGTATATAGGTAGAAAAATGTGGATTTAGGAAAAGATCATTTAATTTGATGTTTTATGAGTTTTAAACTTGTCTCCATAAATCCCAAATACATCTTTCACATTTTAAAACAACTAAAACAAGTGTTAAAACATTCTATTCAATATAAACACTTCCTTCATGGCACCTTTAGATGATGTTCAATGGTAAACTGAGAGCATATGTTGTACATGAATACAATATTAATATTTTTACACACTTTATATAGTTAAATATAATAATTCCCATTTATAAATACATATTCAACATTTGGATACCCTCAATATACCTCCATGAGAACACCAGACAGTTTCATACACGTGATTACAAATATGGTAGCAAGTGACTACATAGTGTTCATTATTTCAAATCATGTAATTTTGATTTAGAGAAGAGATTTAAATTATATAATATTCAATATTACATTTATAATATTAAAAATGACTTATCACAACCTTTTAAAACCATGATCCAGCATGAAGTTCTTGAAAATGGTGAAAAACTCCCTATCATCCCAAATGAGACTAATCTACCAACTTGAGATGACTTATTCACCAAAATATAATGAAACATAAAAATAATCATGGATATAATATGATAATATATCCAAAATACTTTGTATTCAACATCACCAATTTGTTCATATAGACTTGCCAAAGATGGAGCAAAACCTATTAGGTAAATGAAATAACAAGCAAAAAAACACATTCAATTTCAGAAGGATAGTTCATAAATCAAAATCCACCATTAATATAAATATTTTTATTTAAACTAAGATATATATATATATATAAGTTTGCTTTCACCTCCCCAAGGTGTCTGATCTAGAACCTCCCCTACTGGTTGTACCAAGTATAAACCTGAGCAATAGTTTTATGTCTAAAAGGGTGAAAAATGAGTAGAATGGTTTTGGGCCTAAAATGGAACTTTTAGAGAATTAAAAAAATGTAAATAAACTTTAAGAATTTTAAGAGACACTCTATGATCTTATCCCATGCATCACACTTCTCCATTGGTTGTACAAGTGCCAAACTCTCCTTTTTATTCAAGAAAATTACCCTTTCTTCTGAAGAACATATCAATTTCAATTATTATAGTTTATTAAGACCTATTAGGACACATTTTACATGAAATAATATTTTTTAATATTCATATTTACCAATAAGGTCTTACAACCTATTAAATATTCTATTTATGACCCCAAAATGACTCAAAATGATAAATGGACTAAAGACTAATTGACCAAGGCTAATATGATGTGGAATAGCATAAAAAACTATATAATACATCATATTTTATAATATTATACCCCATAAAACACTTAAAACTCAATTTTTTACCTATAGGTGCCCTAATTTGACCTATAGGGTCAAATTTGGTCAACAAATTGGTGACTCATAGGGGTAGTATGCCTACTATATTAACTAAACCAGTAGCCTTATCAGTCCATTAGGCTTAGGGATTCATCTAAACTCTGATACAAAATAAGATTAATTTGACCACAAGCTTTGATAAAGACAAGACCAATGAATACCTCAACCACACAAAGCAAAGGACACACACAAACCAATGTAAACAAACTAATAAGACATACAAACAGACACATGTGCTTAAGGCACCGATGGGAATTAAAAAAATATATATTATGCACAACTATAAATTAAACATACCTCCTTTCTAGGATCAAAAGGAAATTTTATTGAATCTTCTTCTTCATGAGATGAGTCATAGTTCCAAGCATGTTTCTCCTTAAATTAGATGTTTTGTAGATCAGATCTATTCCTTGAAAATTCACTTGATCTACCCTTAGTATATCATATTTAAATAGGTATCTAATGTATATATATTCCTCTTAAACTTTTACACATACCTCATACTGATGCCCACTCTTCATCTCATGGTCAACTTGTATCTTCTTTATAGGCATGGCTTCAAGAGGATTGGTGTTTTATTCTTTAGAAGATTGAGGCCAATAGGAGCTTGTTCCATCCTTCAAGATATGATTTGTTTCTCCCAAATAGTTGATATAATGATATCCCATATTGATTATTTCAAACATGTCATCATGAGATGCATATGCCTCTTGTGAGGACATATTTGAAAAGTTACCTTTTCTTTGCATACTCACTTGAGTGCCAAGGTTGGATTATTCATTTTTTACTAGACCATATCCTTATTTAAGAGGAGTATAACCTGATCAAATGAATAAAAAAAATTCATCCCAAGTCTGATTAGGAACTTTTTATTTCACGTCCATGATATCTTCCATAGTTATGGAAGAACCAAGGACTATTTCTTCTTCTTTGGCAAAAGGAAGACATTCTTCCATATCAGCCCAATCAGAATTTTCCATACAAAATACCACCTCTTATTTAGAATTTATAACATATTAAGGGATCTCAATTTACAGATCAACTTCCACAACATGAATTTGATTCTCGAGGGATGTAAGATCCTCCCTTTATTTCTCCTTCTTTGTGATTCCAAGACTAGGCATTTTGATGTCATGTAACTTAGTCCAATGATACTGATAAGGAGTTAAGATTTATTCAAGAAAGGGTTTTGATTTTTTTCAACCAAATTATCCTCTTTAGATTCCCATACCATAATTACATCAAGACAAATGGTGATGGCGTGAGGACATGATGAACTAGTTGGTGGAGGTGGCACATAGAACTCAAAATCAGATTGATAGTGAAGTGTAGGGGATTCTTATTGAAGCTCTTTAGGAAGGGCAGGCATACCTTGGGCTAAAATATCTTGGTTTTTTCCCTTCAATTGTAAAATCGAATCATTAAAATATTATTTATCTTTATAAATATCTAGAGGAAAAGTATATGGGGTGTATTTAGGCATAAGATCTTCTTTTGGGTCTAAACCTTCCATCACGCCTTGACTTAACAATTTCATCTTTGACTCTAGATATTCAATTTGATTGGATAGGTTCTCTTGGAAATGTCTATCTTGAATTTTATATGCATCATCATGAGGATAAGGAGTACAAGATGGATCATATGGAACACAAGAAGCTTTTTGGGGAAGGGTGGGAGGGACTTACAAAGGATCAACTTTATTCTCAACTTCACACTCCTTAACAATGCTTCTATCCTCTTTATTTCCCCATTATTACACTATCTTAATTTATCTTAGTATTTTAGGATTATAAATCTTTTTTTGAGGTGTTGATGTAATTTGAGAAGTGTATGAAGTGTTCAAGGAACTTGGAATCTCCCTAGGCTTAGATTATCCACCTTATCTTTGACTTGGAAGCTCATATCTAGAGGTCCTTTCTTGAGGTCAAGATGTAATGGGAGAGGGAAATGAGGTATTTACTTCCACTTAATTTACTGATGACATGGATGGTTTCATATTCATACTATCCAACTCAATTTTCCTATTAAGATTAACTTCAAAAACAAGGTTTCTCTTTTCATCTTTCTCTTCCAACTGATTGGGAAAATTTGACTTTGATAAGCTTGATTTCACTCATGAGTAGGGATAAAATAAGACTGATAGAAATCTTGGGGAAGTGGATATGAATTATAATAGGGTTTGTGAGGATGCCTTTCATGAATTCTTAACCTATCTTCTAAAGAAGAAACTAAGCCACTCATATCTAGCATTTCCCTTGTGAGCCTTTTCCAATTGGCTCTCTCAATAGGTTCCCACTCCCTATTGACAAAATATAATGCATATCTCACCTTATTAATAAGATTAATATGAACCTCTTGACCACATCCCCTTAGAGTATCAATAGCTAACATGTACCTCTCATAGCCCAAAAGAGTTTGCTTGAAAGTAGAAATTGATTGAGTTGAGAAGTGACTAGGTTGACTAGGAGAAATACATTAAGAAGGCTAGTTATAGGGATGATAAACTTCATGAATGGGATAATAAACTTAATTTATGTTTTGATATACTTCACTTTTAGGCTAATAGGTGTCATATTTAAATTGGTAGGGATCATAACAAGGCTGATATGAAATGTCATAGGATGGATATACCTCAACAACTTGTGTAAAATAGTACTCAACACAAAGGTCAGCCATGGAAATTCATTTAAATAAAGAACACAAATAAATATATTACCAAAAATATTCAAAATAAAACCTAATATACTTGACTAGCTGATGTATCTTTAGAGTCACCATTGACGCTTGGATAGATGCCTCCAAAGGCTAATTGTTGAAAGACAACACCAAAAATATTTCAACTTCTTAGACTAAGAATCCCATTATGCATGTCAAAAACCATTGTAACTTGTATTTTCACCCTTTGAGGATATGTATCAGCTCTCCTCATCCATGTGGCATAATTGAAACACATCTAGGCTTGTGGGTAGCCTAAAGATGAGGTGAATGTCTAGGTAGGTCTAGCTCCCTTGATGTGCCACTTTGGATCACTACTACACCTAAAATTTGGGGGGAAAAGGAGAGATAAAACATGAAATCAAACTATCCTAATGGAGGTGATACACCAAATAATTTTACGACTTCTAACCAGCTTAATGTTACACATGAAACCAAGAGACTAACCAAACACACACTTCTCCAATCTACATCTTCTCACATAAATATTACATTATAAGGTTATGGATGAATGTTTAGGCTAAGAAAAATATAAAAGAGGCCTTGAATAACAATAGTGAATATACTAACTCACTCAGCATTAACACTTCCTATAACACTTCACATGCCTTAAAAGAAGAAGATTTCCAACTGTAAATAGGATGAAAGAATGAGACAACATGCTAAGAAAATCCATAGTCTTCACTAAGTAAGATCCAATATTCAAGAAGAAAATACTATGAATAATCTTGAAGAGGTAAAAACCTAGTAGTCTTATTGATCAAATGGTATGAAAATGAGTAGGGATTTTCCATACTTAGGTGGAGCATAAATTACAATGGCCAAAATGGCTATTTCTTATAGAACTTGAGAGAGAGAGAAGAGAAAAGATAAGTCCAAGGGACACAAGGAAACTTGTATAGATAATAAAACTAGTTAATTATACATGATAAGAGGATGTGGGATGAATCATACAAGGTTAAAATGAATAAGTGACTCTAAAAGGCATGAAACTCTTGTAAAGTGGCATAAAACTCCTTATTCTAGCTTAGAAAAACTACCTTCATAATTAACACTATTTAAACATCCCAAAACTAATTAGGGACATATATAATGACTAGAATAAAGGGAAAGGATTTCAAACATTCATTTCCATGAATTATTTGTAGGCTTTGTTAAATAAATTTATTTATAAGCAATCCATCACCATCTTTAGTCTAAAAAACTTCTCTTCCCCACACCTTGCACATTTGGCTTCAAATTTGGCTTCATTTTCCCATGAAAATTAATACAATGGAGTAGATAAAACCTATCAAGATCCTATATGACCTTATAAGAATAAATGAAACATTAAAACCACTTCCACTTTGAGTTTTCACACCTCACAATCATGCCCACTATGCCAATTTTGATTGGTTGAGATGAAGTAGCTAGTTGAGGCACTTCAGAGTCGTTCCAAGGAATTAAATTGACATGGGGATTTAGATTAAGTAATAATCTTCCCTCCCATGTGATTAGAATATATTTAAACATCATATAACCTTAAAAATTTACAAAAATATAATTAAAATCCTATTTTTCATTCCATCCATGTAGCTCTATATAACTAATCTTGATGGGGATTACCCTAAGATTGTCTTCTATAAGTTTCAATCATCATCCTAGTAAAACTAGTCCATTAGAGTATTTTTAGGCCTATTTTCACTCTTAAATATTTTCCATAAAAATTTGACATTAAAATTATTAAAAAATATCACAAAAATGATGTTCAAGGACCTTGCTAACACCTCTAACCTTCTTGGATTCCCATGCACAACCTCCAAGAAAATATGAGCATTTAAACTTCTCCTATCAAGCTCCTTTCTCCTTTTCTTTCAAGCTTAGTGTTGTCTCTAAAATAAAAATGGCATCCTTAGGGGTATTTTTCCATTAAACAAGCTTATACATGCCTATTATGAGATTAAAAACATGTTTTAATAGGTTAAAAATATCACTTCATGCTAAAAATGGTTTTTAACTTCCATTTGGGCACTAGGCCAAAACTTGCCTAGTAGGTTTTAGTTATCTTTGAAGCCCAAAATGTATTTCTAATGGTTACCCTACATCCCAATTGCTCACAAAAATCTATAGTGACCCCATAAACATACCTCTATAGGTTATAATTATCACTCCATACTATAAATGAAAGTGGTTCTCCTTTTGGCTTTAGGCCTAAACAATGTTTGACAGGTATGCTTACAAACATAAGAGTCTAGACCATTTTTTTAGTATTACTCATTATTTTATTTATTTCCAAGTTTTTTTTAGGTTTCATCCATCCTCCTATACCTTCTTGAAAATTTTAACTATCTCCTGGTTCACCCTTTCATCTTCATTTCCAAAATTACTAGGGTTTCCACCGAAGGGGAGTGCCCTCTATCTAAGACAAAATAGAGGGAAATACCCTATTTACTCAAATAATATTGATAATTTTAGGAGAATCTATAGGTTTTAAGGATCCTCACTATAAAAATTCATCCCTTGGTCACTCTTATGACCCTCCAAAATCATTAAAACTAAGGTAAGCTACTAGAAAAGTGATTATGCATAATGTTTCTTGTTATGGACTCTATATGATGTATTTAGATACATTTATTTGTTTAATATAATCTTAATATAGTGAAATTATTATAATATTATTATATTTACATAAATCTAGTCTTCAAACATCCCTCCAAACTTCCACATATACTCCTCATACTCCTGCCTATCTTAGACTGAGCATAACCTTGACTATGTTTTGCTATTTTCCTCCTTCAAGTGTGACTCCTGTAGGTGTTATTACATTTTTATGACTTAAATACATTTAAAAATCAGCCTTAAATTAGTCCATGGTCATCTATTAGTAATTATAATTAATTCATTGCATATTTAGGTCAAGTTTACACCAAGGATCATGATTTTCTTACTCTATGCCCCTCACAGTCAACTATAGTTGACTATGAGAGGGCTTGTAAGTGTATAATTGATTTTTTAGGATTTAAAAAATTATATAATACCATTATTAAATAATAAATAGTAATTCAAAAATTATTAGACTCATTTATTTTTGTTTAAACCACACCAAGACTTAGAAACATCGCCTTCATTGCTCACTGTCCACATAGTCATACATAATTGGCTATAGGTGCTCATTGTCAAATGGAGGGGCATATAAAGGTGTTTATAGGATAAAAAATACATATTATAAATTTTAATTTTGGTCTTCATATTCTAAAATTTTCACATTATGCTTAAGTCTACAAGAAAAAACCATCTTCTGAAACCCTACTCTTGGCTATTTGTAGGTGCTCATTAGGCCTATGTATAGACTGAAGGTGTGTTTAGGGAACCAAAACACAAAGTATCATTAATTATGATGATATATAAGGTCATAAATTATCCTTAAAAATATTATAAACCCTCTAACCATAGATATAAGGTATAGTTTTTAACCTTGGTGGAAAAGGTCTCTTTAGAGCCCAAACCTGTAGCTAATCACTACCTGAGAATAATGGTTCAAAGAGCATCTTTAGGCATTCCTAGAAAGAAATGCATAGGGATAAACCACCTCCTTATTTTTAAATATGTAATAATATGATATGGAAACAATACAAGGGTATTTATAAGCTTCAAAACTATTTAAAACAAATTTATAAGACATTCACAAAATGGCTTGAACCTCTATTTTCCTATTTTAGGGACAAGAGGCCTGAACATATTCATTTCACCTTTAAAGCTAAAATATCCTATTTTATATCAAATTATCACTTCATAAATGTTTTCCATGATCTCTTTAACACCATAGGACTATAGGAAAAGGATCATCATACTTTAATTCCCCATGTGACACCTCAACTTACTATTAACGACCACCTATAGATGGATTTTTCAATGTATACAGGTATTAAAATGTGGATTTAGGAAATGATCATTGCCTTTGATATTTTATGATTTATAAAATAATATCAATACTTCCCAAATACATATTTTACATTATAAAACACTTGAATCAAGTGTCAACACCTTCTTTTTAACATGAACATTTCATGTCACTTGTAGGTCATGTTCAATGGTAGATTAAGAGCATATGTTACACATGACTAAAATAGTCATGTTTTAACAAACTTTTTAGAGTTAAATTTTCTCATTAAAATTTATATATATATATATATATATAAATTAAATTTTTTAATACCTTTAATATAACCCCATGAACACACTAGACAGTTTCATAAACATGATTGCAAATATGGTAGTAAGTGAAAAGTGAGCAAAGAGTTGACTGCATAGTGTTCATGACTGAAACTCATGTAATGTTAATTTATATATGATATTTAAAGGATAAAGGATTAAAGATGAAATTAATAACATGAATAAGTACTTATCACAACCTTATGAAACCATGATTCAACATGAAGTTCCTGAAAATGATGAAAAATTATTTGTCATCCCAAATGAGACTAAACTACCAACCTGAAGTTATTTTCTCATCAAAACACTTTGAAAATCCTCTTGAGTCAACATCACCAATTGGTTCATACGAACTTTCCAAAAATAGAGCAATACCTATAGGGTGCATGAAATAACAAGCAAAAAAACATAGTCAACTTCATGAGGATGGTTCATAAAACACAAAGAACCATTATTAAAACTATTATTATGGAAATCAATCTCTTTGAGTTTATGTTTACCTACCCAAGGCATTTTACCTAAAACCTCCACTATTGGTTCTACCAAGTACAAACTTGATGACTGGTTTTGTATATCTATAAGGGTGAAAAAGAAGAATAATGGTTTTGGGAATAAAATGGAAATTATATATAATTTAAATTGTTTAATTAAGATTGATGAAGTTAAATAGATACTATATGATCTTCTCCCACAATGCACACTTCCTCATGGGTTGTAAAAGTGCCAAACTCTCCTTTTTTCCTAAGAAAACTACCTTTTCTTCTAAAGAACCTACCACTTTTTAGTTATGATAGTTTATTAAGACCTATTAGCACACATGGAATGTTACATAATATTTTGGAATCTTCACATTTACCAAAAAGGTTTTACAACCTATTAAATGCTCTATTTATGACCCCATAATGACTCGAAATGATAAATGGACTAAAAGACTAATTGACCAAGGCTAATATGATATGGAATAACTTAAAAAAACATATAATACATCCTATGTTATAATATTATACCCAAATAAAACTCATGTTTTTACCTATAGGTGCCCCAATTTGACCTACATGGTCAAATTTGATCAATAGAACCTTTTTTTTGTGAATCATCCAATGGCCTAACCACCTTGGTTATTTGGATCTAATATTGTCATCCTAGGATATATTCATGATTTTACTATAAATTCTAAAAATAACAACCATCCTTTTCTCCTTTAGGAGTAAGGACAAGAGAGGAGCACATAATATATTTTAAATCTACTTTAATATTAATGAATGTTATCAATGAAGATAAAAAAAATTCCATCTAGGTTGTTCCATTTTACACTAATGGATGCTTCTTATGATTAGTATTTGAATATAACAAAAAATTACATCACTTATTAGGATGCATGTCAAGCAAATTTTATGGCATAATTTAGATAATTCACCAGTCCTAGTTTGATATGCCAACACTTCACCAACATCAATAAGGAGCCTAATGAACCAATCTAAGATTTCAATGAAAGGTTTTAAAATATGTAAACATGGTTAAGCCCAAGGTAAAAACTATAAGAAACATTATCATTAGATATGTACAATAACACCATGGACCAATTCCTTATCATGTTCTTGAGAAAAGTAGTTGTTGCCAACAACTTAACATTAGCATATGAAGAAGCCATCAACATCGATAGGTAGCTCAATCCTCAAGTTACTAGGGCACCTAACTTTAATAATGAGATCCTAACATTTAATCTTGTTCTAAACATAAAACAAAATGTTCATACATTAAATCATAACTAGTTCTACACACTACCCTGACTAGCATAGAAAACACAACGGAACTATAGAATCTTAAACAATCATGTGCAAGGCAATGGTTATCAACAAAATAAATAATTGGCCTCATCTTCTACTATTATTCTATAAGTAACTAGATCTACCAAGGTAGAGATAGATTCTATCTAGAATATGGTCAAAAAGTTGAGTAATGACTTCTTGGGCAAAGATGTGTAATATTACTACCCCAAGTGGAAATAATAATACTATATTTTGGAGGTATAATATACCATTTAACAAGATTTAAAAAAACATAGAGTAGCATAACAAACTTCCATAAATCAACATGATAGAGATAGCTCTACCCAATTGGTGGAAAATTCACAATACTTCTCAACATGATGAAGTTGATAACATTGAATTTTATGCAACATTTGAAATATTTTAGAGAGAAGTGGAAAGATAGGACCATATGCATAATCCAATAGATTAAAATTAGGACCCTATCTCTTTAAGTACTTTCATGTTATTTGAGACTCATGAGTTTCCCTTTTCAAGTGAAGATGATAATATACCAAAAGATAACATTGATTAAATTCATTATTTTTAGCATTTCTAGAGAGGTGGGTATAATATAAGCAATATACATCCATTCACAACATCTATTCATCCAAATAGAACAATAATTACACCCATACCTAAAAATAACAACAATCTACCTCCTCTAAGAGGGAATGATCAACCTCAAAATAAGGAAGAACTAAGAAAAGGAGGATACAACATCGTTGAAGACAAAAAAAGATCAAAACCATTATAACTCTTAATGACTTAGCTCAAATCACTGAATGAAAGGAGTTGTTGTGGAATTAGATTACTAGGAAGACTCCTATGGAAATAAATAAACCATATATAGATAAATCATAGTTTTCTAACACCAATGTCATCTATAAGAGGAAGCTATAATTTCCACCTTTCTTACTGACTACTAGAGAATTTTGTAAGAATATTCATAACTATTTAGTTGATTTTAGATCCTCTACAACTGTTATGTCTACTACCATATGTTATAATATTGGTTTGAATCCAATCACTTCAAATAGAATAGTTTCCCATCTAAATAAAACTATGGTAATAATAGTTAGATAACTAACAAATATACATATTCAAGTAGCATCTGAAACACAAATCTAGATGACCATTGATATCCTTGTAGTGGACATAACTAAATGCTACAGATTATTGTTGAGTAGGGATTGGTCTAAAATTATTAATTTATACCTTTATATAGACTTATCTCATATCTAGCTACTATATAAATGTATTTCAAATCAAATCAAGATCGATAGGGAACCAAGGATGAAATATCCCATCACTGAATATAACATCAAGATTGAAGAGGTAAAGTATGAATCTCTTAGCCTTGGTATTTATACTTTCACTATGCAAAATAAATTAAAAAATCCAAAACTTGAAGGATCTAATCAACTATGGAATTTACACTTTGATGATGCTATATCTAAGCAAAGATCATGTGTAGTAATCAAACTAGTTGATCCACAAAGAATAAAACTATTAGTATCTTACATATTTCAATTCCCATGCACTAACGATAGGGATGATTATGAGCCTTTAACTCTAGGATTAAAATTTACACTCAAGAACAATGTGAAGTAGATACTAGTATTTGGTGATTCAAAATTGGTGGTGAATCGAGTCAAAAACAAGTATTAGTGCAAGCTATCTTATTTGGGAAGGTACAAACACAAAATATGGGACTTGCTTGAGAGCTTTGAATCTTTTAATATAGTATCCAGTCATAAAGAGTGGAATCAAGCTGTAGATTTACTAACTATTATTGCAACTAATTTGGAGCCCCTTCAAAAATCTAAGGAAAAATATTCTTCATTGAACTAGTGCCTTATCCCTTAGTTCCTAATAATATCAAAAAATTCCTCATATTTGATGATGACTAGTAGATTATTCAATTTCTAACTAATTCAAGGTAATTTGAATCCCAAATCATTGATGATAAGGAAGTTAATTATCTCTATCAAGAGGAATCAGACAAAGAAGGTATTCTCTAGCTCAAAAATAACCATATTCTAGCTGGGTTGGTCTCTTTAGAAAGACCATTCAACATAGACCCTTAAGATCAATAGCTTTGGAAGCTAAACGTCAATGAATCTAAATTCAAAAGAGAAAATCTAGGATATGAATGTAGGCCACACTATGTTAATATTGGCATTAGCTTCACCCTATAAAAAAGATAATGAGTGAAGGATTTAATCACTCGATATAGAGATGTCATTACTTGGACTTATTAATATTTGAAGGTTTATGAACCTCAGGTCATCACTCACACAATTCCTCTAAAACTAGATCACAAGCCATTTAGATAGAGGCAAAGACAAATCAATCCTATTATGTAGCCTCTCATTCAAAGAGAAGTGGAGAAGTTACTAAAATAAAAAAATAGTCTTCCCAATCAAACATTCTATTTGGGTGGCCAATTTGGTCCTAGTCAGAAAGAAGAATGGAGAGATTAGATTAAGTGTGGATTTTAGGAACCTGGACAAGGTTTCTAAAAAAGACAACTATCCCCTACCTTTTTTTGATGAAGTAATATAGATAGTAAGTGGTTATAAAATGATGTCCTTCTTGGATATATTTTTAGGCTATAATTAGGTACTAGTATAATCTAAGGATAGGATGAAGACTGCATTTACTATGAAGTGGGGAACTTATTCATATAAAATGATGTCATTTGGCCTAATAAATGCATTATCTACCTTTTAGCATGCCATAGATCATGCATTTGAAGGATTACTAGGTAAATACATAATCATCTACTTGGATGATCTTACTATGTTTTCAAACAATAGGAATGACCACATAAGCCACCTCTAGTCAATATTAAAGAGATATGGAAGGTTTGGTATCTCACTAAACCTAAACAAAAGTATATTTGGAGTGACTAATAGAAAACTCTTTGGGTACATCATCACCAATGATGGGATCATCATTGATTCAAATGAAATTCAAGCAATCTCATCTAAATAACAAGGAGCTCAAATCATTATTTTAGAAGATTAACTTTAGAAGGAAGTTTATCTCAAGATTTGTAGAGATTTTTAGACCTCTAAATGCAATTCTCAAGCAAGATTCCAAAATATAATGGACAAATAAAGCCTAAAATTCTTTCCAAGACATTAAAGATGTAATATCTTAGGCCTTAGTACTAATTAGTCCAAATTTCATGAAATATTTCTACTTATACTAATTCACTTCAGAACATACAATCATTGTGGTTATAACACAAAAAATATGAGATTGAGAATCCAATTTCATTTATGAGCACAAATTTGAAAGATGCAAAAATTAGGTACTCCATGATTTATAAGCAAATATTTGCTTTTATTAAAGAATTTTTAACACAACATCATGAGGAATAGGACCATTACCATTATGACTAATCCTGTTGTCAAGCTCACCTTATCACATAATGAACTATAAGAAGGATGAGGCAATTGGATGGAAAGATTGCAAGAATTTGACATAAAAATCAAGCTTGTAAAGATCATTTAGGGTCAAGTCATTAATTAACTCTTGACTGAACCTAATCCATGAATCATTGTTGAATAGGTATGTGAACCTCAAGTATGTAAAGGAGAATGGTATATAGATATAATATAATACTTGCTTATATGTACTAATTCCCCAAAATTTAACAAATAAAGAAGAAGAGATTTGAGACTCAAAGCTATGCATTATATGATCAGGAAGGGAGTCATCTATAAAATAAAATATGAAGTTATTTATCTCAAATATCTGTCTACATATGAATCTAAAGAGATTCTTGAAAAATTGTATTAGTAGATAAGTAGTTGTCATCCATTTAGGAATACCTCAATGTAGAAGATCTTAAGAATGGGATACTATTATCCAACTATTTTCAAATAAGCTCATGATCATGTTAAAACATGCCATTACTTCTAATATTTATCTAAGAGGGGAGTACAAGAAGTAATGCTCTTACATCTAGTTGTTTAAAGAAGGCCATTTTCCCAATGGGTTTTAGAATTCATTGTTGTCATTAGCCAAATTCCTTAGTAGACCATAAGTTTGTACTTGCTGCTATAACCTACCACACTAGATGGACTAAAGCCATAGCCATAAAGAATTTTATAGCATAAGATGTGATTCACTTCTTGGAAGAACACATCTCAACTAGATTTGGTGTCCCCATTTAATTGATATATGATAATAGACCAACTTTCATATCATCATAATTCACTAAGTGGGCACATGATAACCAAATCACTATCAAGTCATCCTCTAACCATTACCCCCAATAAATGGATTATAAGAATCAATGAATAAGAACTTAGTATATGCAATTAAGAATTATCTATGACAAGTCCAAGGACTAGCATAATCTATTAAAGTATGCTCTTTATGTAGATTGAACATGATAAAAGTAAGCCCTTAAATATTAACCCTATTTATTGGTGTATGGACATAGACTAGTATTCCCAATCATGTTGAAGTCCCACTTATCAATTCATGTAGGATTACATCTAACTAAGTGATAAGTAAACTTTTTTACTATTGGACATAATATAAATGGATGAATCAAGTATTAAAGCCTTACAGACCTTCAACAAACACTAGGACATAGTCAAAAGGTGGTTTGATAAGAGAGAAAAGGTTAAAACATTCAATATTTTAGATTTGATGTTATTTTTGGATAAATCCCATGAAAATAAAGGATATCATGATAAAGTTTCCCCACTATGAATTATACCATATCATATTTTAGATATTATGGGAAATAATTCATTCCATCTAAAAGACTTACAAGGTAATGAACTCACTTATCTAGTCAATAGATAGTTCTTGAATCACTAATTCATGGTTGTACCATCTAAAGGTATCATTGATTGACAAATTAATTTATTATAGTATCTTTAGATTAAATTTCCTACTTTCTTAGATTAGATTTCCTACTTTCTTAGATTACATTTCCTACTTTCTTAGATTAGATTTCCCACTTTATTATATTAGAGTTTTATTTATTTCTATGAAAATATAAATTATGTTTGTTTTAGATGTAACCAATATATAATCCAAACCAATTGAGATTATTCTAAAATAGAAATGTAAAAAGGGAAACTTTTGAAAAAAGAGTTACAACTTGGGACTTGTTCACAAATTGGGTATATTTCTATGTTAAAAGGTCTTTAGGATGAAGGTAGGCAATCATGAACCATTCTAGATTATGTCACAATTAAATACTTTTACCAGGTATGAGAAAGTTGCTCTCAATAATTTTCATAAATTTTAAAACATTTCTTATTTATTAGATCAAGCACACTTATTATATTAATTACTTATTGGAATTGATAATTCTAGGTACACATATAGCTGGCATGGATGTTCTAGTATAATTTGTTTTATAGCTATAACATCTCACTAGGGTTCCATCTATCCCTTTTACATTCAATTAAAAGAAAAAAAAAGAAATGAACCAATGAGTTCAAAATATATATCAAGCCAAAATAATATCTAAATAAAATCAAAAGGATCACGTGATGAAATAATGTCAATGTACCATGCATCATGATCAAGAAATTGGAGGAAGAGGAAGAGATGGAATACAAAGTATCTATGTTGGGCTTATAAACACCTGGTTGGTAGTAGAGCAATGCCTGATATTCCCTTTTTTAGTGAGATTTAATATAAACTATAATTAAACCTATAACTTCATCAATACTTTGAAAGAATCATCATAACAAAGGTTAAATGAACCTCATGTTCAACACACATAGATCTAATGATAATAAGACAAGTATGTTGTGTGAATCTACTTAAGAGTCCCTTTTATGTTTATGATTTTAGTATTTTTCAATGACATGGTTTATGTTTGATTTGAGGTTACTATCCAAAGTTATGGACTCTTGAATACTTATGAGTATTCCCCTTATAAGTTTCCATTTATCGTACCCAACATCCCCCTTTCATCAAGAAGAAATGAGGACCCACTTTTTTTAAATGTTGGCCTTGTTTTCTAAGCCTTTCTTCTATATTCAAGGGAAAATTCTTGAGAAAAAAATTCTTCTTAGTATTTATACTTAACATAATTTAGAATATTATAGCATGGTATTTTGAATTTTTGTATGATCTAACTCTATTAATGCCTTTTTAGGATTTTTTTGAATTATGTAGGTTTTTAAGACTTAGTTTAACTAGAATCATTTGGAGACTTATTCATTGGGATTTTTTTTTTGGGATTTTCATTCAAACATTTTTTATGACAAGTTTGTCATTTGGGTTTTTAGTTTTAGGTTTGTTTAACTAGGAAAAATCATTTGGAGACTTATTCATTGGGATTTTTGTTTTTGGGATTTTCATTCAGACATTTTGTATGACAAGTTTGTCATTTGATTTTTTTGTTTTAGGTTCTTTGTTCATAAAATTATTCAAAATTTGTTTGTTTAATCAACATTTTATTCATTTAAACTTTTGTTTCAAACTTTTTGTTTTGAATAGATTGGTCTTTAGGGTTTTTATTTTGGACATTTTGTTTAAAGTAGTTATCTAAAAAGGACTTATCTTTATTTAATGTTTTAGGTCTTTGGACTTTTTGTTTTGAAAATTTTATCCAATGGAATTTTGTCATCAATATTTTTACCATGAATTTTTTTTCTAATAGAACCTAAGAGATTTATACAAATGTTTCGAGATATTTGTTTCAAACATTTTGTTCAATAAGAATTAGGTCTTTAGGATTTTTTTATGGGTCTTTTGTAAAGACTGGTCCTAACACAAACCTAAATACCTAACTACCAAATACAATAGACTTTTTATAATTATCCAAAAATTCTAAAATATTTCCTAATAATATGCCAAAGTCACCCACCAAATAGAACTAACAAATTTTAAACTATGATTAAAATACAAAATAGGTGAACATTGGGCATTTAGATCACATGAACTGGTATTCTATGCTAAAGATATATATGTAATATGTGGCCATTGAATCCTTCATTTCTTACACCCAAACTTTCACTTGAAGTTTACTACTATCTTGTGTGACCAAAATCCCTAACTACTCTGAGAGAACTACATAAATAACTATTGACTAGTGGAAGTGTGAATTGATCATACAACATACAAATCATTTATAAGGATAATGTGAGCAATCTAATTGCACATAAGGAAAATGTATTATTCATCTATAAATTTTAGGGGAGAAATTCCACCATTACCTTACTAGATTAAGGATTCAACAAAATGTATGGACACAGTATTTGATGTCTCCATATTTAACAATAGGCATGTAAAATATTGATAAGTATGGGAAATTATCAACTCTATGGATATGTTTTCACTAGACATAAACATCTCTCCCTCTGAGAGGTTGTTCATCAAGGATTTGTTGGCTATAAAAAGGTAAGGATTGCATTTTAATACTACCAAGCCTAAAGTGATGCCATGCATTGACCTCTTATGTGATTTTTTCTTCATAGGAAAGGTCACATAAGATGCGTTCCTACACCATATTTTAAATCCTATAGTTATGGTTTGTATCTCAAGAGCTAATTTGTAGAGATACTTGTCATTACCCACAATTAATGCTTACTTATACAAACATAAGATGGTATAGTGGAACCAAGAGAAAACAATGGATAAGGTTCTATCTTCATGGCTTTTCCCCAATGAGATCATCACATTCAAAGGTAATAATCTAGAGGGGCCTACTCCCATCAACAATTTTAGGATGGGAGTATGCATTGGCATGGCTTTAATGGATAGACTTTACGGCATGCCAAACATTCATTTTCTCTTTTTAGATTGGGTATTATTACTACATATTATGCTAACTAGTGATGCCAAATTAATATTGGGAGATATTGTTAGTTTTAATTTGAGGGAGAAAGTCATCCATAAATACAAGTGGCCCACCCCTATAGGCCATTTTTACATGATGTCATATTTATTAGATTCAATCATTGGAACTTACTATAAGGTTCTCAATGAGCTATGGATCCTAGCCATTGATTATATCAAAAATAAGATTTAAAAACATTTCCATTTCATGTACATATATGCCTATATGAAGAATATTTTGAATATTGTTAAGGATGTGTTTAATCTTGGCTTCGTAACCTGGAGGAAATTTTCAATTTTCTTCATCCAAGTGTCATAATGGAATCATCTCTCTTGTTTTGGGTGACAATTTTGTTGAGATGAATCTCTAGATGAGGGGCTAGCTCCCTTGATTCACATTGAATATCTTTCTAAAGAAACAAGTGTGATTGAAAAGGGAGAAGGAAAAAAATTGGGAAAACAAGCAGTGATGCACTAATATTTGATATCCTTTTAAGACTAAAATCACTACTTAAAGATAAACAAGGATGTTTCACACAAAGTCATAACAAAGACATTGTTTCATCAATATTTCATAAGTTAGATTTAGGAAGGTATTTGATGTTTCAGAGGGTGATGGATGATTCTACAAAGAGTATACACATATACCACATCTAAAACATTTATACACTTAGTAAATAATGCCAACAAATACCTACAACGTCATCCTTTTTGTAATTTGGTAAGTGACCATAGATTAATATGTTAGAAAATAGCCTTTTCATTAGTTGTTATCAATAAGATTTAAACTTATACTCAATAATGCAATTTACAAATGGTGAAATCACTTGTATATTTCTTCAAGAGTTACTAGTACAAATCTAGCTAGAGTTTTTTCATAACTAGCAAAGGCCTTTTAATGAATATAAAGAATACATATATATAGGTTTTGCAAAAGGTCAAGAAAAGGAAAGTCTAGAAATGACTTAGACATGTGTCAACTTCATATTAGAATAGTTATGTTACATTCTATAATACATTCTATTTATAGTTATGCCAATAGAATAAAGATGTTCTAACTATGCTTTTCCATAAAAGGATCGATTTGTTAGAATTTAATTTGTATGTTAACTATTATTTATTGGCTCGTTGAGCTATGAAATGGCATGTAATAACTTGAACCATTAACTGCCTATTTTTTCTTGTTGTGCATAGTTGTTCAAGATTCTACCATGTGTCACCTCTACATTTATCTTTAGATTCCCACTCTTTTATTTTTTAACTCCAACAGTTATTACTTACATCTTGAACTTGACATTTTGTGGGCTGTCACTCCTTTGTTTGAATCCTAATGGCTAATTTTTATAGTCTAAGATTGATGTTTTACAGTTTGTCATCTTGGTTATTTTCTTCAAAATTTTGTTTCCTATTTTATTTTAGATAATTTTCCCATGACACCTTTCCTTCTTTTCTTTTGGCTTTCTTTCTCAGTCTTTTATTCCCTTTGGAATTCTGGTAGTCAAAATGTTAGAAATAAATGGACATTGGCACCTTAGATAATTTACCTGAAAGAATTATTCAAATAATTTCTTTAAAATAATTCCTTCAAAGTTTCTACTTGGCTTCCTTTGTTTCTTTGAGATGACCCTTTGCCAAGTGAAAAAGACCTCTTTAAAAGGAAAACATACCCTTCAGCTTTTGCTTGTGACCCTTTGGTAAAGTTGTAAACATCCATTTTGAAAGGAAAATACCTTTCAAATTTTTGGAATGGTCTACTTTATCTTAGAAAAAATCCTTCAAACTTCCTAAAATGATCTTTCATTTTGAAAATAACCCTAATGGACCCTTCAAAACTTTTGTAATTGACCCCATGGACCCTCCTATAGAGACCCTTCAGAAAGGCATCACATACCCTTTGAGATTTTGAAATGGTCCACATTTTCCCCAAAATAATCCTTTAGACTTTTTTAATTGACCCCTCAAACCCTCTTGAAGATGCCCTTTGAAAAGGTGTCACATACCCTTTAGAATTTTGAAATGGTCCACCTTTTCCCTAAACTAATCCTTTAGAATTTTGTAATTGATCCCTCAGATCCTCCTATATATACCCTTCATAAAGGTATTACATACCCTTTAGTATTTTGAAGTGGTCCACCTTTTCCCTAAAACAATCCTTCAAACTTTTTGGAAATGTCCCTTCGGTAGGTCAAAAGTGTTCTTTTGAAAAGGCAAGTGTCTTTTCAGAAAAAAAGAAACGATCCTTTGAAGAAAGCAAGTGACCCTTAGAAATAATGTAAGTGTCCTTCATAAAACCTATAGTTGTGCTTTAGAATTTTTTAAATGGTCCACTTACCCTCAAATATACCCTTCAAAAAAATTCAAAGGTACTTTTCAACTTGAAAGATCCCTTCGGGAAAGTTAAAATGCCTTTTGGAAAAGTTACAAGCTCCCTTTGGAAAAGTTGTGTGCATAATTTGTCTGAAAGAAAATACTTAAGGGAAAAGCTTTAGACAAAAAGTCTAAAAGAATTTTTTAAAAATTTCAAAAGAAACACTTGAATAAAACTTGAAAAAAATTGAATACTTAGTCAAAATAAAAAAACTTGAAGGCTTAGCAAAAAAATACAACAAACTATTTAAAGGATAGAATTGTGCATTTGCTATGGGTTTTATACAAGATACCACTCTCAAATGAAACTTCATTATTGAGTCCAACCAAAGACATGGACAAGTGATTGAATGGATAGTGGTGCCCAATTTTAGCTTGAAAGGCTAACATTTGGTTAATAGGATGTCTATCCTCAAGTTTGGTAGATTATCCATGGTTTGTTAATGATTAGAATTGGATCAAGAATTTTGAAATCACTTTCTAGAAGAGATGATTACTTCTTGTATGTAGACTTCACTATTATTATGATTTGGGAAAACAGGTTCTCCCCCTGTGCCTTCCCAAGTGTGTTCTTGATAATTTCATTGAGTAAGAGATTGCTTTTAAATTATGGTGGAGCATAGAATTATTTTTCTAGGGTGGATAAAAACTCATTCTTTGGCCGCCACATAGTTATTGTTTGAATGGTGTACATAATGTGATAACATTTTGTAGAAGTGAGTGGAAAGATAAATAGCTATCACTTTCCCATACTTCAACATAGGGATTAGGATCCCCATGGAGTCATCCAAAAACATATACAAGGTTTCAATATCCCTTATAGCCATGAGCCCTACTCTTATGACTTTTTATTTCTCAATGCACAAAATGATGAGGAAGTTTTGGAGAGGGAAAATATCTTTGGATTGAAGGAGGATCATTTTAGGATGATCTAATAGGATCCTACCATCTCTATGAGATAATTGGATAGTAAAAATTCTCTTTATGTAAGATGGACCCATTCAAAATTATGGAAGGGCCAATTTATATAAAAATCCATAGAAAAAATAGGCTCCTCATCATAGGGACTCCCTCTCAAATTGATGTTAAATACTATCAAGAAGGAACCTAGGGTAATTGAACCTAACCCTATGGGATCATAGGAAAAATACCCCATTAGTTTGGATTTTGATAAGGAAGATCAAGGAAAAGAATAACTAGTTGATAGCACAATCCCAATGCCTACAATTATTCCCTAGGAATAAGACTCTACATCTGTAAGGGTAGAAATAGAATAAGTACCTACATCAATCCAACAAGGTTCCTCCATATAGCTAAAGACCATGATTGTCTATACAAATAAGCCTAGGACTCCTGTAGGTATTCCTACCATGGAATAATCTCAAGGCTTGCCTATAGGATCTCAATAGGCACAAGTTGCATAAGGGGAAGAACTTGATTTGGAATAAGATGAAGAGGATTCTGATAAAGAAATTGAACTGGAAAAGGCTAAATCTTTGAGCTTAGAAGCTAACAAGGGTAAGGAACCAATTTTACAAGATTCCCCAGGTACCCAACATATTAGGACTATTTCTTTTTCTTCTAATTTTATTCTTATGTCTAGTATCATGTCTTTTTCTTCTATTTTAAGAACTCCCAAGGTGGAAGTTCTTACTTCCACCTCTATTTATCTATTTGATGCCATTTTTTCTATATAGTTCCCATTGCTTACCCCAAACATTAACAAGGGTGTTTCCTTTAATGTCACTTCCACCACCACCATTAATCCACTTTTCACCTTCATTCCATCCATTTCCATCCTGAATACCTCTAGTATTCCTTATAACACTACCACTATTAAATCCCTCAAAAAGAAGAAGGAATCCAAGAAGGTGGAGACAACCATAGCCACCCCATATTCTATATTCAATCCACCCAGATCACCCTTCCCATGTCATCTACCACTCCATCTAAAGAAACTATTATAATTAGTGTAGGTAAAGGTAACATGGCCAAACCATAGATAGTTACAATCTATCCACTCCCTTAATTTGGAGGGGTGGATTGATATAAAATCATCTGGCCCTCCTCACATAACACCCTTGTCAAGGCATATAAGAAGCAACAAGTCACTAAGGAGGCTGAGGAAGAGGTTGTAGTCACAAGATCACAATAAATATATGTAAATCAATTTAACATTCCTCCATTAGCCATCGATTTAAGAACTAAAACCTCACATATGTCTAGTTTCAAAATCATTGATCTCCTTTTTATCAATGCCCTCTTTAAAAAACTATCTATGAGCATTTAGAGGGTAAAGAAGAGGAATATAGAGGATTATAAAGGTATGTAATTAATTCTTGAGGAGAGATAACAGTTATTTTCCCTCACTAAGATATATAATAGGTAGCTAAGGCAATCCCCCTATGTTGAAAACTTTAAAGATGTGGCTGAGACACATAAGGATGCCATGGTGGCTATCCATAGGGGTATAAAAATGGCTAGGAAGGAATTGAAGGCTAAGGTAGAGAAATTGAAGGAACAAGCCAAAACTATTCACATACCAATATGCACCAAGGCTAAGGTCTAAGATGTGTCCTCTAAATGTTATAATTATTTGGAAGCTATGTAATTCATGTGGGTCGAATTAGCCCCATAGATCAATAAGACTAATTAATTATTTAACTCTTTGAAGAGGGATGATAATAAGTTGAATATGATCATTGTATAAATAGGTAATAAGGCTTATATCCACTTAGACCTTATAACACCACTAGACGAATCCAATGCCCTCAACCTGGAAGTCATAGGGATAGAGGAACCAAAGAAATGAATAAAAATAGTTAGAGATTCAATCCCCAAATATCAATAGCATGAGGCTCTCATTATCCAAATTTTAAATGATCTAAGGTTATCTAAGGTCAAGGACACTATAGGGAAATTGATCATCAAGATAAATTTTAATCAACTCATATAGGAGGCCACTATTAAATTTAAGCAAAGTCTATAGGGGATGCCATTAAAGGATATAGAGGATGAATTGATCTTTGCTAGGAAGAAGGTCACCGAGGTGGAGATATTCAAGAAAAACTTCTAAATGACCAATTTATAATAGACAAAGATCCTAGGCCAAGTCAATAGGATCCACAAACCACCTCTGCTAAACATAGATATCATTCATTAGTATCATGATGCTTCAGACAAATATTACAAAGAGATTTAAGCAATGAATAAAAAATCTCAAGTTTCTACTTCAATTGCCACCTCAACATCAACAGTTTCCATGTGTACGATCTTGGACACAACACCAATGAAGGTTCCTAAAGCTATTTAAATAATGCAACCTTGAAAGTATAGGATTTTGTACATGGTCAATTTTATAATGGTGAATATTTTATATTTATATATACTTGTATTTTTTATTTTAGTTCAAGCTATAATTATAAAAGTTGACTTTTTATTTATACACACACAAAATGCATGGCTTTTGTAAAGGCTAACTTACACTAATTGACAAATATAAGTAAAATTTATATGGTTTTTATTGTAGTTATAAATTAAGGTCTAACTTCCATATATAGTGAATTATGCATGAACTTGGAGGATGAGGTGACCCCTTCCCCAAGTCTATTTAAAAAATTATAATCCATAGTTTGAATTTGTGAGAGAACTTTGAATATATAGGGGCAAAGAATTTTTGGTTGTCTACTCGTGTTTGTATATTTTCTTTACACTATTTATATAATTAGATTTTATTTATTAAGTTGTATGATTCAATAATTATTAGTGTGTAAAAGATACGCATGGGTTCTTGATTATCTTGATTAATATGATAGTCTCAGATATGCAAAAAATATTGAATGATTAGTAAATTACATTAGTTATGATAGTTAAGTTGATTAATTCATAGTTTTGAGTGTGTAGAAGTTATTTATTTTGATATAGTTTTCTACGAGTGTGAAATAGTTGCCTCAAATACATCAATAATCTTGAGCCATAATATCTTGATTAAGAGTATGCAATAACTACCATTAAAAGAGTAAACTTTGATTAAGGCCTAGATTTTGTAAAGGCTAACTTAGACTAATTGACAAATATAAGTAAAATTTATAAGGTTTTTATTGTAGTTATAAATTAAGGTCTAACTTCAATATATAGTGAATTATGCATGAACTTGGAGGATGAGGTGACCCCTTCCCCAAGTCTATTTAAAAAATTATAATCCACAGTTTGAATTTGTGAGATAATTTTGAATATACATGGGCAAAGAATTTTTGGCTGTCTACTCATGTGTTTGTATATTTTCTTTACACTATTTATATAATTAGATTTTATTTATTAAGTTGTATGATTCAATAATTATTAGTGTGTAAAAGATATGAATGGGTTCTTGATTATCTTGATTAATATGATAGTCTCAGATATGCAAAAAATATTGAATGATTAGTAAATTACATTAGTTATGATAGTTAAGTTGATTGATTCATAGTTTTGAGTGTGTAGAAGTGATTTATTTTGATATAGTTTTCTACGAGTGTGAAATAGTTACCTCAATTACATCACTAATCTTGAGCCATAATATCTTGATTAAGAGTATGCAATAACTACCATTAAAGGAGTAACCTTTGACTAACGCCTATGAATTTCCTATATCAATATCCCCTTATAATTATTAGTCATGTCTGAATTTGTGCATGAAACATCTATTAATAGGCATAGGTTTTAAAAGTACTCATCCACTTAGAAACTAGCTAGGTAAGTGATTCTTGAATACCATAGATCCTTATTTTATATCTTACCCTTCACTCCTTTTTTAAGTTTGTTTTGTCACCTACCCACCTTCAATTAGCAACCAACCATCCATACAAATAATATATATTCTCACTTAATTTTAAGAGACCACACTTCCATTCAAAAAACCTTGTCAATAACATGCATGCCCTACTAGCTATTCCATCAATAGGTTGTTAAGACCGCATACCTACAACTCATGAGCTAGAGTGGAGTTCACCTCCATTGATATCCTAAAATGTTAGAGGATACCTCATTATGATATTAGTGTGGTTAAAACCCTCATCAACCTACTCTTTTTGGTGTTATAAGGAGGGAAGTACCTATTATACAAGAGGTTAGTTCATACTTAAAGTTACACTAGAGTCACCCAGGAGAGTGACATATCTAATTCCTAGGCTAGTCTTCTATTCTCACCCCTATCAAATCATAAGATATCTATAATTGTACCACCTATCCCTACTAGACCTAGGAATCCTTCCCTAGTAAGGAACCCTTTACCTTTTAATCATCCAATGGCCCAACCACCATGGTTTGTTGTATTTTCTATTGCCATCCTAGGAGACATGCATGATTTACCTAGAAATATTGAAAAATACCTACCATCCTTTTCTCTTTCAAGAGAAAGTACAACAAAGGAACACATTAAATCTTTTAAAGTTTATTTAATATTAATGAATTTTATCAATGAAGTTATTACATGTATATTTTTACCTTTTACACTAATAAATGTTTCTTATGATTGGTATTTGAATCTAATATAAAATTTGATCACTTCTTAGGATGCATGTCATGAAGTTTTTATAGCACAATTTGAACAAGTCACCAGTCCTAGTTTGATATATCAGTAATTCAATAGCATGAAGAGGGAGCCTAATGAACTAATTTGATATTTCAATGCAAGGTTTCAAAATATGTACACATGATTAAGCCCAAGGTACAATCTAGAAGCTGTAATAACATTGGAGATGTATAAAAATGCACTTGACCCAATCACTACTATGTTCTTAAGAATAAAATATGTTACCAATAACTTATCATTGTTATATGAAGAGGACATAAACATTGATAATCAGCTCAATACTCAAGTACCTAGAGGACCTAAATCAAACAATATTTTCCTAGAATTGAATTTGATTCCACATGCAAAATAAAATGTTCATACATTCAATCAAAACTAGATCTACATATTGCCTCCACTAACAAAAGTAACATAGCTAAACTACAACTTCTTGAAAAATCATGCATAAGGTAATGGTTATATATAGAATCAATAATTGGCATCATATTCTATTGCTATTATACAAGGCACTAACTCTACTAAGGCTGAGCTAGATTAAATCTAGAAGATGGTGCAAAAGTTGAGTAATGACTTCTTGGGCATGTAAAAAAAGATGGGTAATGTTAATGCCCCAAGTGGAAAGAAAAAAATTGGATTATAGAGGTAAAAAAGACCATTTTATATGCCTAAAAATAACATGGATCAATGTAAAAAACTTCTATAGATCAACATGATAGAGACAACTCTAACCAATTGGTGTAGATTTCATAATACTTTTTAGCAAAGTGAGCTTGATTACATTGAATTTTGTACAACATTTGAATTTTTTTAAAGAGAAGTGGAAAGATAGGCCCAAATGCATAATCCACCAGAATCAAATCAAGATCATGGCTCTTTAATTACTTCCATTTTCCTTGAGACTCATGAGTTTCCATTTCCAAGTGACTATGACAATGTACCAAAAGATAACACTAATGAAATTCCTATATTTTAGCAGTTCCAAAGAGGTGGCTACAATCTAAGGAATAAATAACCATTCACAATATTTATTTCTCAAAATACCACATCAATTCCACTTAATCCTAAATATGATAACAATCCACCTCATCCAATAGGGAATGATCAGCCTCAAAACAAGGAGGAATTGAGAAAAAGATGATACAACATCATTGAAGACATGGAAAGGATCAAAATAAATGTAACTCTTCATGAGTTATCTCAAATCACTGATCAAAAGGAGATAATATGGAATTTTATTTCTAGGAAGACTCCTATGGAGAGAACTAAAGTATCTACATATAAAGCAAAATATGATGACACTAATGCCATCTATAAAATCAAGCCAAAAGTTTCACCTTTCTTATTGATTATCAGTGCATTTGGTAAGAATATTCATAACTATTTAGTTGATTCTAGAGCCTCTAAAACTCTTATTCCTACATCCATATGTTAAAATATTGGTTTGAATCCAATCCCTTCAATGAGAATAGTTTCCCAACTAGATAAAATAGTGGTACTAATAGTTTGAGAATTGACCAATGTGTGTATTTAAGTAGCATCTTGACCATGAGTCTAGATAACCATTAATATCCTTATAGTGGACATACCTAAAGGATAAGGATTATTATTAATTAGGGACTAGTCCAAAATGAATCATGTATATATTTATACAAACTTTTCTCATATCTATCTACTGTGTAGAAGCATTGTAAATTAAATAAGGATTGACAAGGAACCAAAGATGAAATATGCCATCAAGAATGAAGAGGTAAAGTATAAATCTCCTAGCCTTGGTATTTATACTTTCACTATGTAGAATCAAGTACAAAAATGAAAACCTAAAAGTTCCAATCAATTATGGACTTTATACTTTGATGGTGCTAGATGTAAGTAAGGATTAAGCATAGGAATATAACTATTTGATCCATAGGGAATAAAATTATTGTCAAATTATAAATTTTAACTCCCATGCACTAATAATAGGGTTGAGTATGAGGCTTTAATTTTGGGAATAAAATATGCACTCAATAAAAATGTGAAGCAAATACTAGTATTTGGTGATTTAGAATAGGTAGTAAACTAGGTCAAAAATAAGTATCAGTGCAAGATATCTTATTTGAGAAGGTACAAGCACAGAGCATGGGAAATAATTAAAATATTTGAAGATTTCAATATATTAGAAATTTTTAGAGAGTGGAATCAAGCTGTAGATTCACTAGCTACTATTGTGTCTATTTTAGAGCCCTTCCAAAAATCTAAAGTAAAATGATTCTCCATTGAACTAATGCCTTGTCGCTTAGTTTCTAATAATTTAGAAAATTTCAAAATCATTGATGATGACTAGCATATTATTTAGTTTCTAACTAATTCAATGGAATTTTAGTCCCAAATCATCGATGATAAGGAAGCTAATCATCTCTATCAAAAGGAATCAAACAAGGAAGGTGTTATCCAACATAAAGATAATTGTATTATAGCTTTGTTGGTCTCTTTAGAAAGACCATTTGATATATACCCTCAAGCTCAATAGCTTAGGTAGCCTAAGGTCAATCATTCTAACTTCAAAAGGGAAAATATAGTAGATGAACATAACCCATACTATGTTACTATTAGCCTTAGCTGTAACCTAGAAGAAAGACATTGAGTGAAGGATTTAATCACTTGATACAAAGATGTCATTACTTAGAGTTATTAATATTTGAGGTTTTATGGCCCTCAGGTCATCAGTCACATAATTCATATAAAACCAAATCATAATCCATTTAGATATAGGTAGAGACTATTCAATCATATTCTAGATCCTCTCATTCAAATAAAAGTGGGGAAGTTACTAAATGCAAAATAGTCTTGCAAATCAAACATTCTACCTAGGTGGCCAATTTAGTCCTAATAAAAAATAATAATGGAGAGATCAGATTATGTGTGGATTTTAGTTACCTAAAAAAGGATTTTGAAAATGAAAATTATTCCCTACCTTCTTTAGATTAGTTGATATAGATAATAAGTGGTTCTTAAATGATGTCCTTCTTAGATGGATTTTAAGGCTATAATCAATAACTTGTACAATCTAAGGATAGGATGAAGATTGTGTTTATTATGAAGTGGATAAATTATGCATATAAGATGATGCCATTTGGATTGATAAACATAAGAGCTACCTCTCAATGTGTTATAGATCATGTAGTCAAAGGATTAATAGTAAAATGCATAATCATCTACATGCACGATCTTACTATGTTTTAAAATAATAATAATGACCACATAAGCCACCTCTAGTTGATATTCAAGAGATGTAGAAGGTTTGGTATCTCACTAAACCCAAATAATAGTATATTTGGAGAGATTGAAGGCATGTTCTTGATGCACATAATCACCAAGGATTGGATCATCATTGATCTAGATAGAAATAATAGAATCTAGAAGATTGCACCACCAAATAGTAAAAAGGAACTCAAATCATTCTTTGAGAAGATTAACTTCATAAGGAATTTTATCTCAAGATTTGTAGAGATTGTTAGACCTCTAAATGTAATGCTCATGTAAGATGCCAAAATAGAGTGGAAAATTTAATCCTAAAAGTCTTTTTAGGACATTAAATATGTAATATCTTAGGCCTAAATAATAATTAGTCTAAATTTCATGAAGGATTTTTACATGTACGCATTTGCTTTGAAACATAAGATTGCTGCTATTATAACACAAAATAAATATGAGACTAAGCATCTAATTGCATTTATGGGCTCAAATATAAAAGATGTAGAACTCAAGTACTCCATGATTGATAAGCATATCTTTTCTATTATCAATGTAGTAGATAAATTTTGACACTACATATTGAGGAATAAGACCATTTCTGTCGTGTCTAATCCTGATGTCAAGCTCACTTTATCACAGAATGAACTAGGAAAATTATGATTCAAGTTGATGGAAAAATTGCAAGAATTTGACATAAAAATCAAGCCTATAAATATTTGTCTAGGTTAAGGCATTATTTAACTCATGACTAAACCTATTCCATGAATCACTGTTGAAGAGGTATGTGAAGCTCATGTATCTAAAGCAAAATGATATATTGATATAATACAATACTTCCTTATAGGTGATTATTATTTGGAACTCAATAGAGAATTAAGAAGAGCTTTGAGGATCAAAGCTACTCATTATATGATCAGCAAGGGAGTCCTCTACAAAAGTAACTATGAAGGCATTTATCTCAGGTGTGTGTCTACAGAGGAAGCTAAAGATATTTTCAAAAACTTACATGTGAAGATAGGTATTAGTCATCCATATAGGAATACCATAGCCCATAAGATATTTAAAATGGGTTACTATTGGCTAACAATTTGTAAGGATGCTCATTCTCATGTAAGAACATGCCATGAATGCCAATATTTATCAAAGAGGTAAGTACATGAAACAATGCCCTTACATTTGGTTATTGAAGGAAGGCCATTTTTTGAATGGGATTTATACTTCATTAATGTAATTAACCCAAATTCCTTAGGAGGCCATAAGTTTTTAATTATTACTACAAACTACTACACTAGATGGAATGAAGCCATAGACACAAAGAATTACACATCACAAGATGTGATTCATTTCTTGGAGGAACACATCATAACTAGATTTGGTACCCCCATTTATTTAGTTTGTGACAATGGAAAATCTTTCATATCAATAGAATTTATTGATGGGAACATGATAATCAAATCACTATCAATTTATCCTCTAAGCATTACCCTTAAGGACATGGACAAGCAAAATCAATGAATAAGAACCTAATAGATACAATTAAGAAATAAATTGGGGATAAGCCTAGGGGATATAACAATATATTAAAGTATGATCCTTGGGTAGACCAAACAAGATATAATCAAGCCCTTAAATCTTCACCCTATCTTTTAGTTTATGGATGTAAACCAATAATCCTAATCATGTTGAAGTTACCCACTTATCATTTCATGTAGGATTACATGGAACCAAGTGATAAGGTAGAATCTCAACTATTTGACATAATATAAAAGTAAGATTCAATGACTAAAGCCTTACAAAACTTTAGTAAACACTGAGACTTAGTCAAGAGGTGGTTTGATAAGAGAGTGAAGGTCAAAGCTTTCAGATTTTAAATCTAATATTATTTTGGGATAAATCACATGAAAATAAAAGAGAACATGATAAAATTTCCCCACTATGGATTGGAACATGTTATATTTTAGAGATCCTAGGTAATAATACATTTCTTATAAAAGAGTTTCAAGGAAATTAACTCACTTATCCAATCAACAAAAAATTATTGAATCACTAATTCATGGCTATGCCATCTGAAGATATCACTGATTGATGCAAGAATTTGTTATAAGTAGGATTAGAGTAGATTTCTTTCTTTTTTAAATTAAAGATTTATTATTTTTTGTGACAATATAAATTGTGTTTTCTTTAATGTAACCAAGTTGAAATCTAAACCAACTAAGATAATGCTTAAATAGACCTATAGAAATGAGGAAAATTAAAAAAAGAGTTGCAACTTGGGACTTGATCATAAATTAGGTATATTTTTGTGTTAAAATTTCTTTAGGATAAAGGTAGGTAATCATGAACCATCATGGATTGTGTCAAAATTGAATACTTTTACTAGGTATGAGGAAGCTTATCTCAAGTAATTGACAAAAACAAATTTTTCTTATTCATTAGATAAAACACACTTATTATATTAAATACTTGTTGAAAGTGATAATTATGGGTATAGATATATCTAGTAAGGATGTTCTAGTAATGATTGAATTTATAACTATACCAACTCACTTGGGTTCCATCTCTCTCATTTACATTCAATTAAAAGAAAAGAAAAGAAGAAATGAGCCAATGAGTTCAAAGGAGAAATAAAGCCAAAATAATATATAAATAAAATCAAAAGGATCACATGATGAAATAAGGTCAATGTACCATGCATCATGATCAAGAAATTGAAGGAAGAGGAAGAGGAGGAGCCCAAGATATCTCTGTTAGGGCTATAAATGCCTGTCTAGTAGCAGAACAATGCCTAGGCTTCCCTTGTTTTAATAAACTTTAATAGAAACTATAATGAAACATAGAACTTCATCAAGCCTTTGAAAGACTCATAAAAACAAAGGTTAAATGAAAGTCATATTTAGCACACACAGATCCAAGGATAAGAAGTCAAGTATGTTGTTTGAATCCACTTAGGATTCTCTTTCATGTTTCTAATTTTAGGAGTTTTATTTGACATGGTTTATGTTTGATTTCAGGTTACTAGCAAAAGTTTTGGGTTCTCAAATACTCAAGAGTATTCCCCCATAAGTTGCCAATTTTTGTACCCAACATCCCCTTTTTTCTTCAAAAAGAAATGGGGACCCACTTTTTTAAAGATTTTGGACTTGATTATTAAGCCTTTCTTCTATATGATGGGGCAAATTCTTGAGCAAAATTGATTCTTAATATTTACACTTAGAATAATTCAACATATTATAGCATGGTATTTTGCATTTTTATGAACCAACCCTATTAATGACTTTTTGGGAATTTTTATAACTATGCAAGTATTTAGGACCTAGTTTATCTGAGAAAAATCATTTGGAGACTTATTCATTAGGATTTTTATTTTTGATATTTTCATTTAAACATTTTGTCCAATAGGTTTGGCATTCAGGTTTTTTGTTTCATGATTTTTGTCTGGAAACTTCTTTGGCATTTATTGATCAACATTTGTTCAATCAATATTTTATTCATTCAGTATTTTTTTTCAAAAGTTTTGTTCTGAATATATTTGGTCTTTAGGGGTTTTATTTCATACATTTTATTCAAAGAAATTATCCTAAAAAGGGCTTATCTTTATCAAAAGTTTTATGTCTTCAAATTTTTTGTTTTAGATATTTTGTCCAATGGAATTTTGTCTTTGGAATTTTTCCATGGAAATTTTATCCAATAGATACTAAAAGACTTATACACATGTTTCAAGACTTTTGTTTCAGGCATTTTATTCGATAGGAATTAAGTCTTTGGGAATTTTTTGTGGGTCTTTTTTAAAGATAAATCCCAATATAAAACCTAAATAATTGAATACTAAATAAAAAATAATCTCTATACTTAGCCAAATAAAGCTAAAATATTTCTTAATAATATGTTAAATTCACCCGCTAACTAGAACTAAAAAATTTTGAATAATGCAAAAAATAAAAAATAGGTGAACATTGGGTACTTATATCACATAAATTGGTATTAAATTCTAAATATATATATACATGATGTTCAACCATTTAATCCTTCATTTATTACAAAAAAAATTGCACTTGAAGTCTATTATTATTCTACATGACCAAAAGCCCTAGTTACTACCTGTGAGAGCACTACATAAATAACCAATGACTAATGGAAGAAAAAATTGATCATAAATCACATAGATAACATATAATAAGACTCTAATCAATCCAATTTCATGTAAGGAACAATGTCATCTTCATCTAGATAGTTCATGGGAGTAATTCCACTGTTGCCCAACTTAATTAAATATTTGACAAAATTTATGGACATAGTATTTGACATCACCATATTTGACAATAGGTATGTGAATTATTAAAAATTATGGGGCATTATAAAATATATGGATATATTTTTAGTGGATGGAAACATCTCTCCCTCTTAGTGGTTATTCATCAAGGATTTACTAGCCTTAAGAAGGCAATAATTGTATTTTTCTACTACCAAGATTGAAGTGATGCCATGTATCAACCTCTTGCATGACTTTTTATTCATAGGCAAGGTAATTAAAGATGAATTCTTGAACCATATTGGCAATCTTGTAGTTTTGACTTGCATTCTTTGTAATTTATTTCTAGAGATACTTGTCCTTGTCATTACCCAATGCTTACTTCAAAAAAAACATGCTAGTGTTGTGGAACCAAGAGAAAAAAATGGAGAAGGTTCTATCTTCATGTCTTCTATATAATGAAACCATCACATTAAAAGGGTCCTAATCCCTTTAAAAATTATAGTATGGGAGTATTCATTAGCATGGATTTAATGAATAGACTTTGTGGCATACCCAACATTCATTTTCTCCATTTAGATTGGGTGTCATTAATACATATGATGCTAACCAGTGGCATTGTATTCACATTGGGAGAGATTGTTAGTTTTCATTTTGGGAACCATGTCATAAACCAAGATAAGTGGCCCACCCCTGTAGGCCATTTTATATGATGTCATATTTATTGGATGCAGTCATGGGGAATTTCTATAAGGTTCTCGGTGAGCTATTGAGCCCAACCACTAATTATATCAAACATAAGATTTGAAACCAGTTATAATTTAAGTATGTATATGATTATATGAATTATATGGTGAATATTTATAAGGATGTCTATCCTTAATTTTGGTAGGATATTCATGATTTACCAATGCCTAGGATTGGATCAAGTATTATGAAATCACTTTCTGTAGGAGGTGATTACTTCCTATATCTAAACCTAACTATTACTGTGATCTAGGGAAACAATTTTCACCCCTTTTTCCTTTAAAATTATGTTATTTATAATTTATATGAGTAAGAAATTGATTTTAAATTGTGGTAGAGTGTAGAAGAGGATCTATCTAGGGAAAATAAATTCTCATTCCTTGGCCACCACATAGTTATTAGCCATATGGTGTACACAATGAGAAAATGTTTTGGAATGGGTGGTAAGAGAAAAATATATCACTTTACCACACTTTCACATAGGGATTGGGATCCTCATAGAGTCATCTAAAAACATATATAAGTTTTCAATACCTTACAACCACAATCCTTACTCTTATAACTTTTTATTTCTTAATGCATATAATGCTGATGAAGTTTTGGAGAGGAAAAATAGTGTTATAATGAATAAAGATCATTTGAGGATGATCTAATAGGATACTTTCATCTTTATGAGATAATTAGAGAGCAAGAAGTCCTTTTATGTAGTATAGACCCATTAAGACTTCTTGAAGTACCAATTTATAGAACAAGGAGGCTCCTCATCACAGGGACTCCCTCTCAAATTGAAGTTAGAGGATATTAATAAAGAAAATGGAGTAGTTAAACTAAACCCTAAAGGATCACAAGTGGGAGACACCATATTTTTTTATTCTGATGAGGAAGAGTGAGAACAAGAACAATCAGTTGCTATCACAATCCTAATTCTTATAGTTATTCCCTAAGTAAAAGGTTCTACATCTATATGGCTAACAATATAAGAATTAGTTTCATAAATCCAACAAGACTCCTTAACATATCCAAAGACTACCATTATATATATACAAGGAAGCCTAAGAGTCCTATAAGTAGTCTTATGATGGCACAATCTCAAGGCTTGCCTATAGGACCCTAACAAGCATAGGTGTTATAAGGGTAAGAAGGTAATTTGGGAGAATATGAAGAGGATTTTGATGAAGAAACTAAATTAGAATTGGGTAAATATTTGAGCCTATAAGATAATAAATGTAAGAAACTAGCTCTATAAGATTCCCCAAGTACTGAATCTATTGGGACTATTTCTTTTTCTTCTACCTATATTCCTATGCTTGGTATAATGTCTATTTATTCTATTTTAAGAACCCCCAAGGTGGAAGTTCCTAATTCCACCCCTATTGATCTATTTGCTACCACTTCTTTTATATAGTTCTCTTTACTCACCACAAAACTTGAGAAGGGTGTTTCATCTACTGCTTCTTCCACCACGACCATTGATCCACTTTTCACCTCCATTTCATCCATTTCCATCATGAATACCTCTAACATTCCTTATAACACTACCACTATTAGATCACTCAAAAATAAGAAGGCATCTAAGAAGGTGGAGAAAGCCATGGCCACCCCATAGTTCCATATTCAATTGACCTAGATCACCTTTCCCATGACATCCACCACTCTATTTGAAGAAACTCATGTAACTAGTGTAGGCAAAGGTAAAATAGCCAAACCATAGATAGTTATAGTCTATCCACTCCCTTAGTTTGAAAGAGTGGATTGGTCTAAAATCATTTGAACCTCCTTACCTAACACCCTTTTTAAGCAATCTAAGAATAAAAAAGTCACTGAGGAGGATGAAGAATAAGTTATAGTCACAGACTCATAAGAAATATATGTTAATCAGTTGAACATTCCTCCCTAGTCCATGAATCTAAGAATTAAAACCTCACACATGCCTAGTTTCAAATTCATTGAGCTCCTTTCTATCACCACCCTAATTGAAAAAACATATAGGAGAATTTAGATGGTGAAGAGGAGGAATTTAAATGATGAAAAAGGTAGGGAATTAATCCTTAGGGAGAGACAAGAGTTCTTCTCCCTCACCAAGAGATAGAATAGGCAGTCAGGGTAATCCCCTTATGTTAAAAACATTAAAGATCTAGCTGAAGCACATATGGATGACATGATGGCTATCCATTAGGGTAAAAAAATCTCTAGTAAATAATTAGAGTCCAAATTAGAATAATTAAATGAATAAGCCAAGACTGTTCATTTACTAGTAAGCACTGAGGCTGAGGTCTAAGATGCAACCTATAAATGTTATAATTATTTGAAATATCTATAATTCATGCAGGTTAAATTATCCCCACCTATCAATAAGACTAATGAATTACTTAATTCTTTTAATATTGATGACAATAAGTTGAATATTTTGATTGTATACATAGGTAATAAGGCTTATATCCATTTAGACCTTATGACACCACTAGAGGCATCTAATGCCCTCAACCCAATAGTTATATGGATAGAGAAAGTAAGGGAATGGTTAATATTATTTGGGGATTTTATGCCTAAATTATAAGATTATGAGCCTCTAATTATCCAAAATTTAAATGATCTAAACTTATCTAAAGTCAAGGACACTACAGGTAAATTGATTAGAAAGATCAATTTTGATCAAGTCATATAGAAAGCCACTAATAACTTTAAGTAGAGTCTATAGGGGCTATAATTAGAGGATAATGAGGCTAAAATTAACTTTAATAGGAATAATTTCATCAATTTGGATATCTTCAAGAATAAATTCCAAGAGATGAATTTAGAACATGAAAATATCTTGGGCCAAGTTGGTAGGATCCACAGATCACCTCTGCTAAACTTAAATATCATTCGGTAGTAGCATGATGATTTAGAAAAATGTTACAAAGATGTTGAAGCAAATAATAAGCAATCTTAAGTTGATATATGAATTTTGACCTTGACATCAGTAGTTTCCACATCTGCCACCTCAGCCACAACACCAATGAAGTTTCATGTAGTTATTCAAACAATGCAACCTTAAAAGGCTAGGATTTTTTCAATGGATAGTTTTGTAATAGTGCATATTTTATATTTATATATACTTTTATTTTTTATTTTAGTTCAAGTTATAATTGTAAAATTTTCCTTTTTTTGTACACATAAACACATTACATGGCTTTTGTAAAGTCTAACTTAGACTAATTGACAATTTTATGTAAACTTTATACATTTTTATCTAAAATTAGAACTTAAGTTCTAACTAACCCATGTAGTGAATTATTCATGAACTTGTAAGGTGAGGCAGACCCTTCCCCAAGTTTATTTAAATAATTATAAACCACATTTTTTATTTGTGAGATAATTTATAGGAGAAAAGTAATATTGGTTTTCTACTCATGTTTTTATATATATATTTTTTCCACTATTTGTGTAATTAGATTTTATTTATTTGGTTGTATAATTCAATGATCCTTAGTGTGAAAAATCTATGAATGGGTTCTTGATAATATTGATTTATATGCTAGTCTAAGATATGCATCAACTATTTAATGATTGGTAAATTACATTGGTTATGATAGCTAAGTTGATTTATTCATAATTTTGAGTGTGTAGAAGTTATTTATTTTGATATAGTTTTATATGAGTGTGCAACAAATACTTCAAATACCTCACTAATCTCAATCCATAATCTCTTGATTAAGAGTGTAAAACAACTTCTCTAAAAGGATCAACCTTTTATTAAGGCCCTAAGTTTCTTATATCAATATCCCCTTAGACTTCTTATCCATGCCTAACTATGTGTGGGAAATAGCTACTAGCAATATGCATAGGTTTTTAAATTCCTCGCCCATATAAAAACTAGCCATAGAAGTGATTGTTGAAGACCGCATAGCCTTATTTTTTGCCTTACCCTTTCCTCCTTTTTTGAGTTTTTTTTGTGACCTACCCACCTTAGATTATAAACCAACCATCTATCCAACTCATATATACTCTCACTTCATTTTAAGAGACCACACCTCTATCCAAAAAACCATGTCAACAACCTACATATCATACTAGCTATTTCATCAATAGGTTGTTAAGACTGCATACCTATAATTCATTCCCTAGACTAGAGTTCAACTCCATTGAGATCTTAAAATTTTAGAGGCTACCTCATTATGAGATTTTTATGGTTAAAAACCCCATTAGTAGATATCATACAACCTAAAATGGAAAACTAACCTAGTGCTAGCATAAATATTGAAGTGAGCAATATGAAATAATTATTTCAAGTTATCTAATGATATGACCAACCTAAATAGACAAGCATTTTATAATTCCAATCATAATATTTATAACTAGTCCCATGGTAGTAATTTCAATTTCCAAAGACCCAATAGGAAATGGAATTCCTTGACTAATAATGGAAATGTGCCCAATCCCCTTTATAGTGGCAATTAGAGTAACACCACTCCTCATTCTATGAATTTCATAGACCTATCCTTAAACACTTAGTTTATATTACACAATACCATAAAACACATACAAACCAATTATGAAAATTCATAACTTCATTAAATATCTTACAAAAATAGGAGGATAATATGGATATTGTGCCTACTCTTGATGATAATCAAAACCTAGAATTAGGGGAACTAGACATATCCTTTATATTAGAAACTTATGAATTTACATTCAAGGATGAAAATCCACCTGAGGATAACCTAGATGAAGTCTAGTATTTTAAAAAAAATCAAGAGAGGTAATAACTAAAAACTAAGGAGTAAGTTATCCAACCCATTTACCACCTCTACTCCCTTAAATAACACTAAGGTTCTACCTGATGTGAATCTAGGTAATAATCCTTCTCTACCCAAAGGTATTCTAGGATCTTATCCACCCAAAAATCCTACTACATATACCCTAGATAATAATAAAATAGAGAAGACCAAACTTAGTTATGATACTATTGAATACCTTAATAAAACCAAATCCAATATAACTATGTTTAAGTTGCTTCAAATTTATAATGAAAGGAAATTTATTTTGAAAGAGTTTTTTGGTAATGAATCGAAGGAATTCACTAGTATTTCTCATGCACATGTTGATCTATATAAGGAGAAGACTAAAACTCCTCTTTTACTCTTAAAATTTAGGATATTTTGAAAAAACATGCACAAATATTAAGTTGATTTAGGTGCCTCATGGAATGTCATGACTTATTCCATATGCCAATAATTAGGCCTGACACTTGTGAAGTCAAATTAAAAGGTTTTCCAACTATATTTTTTAAAAATGTTAAATTTAGTTGGATGGCTAAATAATATCTACATGAAATTATATTTTGCTTTTAAGGTATAATAATTCATTGATATCCAAGTGATGGATATCCTAGATGATTAAAACATGTTATTGAGTTAAGATAGGTCAAGGACTTTGAATGGCTATGTGGCAAATAATTTCATCCACCTATGGCTACCTTGGTGTGGTTTACCAAACCAAATCATGATATATAAAGAACCCATGGTGGTTCATGTGATCATTGAGTACAATAAAACAAATGAGATACTGTATGAGGAATCTAAAATGGAAGTGTATTTATTAATAGAAAGGAAGGAATGCACAATGACCTTTCGATTAACATAGTCAATGCATAGCCAAACCAAAATATGGAAGATTTAGATCTACTAGATGAATAATAACTATATGAAGCATCTGAGTTAGTATCCTTCTTGGATATTTATCTTGCATGTGATAACCTAGGACATGATGAGTCAAATAGAAGTGAAGAACACTTGCATTTTTCACAAATAAATCAAAGCAATGACATGAATAGGAATGATGGTTTTATTTTAATTATTGATTAGGGGGTAAACATTATAATGACATTCCCCATACCCAAGAGACAAGTGTTAATAATTGTATCAAACTTTTGGATGTTAAAATTTTATGGTTCAAAGTCTAAAAATGGATGCAGTGCTAGGGTAGAATTGATTAATCCAAGAGGGAAGTCTTATCTAGTATCCTAACCTCTATAGTTCACTTGTACTAATAATGTGGTTGAATACAAAGAATTGGTCTATGGTCTCATGTTCACCCTTGGAAATAAAGTAAATAATATTGAATAATTGGGTGACTTTGAATTGGTAGTTATACAGGTGAGATTTCATTATTATTTCAATGACAAATGTTTGTTCATGTATCATATTAGAGTGTGAAACTTGGTCAAAGACTTTGATGCCTTTTACATTCAAATGATTCCTTAACATAATAATTATATAGAAGATGCATTAGACACTACTATGAGTTTTTTTTAAATCCATTACCCATTTAAGAATGAGAAGGTTCTCAATAGATCTAGTCTCCACCCCTTCAGTCCCAAATAACATTAATAATCTCCAAGTCTTTAATGATGACCAACATATACTAGAGTTAATCACCAATATTGAAGTGTTCACAGATTAAATCATTCATGAATATGGTTGAGAGGAATTTGAATTATAAAAGGATGAGATGAAAAAATTAAAAATAAATAGCATACTCAAATGAATTATCTCACTTGAAAGGTTATTTTATATGGACTAATAGGAGAATGAAAAGGAGTCCACCCCTATCAAGGGTATGTAGCATGATTAATTCAACTTGGGTGGTGAAAATGAAGTGAATAATGTGATTTTAGGAATCATTTTTACCCTAAAATAGAAATTATTTTTTTATTGAACTCTCAAGGGATTTAAGGAAGTGATTGCATGGAGTTATGAAGATATCAAGTTCTTCAACACTTCTATTTTAACACACATAATTCCCTTTCATCCTAGAGTTAGGCCATTTAGGTAAAGACAAAGGCCTATAAATTTAATTCTAGATTCCCTAATTTTTAAATTATAGAAACCAATATTATCTAGGATAATTTTCTTGATAAGACATTTTACATAGGTAGCAAACCTAGTACCGATGAGGAAAAAGAATGGTGAGATCAGATTGTGTGTTAATTTTCATAACCCTAACAAATCTTTAGAAAAGGATAACTACCCATTAACTTAATTGGATGTATTTTTTAATATTATTAATTATGCCAAAATTATGTCTTATTTAATGGTTATTTTAGATATAATCAAGTGTTGATTAATTATGAAGATAAAATCAAGACAAATTTCACTACCAAGTGGGGCACCTATGCATGCAAAAGAATTTATTTTATTTTGATCAATGTATGTGACACATTTTAGATGGATATGAATATTTTATTCAAGGATATAATGGGAAAGTTCATATTTATTAATATGGATGCTATTATAGTATTCTAGAATAGGAGATCAGATCATATAAAATACCTGAGGAAAGTGTTATAGAGATGTAGAGACCATGGGATTTCAATAAATATTAATAAATGTATATTTTTGGTGACTAAAGATAAACTAATAGTCAAAATTATCTCTAAGAGGGTCATGTCTATATATCCTAATAGAGTGGAGGAAATATTAAAAATACCATAGCCTAGCACTAAGAAAGGATTAAAGAGTTTGTTTGACAAAATCAACTTAGTAAGAAAATTTATCTTAGGTTTTATTGAGATAATCAAAACACATAATAACATAATAAATAAATATTTAAAGGTTATTTAATATACTAAAGAAAATATGGCCTTAAAAAAATAAAGGTTGTCATTTGAACACACCTGTATTCATCGGCCTAGACTACACACAACCCTTATACCTTTACTCATTTGCCTTAGAGAATTATACTACTACTCTATTAATACAAAAGGAGTTGGGATATAAATGGATGATGTATTTAATTAAAACCCTACCCAATAATTTTGAACTTAGATATTACACACTTGATAAACAAGCCTTCTCATTGATCAAGGCTATTATTAATTTATACATTACATTCTCCACAACAAAGTGTTTGTTTTGGTACACGATCTTGCCATGAAGGACCTATTAATTTAGAAAGAATTTTTATAAAGGCATGGTAAATATATGACCATACTCTAGGAGTTTTACCTAGATCTATAGTCAATGAAGATTTTTTGAGGACAATGACTCTAAAAAACCATCACTATTGTAGATCCCCAAATCATTTTTCAATGGTACTAGGTACATGCCATCATAGATGATGATTAGTACATGGATATAGTTAGATAAATATTGAATAATTAGTTTCCAAAGCACCTAAATTAGATGTAACATAAGTAAATATGCTTAATAAGTAGTCATTTCATGATCAAAATTAGTGCTCTATATAGAAGAAACCATGAAGGCATATATTTGAGGTGTATGAATAAAGAGGAAGCTACTATAGTAATCAAATATTTTCATGAGAAATATGAGATTGGGAGTGTATAAAGAAGTGATAAAACTCATCATATACTATGTATAACATAATATTAGATTCATATTTTAAAATATTCTCATCTACATGTGATGAGTTGCCACACCTAACAAGTCATTATACCCTATGAATGCACCCTAGCTATACCACTATCATTTTACATTGAGGGCCATCCCTTTGCTAAGTGGGGATTTGAATTTGTGGGGTCTGTAAATACTAATTGTTATGTTATCCACAATTTCAACCTTACAAAAATGGATTACTATACTCATTAGGATGAATCCTAACCATTATAGAATTACACCACAAATGTAGACATTAATTCTTGGAAGAACACATTACTATAGGGTTTGGTATGCCCACCATGTTAGTATGTGATCATGGACCTTCTTACTCCTCCTTGTAATTCCTTTAATGGGATTTTAATCATCAAGTAACTTTTAAATTTTCTTCAAATCATTATCCATAAGGTAATGGGTTGGATAAATCAACAAATAATAATCTCTTGAATGTAATTAAGAAAATTTTAGTAAGAAGGAAAAGGGATTGACATAATATTCTTAAATTTTATTTATGGTCAGATAAAACTAGGACCAAGTATTCTTTAGGTACCTCCCCCTATCATCTAGTATACCACCAAGATCCTATCTTCTCAAATAATCTGAATATCCCTACTTACTCTAAAGAGTACATATATATTAATGATCTAATAGAGGCTTGCCTTTTGAACCTTGTATAGTCGGAATAAAAATGATATGCAACCTTGTTGTATTTTAGTAGACATCAAGAGGTAGTCAAATATTGCTTTGAAAAAATGGACAAATTTAAGTCCTTTCAAATCTCTGATCTAGTCCTCTTATGGGATATGGCACATGAACAAAAGGGGAAATATGTAAAATTAGATGCATTATGGCTTGTTCCCTACCAAATCTCTAAAATCCTAGATTATAATGTATTATACCTAAGGTGTCTTAGTAATGAGGATGTTCCGTTGCCTATCAATGGACAATTCCTCAAGCATTACTTCCAAAGTTCAGTGGTTGGGAATCCCATGTAAATAACTTATCTTTTAATTTCAATTTTTATTTCATATCCATTGTCTTTTAGATTAGGTTTGATTTTGTTTAATTTCAAATTTTATTCTTTGTTATGTTTTTAACAACTAGTTTTGCCCTATATCCCCACTTATTAATCAAATAAATGAAATAGGGGGATATTTTAAAGGTAATAGAGGTGGTTCTTAAAGAGCTTAATCATTATTTTACTCAAATAAATTATGTGAGCTACTATTGTTACTTTTTTCATTTCTTAAATTATAAAGTTCAATGATTCATAATAAAATGAGTAAATTTTATAATATCTATTTTCTTTTTTGGGGTTTTTTATTTCTTTTTACCCATGGCTTGGTCCCTAACCCTCTATGGATGAAATTAAAAATATCCTATCAAAATAATTAAGATAAAATGTAAAATCTAAAATTATCCTTGAAAGGGTGATCTTAACAACCTCCACCATAGGCTTTCTAGTCTAGTTGGTAGTGGATCAAGGCCTTTGGAAGGGACCAAAGGTATATATGTTAGGGATATAAATTCATATCTTGTAAAATAAAAATGCACACACCACTTCCCCCCAAGATAAATTCTAAAACCTTTTTCCTTCAACAGTTTTGGCCTTATGCAAATCTTAATCACTACATATGAATACAAAGAAAATGAATAAGTTACTCAATCACACACATTGTTTTGGCAGGATTATGCTTAGTATGTCACTCATTCTTATATAAGTTAGTACCTTTGAATTATAGTTTTTTTTAAGTGATAGTTTATAGCTAATATTTTTTCTTCTAGCTAATGTTTTATTCTTCTTGTGATATCAAATATTATGTATTCTCAAAATAATCAAGATTAATTCCGAGCAGGAGTCACCATTTTTAATTGCTTACGCAATACACCCCATTTTAAATTTAAAAATGGGGATGGTATTTTTTATTTAGAGTCTAATATTATACATTTTAGGAGTTTATTATGGGTGCTTGTTTAAATTATCCTTCTAAGATGCCTATTTTTCTATATGCAAAGATGTGAGATCTAAATGTGTTTCATGGTTTTAACCCATCCTACAATATTAAGTCTGTATTATAAAAAATTGGAATGAAAATTCACATCTTGGGTTCATTCAAATTTAATATTTAAATTTGAATAGATCTACTAAGTCTTGGTTTATTTGTCTACTTATTTTCTTAAACACATTTTATATATTCCTCTTAGACTATATTGCCTTAGGCTTGTGCAAATCATTTGATGATTCCATAGTTTTCTACCTCTTTTCATGAAAAAATTTCATCCATTTACACTTTCAATTCAATATTAATGACTAAATGTTTATAAATTTTTACTCTTTAATTTAGTCACTTCTCTTAAAAATGGATGAAATTATCTTTGGAATCAACAAAATGACTAAGTTATTATGTAGTTTTTAGTTTATACTTGCTTATTTTTTATCTTTTGTATTGGCCATTTATTTTCAAATACTTAGTTGTTTGTTTTCAAATGATTAGTCATTTATTTTAAAATAATTATCCATTTATTTTCAAATACATATCCATTTATTTTAAATCCATAGTCATTAACTATGCCTTTTAATATTATGCCCGTAGGTACCCAAAGGGAGTAGTTGGAACTTTTGTGTGAAGAAGAGTTTACAAAAAAAAGAAATCTTTGAGAGATTTGTCTATGTATTTTACTCTTCAAATTTTTTTTTGAAATTTTGTCATAAATTTTGTACACAAAAGTCATGAATACTTTAGGTCCAAACAATATTTCTGAATAATTAGGTCTTTAGAATAAATCTTTGAAATATTTTTTTTTTGAAAGTAAAGATTTTCTAAATAAAAGGCATGAAATCAAAAATCAAGAAGAATAAGGCTTATGTATTAAAAAGTTAGAAATTTTTTTCATCCAAAATTTATAATGTCTTGGTTCATTATAAAAAGTTTCTTAACAATAAAATTTGTGAAAATATTCCAAAACAAAAGTTGTGAAGACTGGGAAGAATCATAAGTCATGAAGAAGGGAAAAGATGCTCTCACTTTTGCAAGAATTATGTAAAAAATTTTATATGAGTGAGAATTTATAAAATTTTATAAGACTTCATAAAAATGTATCCATTTTTATAGTCTTTAGAGAAAATGTTTCAAATATTAGTCATAAATTTTGATGAGAACAAAAATTCTAAAGACCAATGCTTGGACAGAAGTCATGAACACAATTTACAAAAGTTTGTGTCTTTAGAGGTCTTCAAAATAGAATTAATGAAAGTAATTTTCATGACAATATAAGATATAAAGTCTTAGGTATTTTTAATGAATGAGTCATAGATCTTGTATTAATTATGAAGAATGAAGAAAAGGCTATCCCTTTCACAATAATCATTGTCACATATTTTACATGACAAGTATTTGAAAAAGAATGTGAAGATAAAAAATATTAAAGGATGAAAGTTGAATGAAGTTTGTGAATATAGATGCCTTGAGTAAAATCCACATGGTAATTTTTTGGAAGGATCAAAAGAATGAAATATTGGAGATATTGACCATTGACATTAAGTGTAGAGATATGAGGGTGCAACACATGATAGTGAAAATACAAAATCTTAAGTTACTAGGAGGACATATAGACATTGTGTGAAAGCTTTCCATAACCTCAAAATCATAGCAGGATGGGGCCATCAAGCCCTAAAATTATTAGAATAAAGTATAAGTGGGGTTTCAAGGTTAATAAACTAAGGACACATTGTTTATTCAATAAACAAGGCATAAGCCTAAATTTTATGACTTATTAATGTTAAAACTATCAAGAGGATGATAATGGAATGTGCATCCAATTTGATTTGCAAAATCAAATCGTATTCTAACTAAATCATGAATAAGACAAGAATTGTTAGCATGGATTACACATCAAGATTAAGCATGAAGAATGAAGGAAAAAATATACGGCTTAAAGAGGAATGGCTCTAATTACATAGGATGTGGGTGACTAACTACCCTAATGCAATCTTAATTACATTCCCTCATAGGTATTCATTCTTGATTTGGTCTAGAATGGTTACCAACATTTTCATGATGTAATTAAGTGGGATTCTTTCCTAATAAACCTAAAGTGGGTTGTCCACATCGATGATTGTTGTAACTACCACATTAGTGGATTAATTTGAAATTGCATTTGAACTCCTTAGGCTTGCATACCTATAAAAGATCAGATCTTGTACCATAATAAGGGATATCTCTTTGTGGATTGTGAAAGGAGACATATAGAACCAAAAAGTTTAACTTGAATTTTAGAATAATTTCTTCCCTTTTCTTATTTTAACCTTGTTTTTACATAGTTATTTCCTGAGTCTTAGATGATTGTATGAATTAAAAGACATTTTTAATAAAAAGGAAACTCTTGATATTTAGAATATTATTGAGATTGTGTGGTCATTCCTTACACATTTTAGGGTATTTATGTCCTTATTTATTATACTCAGTCTCCCCCCAGACTCTTGAACCATATTTAGGTACATTTGTGCTAAGTTTGGCTCAACTAAAGATTGGTTTCATGGGATTCACTTAGTAAGATAAATTTGGGTTCATCTATGTTCATAGAAGGCATTTTATCTCTTTATCCCTAATATTTATCTCTTTATTTATGACCAAGTTAATCTAATAAATAACAATATAAATTTAACTATTTATTTGATTGATTTTATATATGTACCAAAGTTTATCATCATTATTACACTATTGCATTCATAGAAATGATAAGTTAATGAGGGCAGTCAACTTGTGTTATGAAGGAAATATTAGAAGCTTAATTACTATTGGAGGCTAAACCCTAAATTATCCCAAGTGAAGTGAATGGCCTCCTTTTTAATCCCTTAGTTAGAGTTAGTTATACCTCAAATCATTAAAATAAACTCCTTACAATGGAATAGTTCACATCAACCAACTAAGTGAAGACTAGTATTCCAAGACCTAATACATTTAAATCTTGGGGAGGTATTTTATTCATAGTATCTCAATCCTTTCAAGAGAGGACATGGATTAACAAACCCATCTTAATTTTTGGTTATGTCAAAATGCACATCAACATCATTGGTAATGAAATATTATCAAAACATAATTTTTTAGAGGTTTAAAATATTAATAAAATAAGGAGATATAAAAACACAAAACAAAACCTAAACTAATATTTTTTGTGGTCATTTAAAGATTGTAGTTCACCTTAGATGACACTACATCAAATACCTAGGGTAATGATAGTGTCCATAAGCTCCTACTCATGAACCTGCTTTGAGATATTATATATTATTACCATTTTCTCAACTTTAAATGTATTCATCCAATTCACATATTTAGTTTATCCATCCTTCCACTTGAACAATGCTCATAGTACTTGTTCTCTTTTTATTCTTTCCAATCCAAATGTCCATAATTGATTCCATCTCAACTTTCACTATTAGCATCAAATTTTCTCTCCAATCAATGATTAAAAAATCTATGTTGTCAGTCATTTTCCCTCAACATATGGGTATACATATACTATATTGACTATAAGTGATATTTCAAATCCATATGTAAATTCTAAAAACATAAGATTTAGTTGAGAACTTACTCAAAATATTACATGACCTAATATTCTTCCACATGAGCTTGTTTTACTTGCCTTTAGGAAAATTCTCCTTGTGAAAATGTGAAAAACATATTCATTTATCTTCTTCACATATTAGTATGTTTTTACAGTTTGCATCCCTCTCTTCAAGTCTTCTCTTGGATTTATTATGCACATCATGCATAGCTTGAGCATAGTATTAATCATTCACAGTTATATTGATCATCATATTTGTACTTATCGAATTCATATAAACCTCTATGATTATTTTCATAAACTACTTGAAAAAGACTCAAATATGTACATTGGTTGAGAAAATAATTTCAAGTAAGATCAACTTATGCCAACAACAAATCCCACTATTTATGCTTCTCACTAACTAAAGATATTACAAAATTAACAAGACTCTGATTAAAACTCTTTATTTCACCATATATTTTTGGGTGATAGGCTAAACTAAAGTTTAATATTATGTCTGAATTATTCCATAGCATTATCCAAAAGTGTCTAAAAACATTGTATCTCTATATGATACAATAGTTATTGGAAACCCATGGAATATTAAAACTTATTAAAAGAACAAAATCACAATATGTGTAGCATAAATAATCTTATTGAATGCTAAAAATTGATCCATATTATAATGTTTATAAAAAATTACAAATATGAAATTATTACCTCATTATACTGTTGATAATATAAGAATAAAGTCAAACTCAATGCATCCCATGATATACTAACACAACAAACCTGGATATATGCTATCACAAGAAACCTAGATATACTATATCATCAAAGTGACATAATTAAAATTTATTCACTAATAGTGTTCCATATTTTAATTTGAACAACATTTATTATTCGACTGATGGTTTTTAGGAATATTGTGTGTGAGTTATATAATTTTGTTTTTTGGAATATTGTGTGATTTCCACAATTTTAGTTGTTTAAATAGTATATCACAGTATTAGTTTTTTATATAGGAACACCCTTTCTCATTATTTTGAGTTCAAAACTATCCTACATTATTTTCACTTCAGACTCTAATAGTTATCTGATCAAATATTTATTCTCAATCAATGACTTTATTAAGAATAAAATAACTTTATAAACTCAGTTAAATATGAAAGTGACATAATTTACTATAAATTTGAAGTGATGCACTTAATTTTTTTTAAGACTAATATTACATACCATGCATTATATTTAATTTTGACAAAACTTATGATATTATTGAAGGCATTTTTAAAAATTATTCAAATAAAATATCTTAATAATTATGATGGAAAGTAGGGCAAATAAATTATGTAACTTATTTCATGAGTAAGGACATGGTTGATTAAATTCAAAATAATATAATATCTATCAAAATTCAAACCTACATATTCTATAATAATTAGTACCTAGACCATATCTCAAGTAAGGACATGTTTTACTAAATGTGAAATGACCAAATTTCTATCAATATTATAACATACATACATACATACATACATATATATATATATATATATATATATATATATATATATCACTTGGACCATAATATAAATTTCAAACTATAACCTAAAGGTGATCAACTTATAAATACATTTGTACTTTGGTAAGTAACTCCTTAACCATAATTGGCGTTTCATATATGCATATAATATTGGTCTATAGAGTTAAATTTTTTTTTAAAACACTATATTACTTTATAAAAATGATCCATGATATGTCTACTATCGAAAATAAACTTATTTTATCAAAAATTCCCATTGGCTGATTTGGTGAAATAATTTTACTCAGACAGTTCTTTGGCAATTCTTCAAATATTTGATTGGTAAAATTCATGTTGTCAAGAATCAATGAGTTCCATGAACCATTAATATATTTGATTAAAAAATTAAGTGTCATCTAGAATTGATGATTTCCAAACACTTTTATCTTATAGTCTCATAAATCCCTCTAGCTTAAGACCTTGTAAGGCATGGACCCTCATATAGTTATAGACTAAATATTAAGATAAAGTCTCAAAAAAGAACATATATTTCTCATTATGATATTTACACAACTTTACTCATCTTATCTATTGAAAATCCATCTATTAATAAACCTAAAAAAAATATCGTTGTTCTTGCATTAATAGAAAAAGTAATAGAGTATTATTTTCAAGGTAATATTACATGGATAAAACATAAACTAATGGTTTCATGGCTATCTATCTATCTATATATATATATATATGTATATATATATATATATGTATATATATATATATGTATATATATATGTATATGTATATATATATATGTATATATATATATATATATGTATATGTATATATATATATGTATATATATATATATATGTATATATATATATATATGTATATATATATATTTATATATATATATATGTATGTATATATATATCTATATCTATATATATATATATATATATATATATATATATATATATATAACCATGAAACCATTAGTTTATGTTTTATCCATGTAATATTACCTTGAAAATAATACTCTATTACTTTTTCTATTAATGCTAAAACAACGATAATTTTTTTAGGTTTATTAATAGATGGATTTTCAATAGATAAGATGAGTAAAGTTGTGTAAATATCATAATGAGAAATATATGTTCTTTTTTGAGACTTCAATTATGTCAATGTGTATTATACCCACCCAACATAAATTATGGGTCTATACCCTCTCCATAATATAATAATTAGATTAAAAAGTGGCCAAATCCATCCCAATAGGCACTCTATGCAAATTTTCATAAAATAATCCATTCAATTTATTTCAGTAAATTCTCAGATATAAGTTTTCAAGTACATATAACTAGTAGTCTTCAATTAGTTTCAATTTTAAGAGTCTCTTTAGCAGTAACTCCAAAAACAAGTATTCAAGGTTACACTTGATAATTAGGGGTTTCATGTTGAGTGGAAATAGTTGGAGTATCATATGTTCTCATCTAAGGTTAAGGTTGAGGTATTTGAGACCTCATTTTACATGCATTAGATTCTTTGTTGATATTATCTAGTGACACAATGGGCACTCTAAGTAACATCCTTGTGTGAATTATAAATATTACATGTGTTTTTACAAGACATCCTAGAATTTACTTTAGTGAATATACCCATTCAATCTTATCCTTGGCATTATAGAGTAGCTCAACTACCTTGTCACTGCCACAATCCTTACCTTAAACAAATTTTAACCTAAAATACATGAAACTATATAAATCAAAATCAAATATCTCCTACATAAAAATATTATGTCTATTTTTCGAAAATATATTTTCAACTCTAGCCTCATATAAAAATTTAAAAATATTATCTTTTGCCACTATCCTACATGCTCCTACTGTGTCCATATCTCTATACCGATGTTGTAGAGAAACTCTAATCATGGTAAAAAATTATCATCCAAGATTACATCCTTAATGATAATAATATTTAAAATTAGATAATAATATTCCTTAATTACCTTTTTAAAAATCCATTATCCTTCATCTTATTTTAATGATTGTTATAGAATATGCTTGAATATTTTGAATCAGTGGCTCACCTTGTCTTCATACCTCCAAGTTTTATACAAATAAACCATACATTGATCTAAGGGATTATTATACATACTAATCAATTAACTTTTGTAACTTTTGTATTGATTCTTGGTTTGAGTTCCAAGTTTTTTTAGCTCCTTCATCCCTTTGATAATGGTGTCTATTACTTCAGTAGAAGCCAAGATACATAAATAAGGGGCTTTTATGTAATGAATGAGTTATTTGCCTCTAGCCTTTCTCTTCTTAGTTGAAGAAAACAAATTATATTTATATGTATGAAAAAATATATATTTTCATAACATGGTTACCTTATGAACTATAATTTACATAGTGTGACACTTCTGATACAAATCTAATGATGAAACAATGACCTCTTATTTTGTGTTCCATGAGAAAATGTCTAGCTCTATCCCTTCCCCATGCTTCCCTATTAATATATTTACCCCTTTTAGTCCCCTTAATTTTGACCTTCCCATGACATTTATACCTTATCTAAAATCCAAACCATGGGTGATGAAATTTCCACCCTAGGTGATTGAACCATGCCTCTATCATATGAATCTACCCCTCACATTGCATAACTATCACAATGGTTATGCAATATAAGAGGTGTTTTTGACATAAATAGGCATTTTTGAATTTGATTAGTAGTGGTTTTTTATTAATATCATCAATTTTATCATATTAAGTGGTATTTTTAAAACTTCCCTTGTATAAAGTGGTGGTTTCATCACAGTGGAAACACCTTCCAAAATTAGCTCATGTAACTCTTTTTCATGTGTTTTACACAATTAGCTTCATATTTATTATTTTTATCACCTTGTGTTTTCCTCCATTCAAGCCTAGTTCACTCACTCTCATAATTGGAGTCTTATTTAATTCCTCTCAAGTTGAACTCACTTTCACACTTAGTTAGACTCCTCTATTCAAACCACATTTTCTTCCTACAAGAAGGTAAATTTTGGCCTAATTTTAGATATAAAAATTACCATTAGAAGTTTATATCAAGAATATATTGTAGCCACAACCTTACTATAATTATATAATATTCATACCCTATTATTTTTGAGTCAGCTATATATTTAAAGGTGATGAATGGTTCTTGGTGAAAGTAACTCAAAATTTTCAAGCCAAAATACTATCTAGCCTCAATTTAGATACCCTCCATTTATGGATTGTCTCTCCCCCATTTTTAATCTTGTCCCATAGTTTTTACATCCTATAAATATAGATTTTCAATAATTTTTTCAATAACATACAGAGCTAGCATGCTAAGGATTATCCTATCAACATACTACATGCACTTTAACTAATTTATTCCATAATCATATTAGAGTTTCTTTTAATTTATATAATTTATTTTCTTTATTTAGATTATATTTAATATATAATATTATTTTTATTTTATTATATTTGTAAAAAAATAAAATATTCAAATTTTTTAGTGAAATAGATACATTTTTTTCATTGATCTTTACTACAAAAACATACTTAGTTTTGGTTTATGCTTGCATTTTAATATATTAGTTTCATTTCAAATTATTAATACACCTAGTCAATAATAATAAAAATGAAATTAAAAAATATTCATTTCCATCCAACCCAATGTTTATTTTAATATATAAACAAGTATTTTGCATTCTAAATAACCATCAAGGCAAACATAAGAAAATGTAGATAACCATAGACGCATACTCAAGAGTGGTAGATTGAGAGTCCTATTTATTTTTTTTGAAAAGTTAAAAATAATTTTTATTTTACTCTCTTAAATTATAAAATTATAATTTACATCTCTTGCTCCTATTTTATAAATCCATTCAAAATGTTTGTTTGTGGAAAATTTGAAAGGTTAAAAAGCTAGCCTTGTTTATTTATGACCAAGAAAATTTAAAGAAAGTGTTTTGTTGCTATTCTTATAGATCAGATATATTATCACATACCTTGAATATGTATATCCAATTCATACATTTAGGTCATTGCATATGAAACAATCAAAACAAACAAAAACATAGTCATCTAGTTTGCATGCAAGTAGATCTAGGAAAATTATGCATTTTTCATAATAGCATATTTTATTTCTCTCTCTCCCCACATGAATTATTATTTTAATAAAGATTTAAAAAGATTTTTTATTTCACTTTCTTTTGATTTTTATTCTATTTCACTTTCAACACTTATTTTTGAGCAAGTAGACAGTCATTTGTCAAAAACCCAAAAATCCCAAAAAAAAAACAAAATAAAAAGAAGTGTCAAAATCCTTGATATTACATGAGATAAATACAAAATCCCTTGAAAATTCATACAAGTAAATAAAATCATGTAATACTTGTCCACATGCACAAGTATCATATACCAGGACTCGAATCAACATTTTAGCAAGCACACTTTACAAGCTATTACCTAAATATGTTCATATAGTTTTCATTGTATTTCACCTAATATCTTTAAAAAGACATTTATTGAGACACAAGGTTTTGTATGATATGATTTTTTCCCTAGATTTAGAACACCTATTCCCAACATCATAACATAGTTTAATATTAGCATCAAGTTGAGATGTGAGGTCTTTTGATCCACTCCAATTCACCACCTCATCCTAGAGTTTTTAGCCACATTATAATAAAAATAATTTATATTTAATCCACCTATAATTATTCTCCCATAAAATAAGATATTTTAATATAAAATCATCCAATCTTAGTCACCCATCTATCCTTTCTTCTTCTCTTTAGGTCTAGCCTTGTCTTATATTATTCACACTTAGTAGATGACATTAGTAAGAAAGATTCAACTAGATAGATTAGATATATTCCTATGAGTCATTAAACTCAATCTCCCTCATTTCCTTGAGCCTAGCATTGACCAAGACCTCCACTTTATTATGATATCATAGACAGAGGGGCTTTGGAGATCTATTTACACATATCTTGATTCTCTTAATGAGCATTAAGATTCTACTAATGTCTTTTGGCTCCGTCATGAGAACCCATATCCACCACCTATCCCTAATCATATTCCACCTAATAATAGAAAAACCCCTAGCCCATCTATTACATTATCTATCTTGTATAAACCTCATGGATTTGATCACATATATTAGCATGTTCTAATTTGTGTGCATAAAAATTTGTAAACCCAATGTGAAGTAATTTATCCTTTATGTGTCCTTTTTTTCATTATATCCTTTTTTTATTCTCCATCTAACTTCCTTAAATTTATTCTATGAGTATCCATAGAAACCCATAATATTTTTGAACATGATATCAGTGGATTTATTAGCCTAGAGGGATATAGTAAAAGTCATTTTAGCTCTAGATAAACCTCATTGATGAGTTGTAACAACCCAACCTTTGAATCCAATATGGAATACTAATCCTACAACTACTCTCTTCCCAACACTTAGACAAGGAGCAAGGTTATTGTCTAAGAGATAAATGATGTATCTAAAATTGCAAGAAAACATCCTAACTACAACACCATGAACCTTATGGGTGGAGGAATGAACACTCCTAATATATACATAAGGCCATATATCATATTGAAGAGACCAAATGAAAAACACATTGCCAAATATGATCACTACTTAGGAAATATCCATCACTTAGAGGATACGATTAATTTCATGTAAGCTACTACATATTATCCTAATAAGTGTTAAGGTGTGGAGCTAAAAGCTTCACCAAAGGAGCGTTTTGCAAAATTTTAGGTTTACATAGTCACTGGCATCGGTCAAGAGCGACCGATGTCGGTCAGGAGCAGACTAGGACATGCCAGCATCGGTAGGAATCAACTGATGTCAGTCAGAGGCAAATAGGTAGGAACTGACGTCAGTTACCTATGCATCCAGAAAGCTATTTTCATGGATAGAACAGAGTGTTTGCATGTTAAGATTAAGTGATAGTCTTAAGTTTGCATCTCTATTATTAGTAAGACTATTTAGAGCCCTTGATTAGGAGGTGCATCTGATGGCTATAGCTATATGCTCATGTTTCCTAATTATTATATAATAGGATAAATCTTCTTAGCTTACCGTATTGTAGAATGTTGAATAGAATAGTACAAAATTGTATATGTGAATCAATCCAGGTTGTTGGAGTTGATTGTAATTGAGAGAGAGAGCTCTTGAGGGAAAGAGATCTAGAGACAGATCTATACATCTGAGAGAGGTGTGGAAGAAAAGAAGTTTCTTCAATTGTATTCCTTTTGTAAAGAGTTTAATACAAGTTTTCAGGGTGGTTTCTTGTATCTCTTGTTCTTTGCTGTTATTTGATTCTAGTTACTTATCTTTCTGGTTAATTCCACATTTAATTGCTTTCATATTGTAATCAACATTGTTGGTTGATCCCCAACATTGTCAGGGAATCCAAGAACAACATACCTTGTTCTGATCCCTCTTGTTAGGATCTTGCTCCTCAAAAAGAGCACAATATGATTACCAAATACAAGCAATTAAACATGCAGAAATATCTAGAAGTACAAGTAACTAGAATTCACAAATAGCACAGAATATGAGAGACAATATACAATCTTGTATTAATACTCATACAAAAAAGAATACAATAAAGAGATGCCACACTCTTCCACCTTATAGAGGCTTCCCACACCTCAAGTGTATAGTAATTATTCTTCAAAGTTCACTCTCCTACCAAAAATGGTCCCAACACACAACTCACACAAAGAATTGGTGTTCACCTCTCCAACTAGTCAGTAATAACCCTGCCAGTACCAAGCACTCTAAAGTACTTCAAGTAGATCTCCCATGAAACTACAACATACAATTCAACAAACCATACTTATACATGTAGATCTCCTATGAGCTTGCAACAACCTACAACTCAATGATCTTACAATGGAAGGATCTTTCTTGCCTTCCTTTTTAGCTCATAATTACAATACATGCCAATGGGTCTATAAATAGATCCCAGACTTAAATAATAACTTAGACTCTTAGTTTACTAATAATAGACACGCAGCTCAAGACTCGAAATAGCCTTTACATGCAAGCACTTAGTTCAACAAATTAACTATTCGTGCAATGAACAGTTCTGGAGCACACAAGCGATCGACATCGGTCCCTATCTGACTAGTGCTGACCAACATTGTCTGACTTCTTATCGATGCTGGTTGCCTTTTTCATTCATCATGACCGACGTCAGTCATACTATCGATGCTGGTACTTTTGGAACTTCAGCATCCTCCTCTTCATCTGTATAGTTGAAGCTTTTAGCTCCATAACCTAACAATAAGAACCAAAATTAATCAAACCTACCAATGAACACTAATGACACTAATCATACCCTAAACTAACCCATTAATATAGCCTCATTTCAAACATATACTCCTCCTACATAGGAAATCTATGGTTCCAACACCAACACTAGTCTAAATAAGATCATTATCACCCAAGTGGGTTGTATCCATGACCTAGAAAATAATCAACAAGCTCTGAGTCAAGGGATATGCTAAAACCTTCTCATTCCCACTCATCCCACTTCTCATCCCATTCAAAAAACAACTCACCCCACATCACAATAACAAACCTACATACCTCCACTATTGCAAGAGTAAGCACCACCATAGAACCACACTCTCATCAACCCCTTAGAGATATTCACTCATGAGATCCTAAAAATTTGGGTATTTTAAACTCATTCATCATAACAAGTACCTCTTTAGACTATAATAGGAGGTGTATACATCTACACTTTACTACTAAAAAATAATGTGGTAGCAAATAATCTATTACTGTCCACACCTTTAAGACATGCACCTCTCACATATAACCACATTCCATAAATGGGGTATGACACATCTTATACAACATAAGTATACATGAAAATGACCTATGTACTAACATAACAATCCTTGTAAAATGTAATACAATAGGACATGTACAATTAAAAATAAAAATCCTCATACACTTTAACATAATAGGCCATGTACACTTTAACACAACAATCCATGATGCCTCCTATGTCAGGATAAAAATGATTGAGAGTGTGGGTGAATTAGTATTTAAAAAAATTATTTCAATTCCACTTAAACATACATGAACCATTCTAACAATCATATATATCTTAGCAAGCATAAGCACCAAATCATAAGAGCATGAAATAAATGAACACAACATATACGTAGAAAAGCTTTAAAGGGAAGAAAGAAAATTTAATATATTCCTATAAGGTAAAAATCAATCTTTAGTGAATCACCAAAGCCACATGGAGCACCAACCCCAACTAGATAAGTACTAACTCAACTAGGATTTAGTGATAACCCACTTAAAAGGAGGAACCAACCCCCCTAGATGACTCAAAAATAACTCAACCACATTAAACACTTGATAAACTTTAAAAAAAATTGTTTATAATACAATATATGATGATCTTCTTCCTCATCTCCTCACACAATTTTATCACTCTCAAATTAGCCTCTAGCCTTCTTCACTCAACTAGCCCTCTTCATCACTTGATTATGTCTTTTAACCTTGATCCTGATATGAAAATATATTGTATGATATTCATGGAATCCATTTGATGTTATATATGACCTTCTTAATCTTAAAAAATTTCAATTACATTCGCTTGTTCTTCATACTCTCTAAGCACAAATAGGCCTAAATAGCCTTGCTTTTATACAAAATAGTTGATCATATCCTTCTTAGTCAAACACACACTTAAAACATCTTAGTTAATCCATGTAATATATATTATCATATTATAATAACATTATTTAGTCATAATTTAATCATGCATTGGTCTTCATAGCTTAATTAGCCCTTACTCCTTTTTTAGGTCTTATGGAGACCTAATAGGCCTTATTAGCAACATGTTTCACTTGGATTCTATTGGAACATTTAAAAAAACATAAAATGGTGGGAAAATATCATATTTAACTCAAATATCCCTTATAAAACTTAAATTTAGGTCCAAAACACCTTTTAGGCCCAACCACTACTTGAACCCTTTCTCAAATTACTATTCACAACAAGTATGCACATACACAAAAAATATGTCTTGAATAACTGAAGCATAAACATATATTTTCCAAACAAACATTGAAATAAATAACATATTAAGAAAGATTTTGACCTAAAATTCATTATAAATTTCATAATATTCTTCAAATTATGGTATATAGGCTCAAAGTCTTCTCTGCAAGATGCTCACTTAGTACTGCCAACTAACATCAAAACATAGTGAAGGAAACATCAAATTATGACAAATGATTAAATGTAATAAAGGGATTTAAATCCATGAAAAATATATTATAAAATAATTAGATATAATTACATCAAAAGGATCATAATATCTAATGGAAATTACTGGTCTTGTAGACCAACATGTTGACATTTGCTCACATAAACTTCACTTAGTCAGACAAGCCATTTTGGCTTCAATGTTACAACTCTTATACTAAATTCTAAGCTTTTGAAAAGCATTGATAGAGTATTTAATTCCAAAATAAAATAATTATACAATTTAATCCATCACTTTTACATGAAAACACATTAGAAATCATCTTCTCATTTCTACATGATTTTCTCACTATCTACACCATTAGGTCTCATAGCGATTGGTCAACTTGGATCATAAACTTTGCATACTTCAGATATAGAACATTTCCATAAAACTTCATGTACAAAAAATACAAGTCTCACACTTTTTTCCTGAATTATTTATCAACTTTGACTTGGTCAATTATGTCTACTACATCAAATCTCTAAAAAACAAACAATTTCCTATAGGGTTAACTCACTCACCTAAAAAACCAATCATAATTAGAGATGCATATGAGATTTAAATATAACCTCCAATCACTTAAATATACATATCAAACCTTTATTATCTATTTATAATAGTATATTCAACATTGGGTCAATGTTAGGGTTCTTTAAAGGTTTAAACCATCTTCCATTATTAACGATCATTCATAAAGCTTAGATCCTATTTATAGAAAAAAATACTTGAAAAATTGAGCTATAAACATTCCTAATATAACATTAATAGATTAATTTTATCATACAGATGTTGTATGTGCCAATGAGCACTTGAAAAACCTTCTTGGGTAGACAACTCTTCATTTTATGCACTTGAGAAACCTTGAAACATTTTTTTAGGCCTTTTCTTGCAAACCATGACCTAAAACCTCATAAAAAATCTAAAAATAAGTTGAATCAAATTTATTAATGATATTTAATCACTTTTATTAATGATAAATTACTCACCCATATCATGAAAACTGATCCTAATACCCCATCTAGTCACCATCTCTATTTTTTGCTTTTTAAAGATTGACTTGTAAGTCATAATAGGTCTTGAAGCTCACCTTATAACCACTATCCAAGATCTCAACAGATTTTATATATTCCACGTGATTTCATATCATGATCAAATACTATCAAAAATTCTTCATATGTATTATCAATATCTCATGATGCCTCATTAGGCCAATAAGGATCTAGAACTAGTCTAGTTACAGACTTGGACTGCAGTAATTACCCATATAGGCTTCATCTTTAAATTATCTTGTGTTCAAATGCCTCTTATGTATTCTTAATCAACTTTATACACTTACTCTTAATTATAATTTCAACAAAACATATTCTTGGATCACTTGAAGCATCTTCAAAGCTACTTACTTAGATCTTCAGAGCTTGACTAAGGATTTTTGTAGCTCATTTGAAGCATCTTTAGAGCTACATACATAGATATTTTAAGCTGACCTTATAATAATTTTCAAATCCCTCAAAACCTCATGTATAAACTCAAACAACCTCTCTCATTCTAAAACACTATCAAGTATTATTCATATATTTAGTGAGGATCTTCATATCTCATTTGGAGCATCTTCAAAATTTAGATCTTTAGAGCATACAACTTTTTCTTTGGAGCTCACTCATTTCATTATGCTAACTACACATACCATATCACATATTCTAAACAAAGCTTTGTAATATGCTTCAAAGTTCACATAATGACATGTACTTACTCATTTTAATCTCAATCATATTTCTCAAGTTAACATAAGAACATTATTCAAATAGTACTCTCACATCACTAATCTCATACAACCACACTCACTTATTATATAAAAATAAATCATCATACACACACCTCAAAAAATATTTGACCACGAACCTTCACAATAACCTTTGACATTAATGACAATATTAATACCAAAACTCAACAATCAATGACAATTCTCAAAAAACTCCCCTTTGTCATTGATGGTAAATACACTAAAAAATTAGGTCAACCACTCTTGATGGAAATCATCTCTTAGACCTAGTTTTTTCCTTTTATCACACTTTTTAATATTTCTCCCCCTTTGAAATCAATGACAAAGGTATTGCACAACTATCATCTCTTTAAGAATGAACTCGGATTACAAGACCATATTGACATGAATCAAGCTTAGTCGATAACTTGAATAGATCCTCCTATCAAACCAAGCATCCACCATGCTTATATTAACCATAGACATCAAAAGTCACCTACAAATATTGAAATAATACTTTCTCCATTTGATCTAATATTATAACTCCAAGACAATATTTGGCACACAATTTTTGGAAACTATGGCAACCATTCTTACAAACTTATCTTAATCAAGTCACTCTCCTAGATGATCCATAAAAAATTCAATAAATAAAGTCTATGAATCATATCAGACACATGTTCACCTTAACTTCAAACATACCTCTATTGTGATATCAAAATTAATCACTCTCTTGAGAAAAAACATAGATCTACCAAGCTTCCCCTTATATAAATCATATCTCCTTTAAATGAACTATAGCCTCAAGATCATTTACCATTACTGACATGACTAAAGAAGATCAAACTATTGAATACACACAAAGATATCCCATAATTGAATCTAACTGCATAATTAGGGACTTGCCCTTTATCTTTATATCTCAACACATGAGTTGATAGGATTATTATGACATCATCATCATCTTTATTCAAGCATCTTGACACCAATATCCATTCTTAACATAGATTAAGCTCAACTAGTCACATAAATAGATACAAAAAGCTTACCTCTCATATACTAATTGATTAAACTTTGACCTTATAGCTACCAATATATGAATGGATAATATTAATCTTCATCTCTTATCTTGCAACACAAACACCATATATTCTTCTCAATATGAAACCTTTTTTTTATTTCAACCACATTATTATAATGATAAAATAATGTCTTCATGAAGCTTTAATAAAGCCACCCATTTTCATAGGGTACTAAAACATCATGAACTGAAGAGATTCACATATCTTCATCTCTTATAAGACTAAATATTATTCAACATCCCTATGGGATTTATTATCATCATAGGCTTGATATCATCATCAACCATAGGGATGTTGATACATTCCTGACTTAATTTCACACATGATACATTCTATATCTCATCAACCAGTCCACCTCAGCTTTCAAACTAATCATGACTTATATTAACTACCTTTAGTTTCCATACATTCATTTTCCTTCTTTCGTGTACTCTTAGATCTCTAAACTTCTTGTTTTGACTTGATGCCTTTCTAACTCTATTAAGATAAAATATTATAATGTGTAATATATTATGATAGATATAAAAAACTACCTTATATATACCATTTGACTAATTTGAATTGTGAATCCTTCCATATTTATATGAGTACTAATTCTTTGAGGGTATTCTACATTCTCTTGCTCTATGACCAAATTGACTGCATACAAAATAGTAACCATTAAAATAAATAACATACATTATAGAATTGGGATGTTTGATAAGTCTTTTTACATTGACCTTATTGTCTTCAAAAGTATTCTCCTTGACTTGAAATGCCTTATTTTCATCTTCTTTGAAACTAAGACCTATCTTATCACCTGAAAAATTTTGACTACTCAAAATAACAGCAGAGCCTCAGTGCTCTTTTCAAATTTCACAAAGTTCTTCACCTTTATATATCATTGATCCAACTTAGGCTTTAGAGATTTTATTTTAGGTTAATATATAATAAAATCTTACTCTTTATCTTTTAGGCTTGCATTGACTACCTCCATATATTCCTTGACTTGATTGATGATCTCATCATACTCCTTGGAAGTGTCTCTCGACCTTTCCTTAAATAATTAAATATGTTCCTCATGATTCTTGGCTAATGACCTTAGTTTGAGATTATTTCTTGTTTTAAACTTTAACTCCTCTAGGTAACTTACCACCTTTGTGTCAATATTAACTTTGTCTTATCCTTCATCACTATCATAGTATAATTATTCATATCATTCTACATCAACCATAAGGCCTTTCCCATTTGAATAACCCTCATTGCCTAATTCTATAGATTTGAACAAGGTTTCACTATTATCATGTTCAGATTTATTACTACCATCATCATTGTTAGATGTGCTTGAATCACTTAAATTAGATGAGTTGTATTCTTTGGTAAACAAAATATTTTTATTCTTGAATGACCCTTTCCTTCATTCTTCTTGAAATCTCTCTTTTTCTTATCAAACTTATAGAATTTTTTGTCATTTCCATGATTTTCATCATGTTATTCATTATTCGTAGATTTATCCTTGTTAGGACACTTGGATTTAAAGTCACCAATCTTGCCACAACTAAAAAATTTAAAGTGTAACTTGCCCTTATACTTACCTAACCTAAACCTCAACTTCTTAGCAAACATAACTATGAGATCATCACCATCAATATTTGAGCATACCTCATCCTTAACCTTCTTGGCCTTTGAATTATTTTCAAATTTGAAATTTTCTACCTTCTTGAGAGATCTTCCTTCCTTTGTTCTCATATCATAGGTAGTCTAGCTTGTCCAAATCTTGCACCTCTTCTACTAAAAACACCTTAGAGTTAAACTTTAGAGCTAGTGATATCAACAAATTTTGGACAATAACAAAATCTTTTACTTATTCTCATAATCCTCTGATGATATTTACAAATTCATTAACCCTCAAAAGTTAAGATGAAATTGTTTCATCTTCAAGATTTCATACTACTTTTGAGGGGTCTACAACTTAGAAAACTTTACCTTGGTGTCTCCTTCATAGATGGTATTTAATTTGTCCCGTATATATTTTTATGATACAAAATGCATTACCTTTATAATCTCAACCTTTGATATGCCACAAATAATGCATTCATTGCCTTAGAGTTATTTTTACTAGCCTTCTTACCTATTGCATCTATTAGTGGAATAGGAGGTGAAATATAACCATCCAAAATGACTACCAAATATCATGTCCTTGTGAAATCAGATATATATTTATTATGACATTATAAAAGGCATAGTTATATATATTTAATAATGAAACCTTATTGGTAGAGAAACCACCTTGAATTTGTTGACTAGTCATCCTTACTTCTTAAGATCTCCTTTAGGATTTTAGACCTAATCGAAAGGAACAAGCTCTGATATCACTTGTTGGAGGTAAAAAAGTGAGAGGGTGGGGGTGAATTAGTATTTAAAATATTTTCATTCAATTTCACTTAAACATACATGAACCATTCTAACAAGCATGTACATCTTAGCAAGCATAAGCACCAAATCATAAGAGCATGAAACACATGAGCACAAAATATACATGTGAAACCCTTAAAGAGAATAAAAAATATTGATGATGAAAGTGGAATAAATTCCTATAATACAAACACTAACCTTTATTGAAATACCAACTCCACATGGAGCACCAAACCCAACTAGCTAAGCACCAACTCAGTTAGGCTTTAGCAAGCACCCACTTGCAAGGAGGCACCAACCCCTAGATGATACAATGATAAATAAACCACATAAAACAATTTATAACCTTAAGAAACCATTTTTTATCATATAATAGATGATATTATTCCTCTACTCTTTGCACACTTTTATCCCTCTCAAACTGGTCTCTAGCCTTCTTCACTTAATTAGCCCTCTTCATGGCTTGATTAGGTCTTCTAACATTGATCCTCATATGAAGACCTCATATATGATATTCATGACATAAAAATTATGATATATAGTACCTTGTTCTTCTTACCAATGCTATATTACATTCACTTATTCTTCACACTCTTTCAGCACAAATAAGCCTAACTAGCCTTATTTTTATACAAGACACTTGATTATATCTACATTAGTTAGCCACACACTTCAAAAATATTAAGTCATCCATGTAATATATATTATAATATTATAATAACACACTTAAATCATAATTTAGTCCCACATTTATCTATCATATCTTAATTAGCCCTTAATCCTCTTTTAGGTCTTATGGAGACCTAATAGGCCTTCTTAGCAACATGTTACACTTGGCCTTCCTTGGAACACTTATAAAAACATAAAATCATAGGATAATATCATATTTAACTCAAATATATATTATAAAATTTAAATTTATTTCCAAACTATATTTTAGGTCCAATCACTATTTTAACCCTTTCTTAAATTAATGTTCACAATAGTCTTATGCATACACAGAGAGTCTATCTTGAAAAACAGAAGCATAAACATATTTTTTATAAAAAAACATGGAAATAAATCATATATTTATAAACCTAAATATCTTAGTGTCATAATAAACTTCATTATATGCTTCAAATCAAGGTATACATGCTCAAACTCTTCTCTGCAAGATGCTCACTGAGTACTACCAATTGACTTCAAAACATAGTTAAGGAAACATGAACTTATGACACTTAATTTAATGTATTAAAGGAATATAAATTAATAAATAAGATATTATATCATCCTTATATCAACCTCCATTAAAATGATCATGATATTTAATAGAAACTATTATTCTTGTAGACCAATCTGTTGACTTTCTCTCACATAGACTTCACTAAGTTAGACAAGCCATTTTGACTTCAATGTTCCAACTCTTATAATAAATTAAAATATTTTGAAAAACATGTATAGATTATTAAAGTCCAAAATAACATCATTTTACACTTAAATCCATAAATTTTACATGAAAACACATCATAAATCATCTTCTCACTTTTGCCCTATTTTCTTACTATCTGCACCGTTAGGTATGTTAGTGACTAGTCAACTTGGATCACTATATTTTAATTACTTATATATGTAACATTTATTTAAGAAAAAACAAATGTATCATACTTTATCCCTCATCCATTTGGAAACTTTTACTTGATCAACTCTATCTACTACAAAAAAATCCAAAAAATAAGGAATTTCCTATAGGGTTTGCTCACTCACATGAGAAACCAATCATACTTGGATATTATTTGGAGAGTTGAATAAAAATTAAAATAAATTAAATATCCATACCAAATTGTTTTTATTTCTTTATAATAATATCTTAAACACCGAGTCAATGTTAGGGTTCTTTGAGGGTTTAGATCATCTTCTAGTCTTAAGAATCATTCATAAATCTTATCTCCTATTTTCAAAAACCAATGATTTTGAATTTGATATATAAAACTTCCTAATATACTATGAACACCTTAATTTATCATGTATATGCTATACATGCCAATGATCACTTGAAAAACATTCTCAGGTAGATAACTCTTCAATCTATGTACTTGAGAAACCTTGAAACACTTTTTCAAGATTTTTCTTGAAAACCGTGACATAAAACTTCATGCACATGATAAAAAAAACTTAAATCACTTATTTTAATGATAAAATATTTACCCATGTCATGGAAACTGATCTTGATACCCCATCTAGCCACCATCTCTCTTTTTTCTTTATAAGCCTTGACTTACAAGTCATAATAGGTCTTGAAGCTAACTTTATAACCACTATCAAAGCCATAATAACCTTATATATATGAAATTAAATCTCATATCATTATTAAATACTATCAAACATTCTTCATATGTCTTTTCAATAGCTCATGATGCCTCTTGAGGCCAAGTAAGATCTAGAACTAGTCTAGTTATAGACTTGGAGTGATGTTCTTACCCCTTTAGGCTTCACCTTAAAATTATCCTATTTTATAATGCCTCTTGTATATGATAAAGAAAAATTATATGCTTAATATTCTTTTTAGTTTCAACAAAACATATTTGTGGCTCACTCAGATCATCTTCATAGATGCTTACTTAGATATTCAAAGCTTGACTAAGGATCTTTGTAGCTCATCTAGAGCATCTTCAAAGATGAATATGTAGATATTTGAAGCTAACCTTACAATAATTTTCAAAGCTCTCACAACCTCATGTAAAAACTCAAACAACCTCTCTCATGTTTAAACATTGTCAGGTATTCTTAAGATATTTAATAAGGATCTTTATATCTCATTTAGAGGATCTTCAAAACTCATTTCTTTAGAACATATAAATTTTTTATTTGGATCTCACTCATTTCATTATGATACGTAAACACACCATCTCTCATAGTCTATACATATCTTTTTGATATTCTTGACACTTGACATACTGACTTATACTTACTCATGTTAATCTCAATCATATTTCTAAATTTGACATACAAACATTCTTCAAATAGTACTATCATAACACTACTTTCATACAACAATAACACTCACTTATGCTGGAAAAAGAAATCATCATACACACATCTCAAAATTTACTTTACCATGTACCTTCATAATAACCTTTGACATCAATGACAATATTAATACCAAAACTCAATAATCAATGATAATGCTCAACATCCTACATCTCATAAAGTCCCTTCATACTTCCACATGTATTCAAAATCTACTCAGCTAGATAATTGTTCCTTGGCCTAATCTATACTTGCTTACAAAGCTTCTTCCATGACACCTCTTTATAGCTATCAGGCTAACCCATACACTACCTTACCTCCTCATTCTAGTCTCACCATGATGGTGATATAATTTAATAACATAGGAGCCTATGTCAAATACCTTAAGGATACCTTTGACTTGAACATACAAGCCATTATTCCATGACCCATACTATATATTCCGAAATTTAAAGGGGAATGGGATCATAATTCACATTTAAAATCATATACTACTAACATCATAGAGATCCTACCTTTGGATGGGTTTCTATTTAAGATACTTCCCAAGACTCTTGATGGCATAACACTTGACTAGTAATACCAACTCCCCAAGGGATCCATACACTCTTTCCACCAACTTATGGATTATTTTTTCAAGGCATTTGACATGAACAAAACTCTAAATACTAACATATGAGATTTACTTCATATCTAACAAGAATGCAATGAATCATCTACCTATTCATCATGAGTTGGTGGTAGGTCTTGTATTATTCTACCAATTCACCTAACATCAACCAATGAGAAATATGTGATCTTTTCTCCACTCCAACAAATAAATAAGAGGAAAAGTCCATAAGTTCCCATATCATTCATATGAATAATAACTCAAGTGTACATTTTAAATTGACCATGCAACAATCGATAATGGCTGACAAACCTATGGGAGCAATGGGTGAATCATCAATCCTATCCAAAATAATGAGGCATCTCAAAATGTGAACCCAAACCAAAATAATGTGAAAAGCTAAGATCCCAATATATTAAACTATAATAATATTTAAACCACTAATGGCATCACTGATCAAGCCAAGAAATAAATCCCTATAAATAATGGTTAATATCCACCTACAAATAAAACCAACAACATTAACAACACTAGGTTCATGAACTAAATCCCCCTTCCTACCATTCATGAAGTTAATTTTAACTAAAAATAACCTCATAATATGAAATATCAAAACCAAAACCATTATAAATAAGGTGGATGATATCCATAATTCTAGGACCAAGGTCACTATGAATAAAATAATCAATAGAGATTCAGATAAAAAGGGATAAACATGTGACCTAGAGATTACAACCCAATGTATATTACCAATTACATAAAGTGATGGGCCATGACACTCAAAGTTACCTAAAATATAAATAATTCATACAAAAATTCCTAGAGGATCAAAGGTAAAAAATTATGGATATGTTCTTAGGAAGCACACATGCAAACATGCAAACCCTTCCATATGGTCCCATTGCTCCCCATAGTTATAATGTACAAATCTATCTCAACCCTTTTCTCGACCACCAAATAAAAATTAATAAAGGTTAACATCAATGCAACCTAAAAGGCCATTCCATTCAACATATCCAATACATGATGATATAAAATCATGATTCTAAAGCCTCTACTTCTTAGGCAACAAACAATAATGTGGCTCTTCAGTTTGGGATCTAAGGTAAAATTAAGATGATATGAGTCATATATTTAGTAGTTAATGAGGAATCATGAATTAAAAATTTCACTAGAGGGGATCAACCTATGGTCAAACCCAATATCCACATTTCTAAAATATTAAAAAGGTAAGGCACTCTACTTAATGATCACCCCTTTTATACATGATCAACAGACCCTACACTATGTTAGGCCAAGTGCCACCTAGGTATTTGGTTAGGAGTCATTCCCATTTCCATTTAGGGGTGATTTTTACCCTTCAATTTCAAACTACACTTTAAATTCACAAATAATGGATCCAATACAGGTTCTACTTCTTGGTATGCTCATCACAAAGCACCTAAGTGTCCAAACCATAAGAATTAGTGGATGTTCATAGCTAGTGGTATATCATGTTTATAAAGTCTACCAAACCAAATCCAAACACCTATAATTGTACAAAAATACTATCTAACAGGTGACTAAGGAATTCACTTTCATCTCCATCAAAGCATTTCCTAAAGAAAGCAACCAACTTGATGACTCCATGCTAACATTGTCTTCATATTGTATCCCCCATCTAATGATCCCAAAATCAAATTTTATAGTCTTGATTAGGATGGAGACTCACATAAGTAAGGATATTAATGACCAAAAAATCACCCATATTATATGAGATGAGGTCCCCCTTGGTATATATCAAGATGATAATGATGATGACATCTATGAATTCCTATAGGCCTATAATGACTTCCCCTCATTCCATCACAAAATGGGATTCACACTTACCTTTTATCCTAACTCAGCCCTTAAACCTTTATCTACTTTTTCTTGTCCCTTAGTTCTATATTCAAATTATTCTCATTATTTTTGAATCTCCATGGCACTCTCTATTTGTTCTTTCAAGGCACCAACATCACCTTCCTTTTCTTCAATTACCCCTTTGCTACTTGGAAACACTTGTAGTGCAACTTGGTCTATTATTCTAGTGGGGGAATTAGGTGCCTTTTCTACTACTTCCTCTATTGGTTCCATGATTTTGACATCTTTCTCTTCCTTCTCTTTTTTGGCCTTTTCTTCCTTCACCTTATTCTTTTTCTAAACCTTATTTTTTTATCTAGTGATAAGGCATTTTATTCTTCAGACTCAACCTTCTCAATCTCTACTTGGGTCATACATTTTTACTTCATGGCATCCATTTTATTTTCTAGTGCCTATGCCTTCAAAAATTTTACCTCATTCATCCCTAGTTTCATCCATGCCTTTCTCTTTTCTTTAGTTTATGGAGGTTGGGTGTCATGTTTTCTGGATGAGGCACTTGTTGGCTTCTCTAATTATCCAAGAATGGTGGTAGTGCTTCCTTCTAAATAGGAACTTCCTCAAGGATGCACCATTCCATCTAAATGCCTCTATGTATTTGGTGCACCACCCCATTACTTATGTCTTGTATTTCTGGGAGAAGGATGGTGGGTAGGTAAAGTCTTGGTACTTATATGCCAAGGAGTCTTTATATGATAAGAAGACCTAAAGATTGGCTTCATCACCATTAGGTACATCAATATCCTTCATGACTTTTAAAATAAATATTGACCCCCACCTATAGGTCTCTCACACTGTATGACAATAAAATTATTTATCATTTCCTTAGCAATGAATTTAACAACATTAAATTTGACCACTTACACCATGTGATAGGTAATGCACAAGTAAGCCTTCTTAATATCCATACATCTTCCACTAAGGAAAAACCTAGAGCTCATAAGGCATGTTATTTCCCTCATGTTAGGGTCTTTCATATCCTTTATTAGGAATGCAAATTATCCCTTATAGTACCTAAGGATATTTATGACCCTCTCTACTTCAACATCATATGCCATCATCAAGTAGATGTCTATACCTGAGTCTAGGAGCCCAATGATTATACGGATTAGGCTCACCATTAACCATATATGCCTCATAAATTAGAATTAGTCCCCATGGACATGTGAAAGGAAGAAATATATGAGTTACTATGGCTTGTTAAAATATGACAACTCATAAAGCTAAGTTACATTAGTGGTTCCAAGCCTATCTTTGATGGAGACATCAAACAATGTTGTGACTACCTCTATCTTTTATTTAGTGTCAACCATCTAGTCTTGTGCTAGATATTGTGCATTGTTTGGGGTGAAATGGTTATATTCTTTCAATTGGAAGGTGTGTGTGAAATATGCCCAATTCTCCCCTACCAAAACCTTCAAGTAAAATTGCATTTACTAGTATGACATATTTACAAGTGTCTTAGTATCAAATTTTAATATGCTTACTCATATAATAGGCTATGCCTTTTTTTTCATAGTGGTCATTTCTTCCACTATCCATGCCATTTTGGCATCCTTCTATACCTATGGTAGACTAGAACTCATCCATTTATTTCCCATCCTAAACCAAATAGTGTTAAAGTATAGTCTATTGATTTTACTAAAGCCTCTAATATTTCTTAGTGCTTATCATAGTTAGAGGCTCTACAATTGTGATTTCAACATTTGAGGTTCATTTTCCATTAATGATGGCCTCAACATCACTCAATTTTTATGTTTTCATGTTTTCTCACAATTCATGCCCCACATTTATCTATTACAATCTCAAAAGGAATGTAATTTCACTCTCTACTCAAACTTTCTCTTTTTACATCTATGGGGGCTCATGTCTCCCTATGGTAGCTTTTTTTTCTCTCAGCTCTAGTTCAGCTTTGCATTTTGGCACTCAATTTAACTTAAGGTTTGTAACCTAAACTAGTGCACCATTGGTCTATTTATACCTTAATTTTACCTATCCTATTAATTATAGGTGATTAATGGCATGACATCACCTATATTTATTAGAATCTACTAAAACCCATAAAATCCATGAAAATCTACTACCACATACACATTCAATATATATATTTATGCCTTCAGTATCAACTCATTAAATTTTCTAAATGATATTTTTGGTGAAGTGACATGTAGTTCAAATGGTCACTTCTTGCCTAAATTTTGGTGGATGCTAAGTTGCCTCGATAATCTTCCTCTTACACTTTGTTCACTTGGCATGAACTTCACCTTCCTTATGAAAACCTAGGCATAGTGCTTCACATGCATGTGATTTAGCTTCCAAGGTTCCATCTTATCTTCCTATTTTGATTTCATTTCAAGTGCACTTTCCTACCTTGGTCAATTTTTCTATGCTTTCATCTCTTACCTTAGCCTGTCCTACCCCATAAAAATCCATTTCATTAGTCCTCTAGTGCTTCAATGTCTAGGTGTCTTACATACTTATCATCTTATGCACCTCCCTCTCATTTCATGTGTACTATCATATTATGTGCCTCTCTTCATCACTTGGTACTCATATTTTTAAAATTTGGCAAGTTTCATGCATCTAAAACTTTGGATGTCTCATTAGAGTTGATGTGGGATAAATGGTTGAGGCCAATTGCACAATTTGGAGATTTGATAAATAAATATTTTCTCTTGAGGATAATCATGATCCCATGTGGTGAGCTAGCACTTCTCTTAGAGAAGCTAAACATTCATTTTTCAAAATGAGTATGGGGGTGCCATGTGAGAAGTTTGCAATCCTCTTTGTAACTTCTTAGTGGGTTATGCCTATTACTTCTTTAGCCAATGTTATGTGATGAACATTGGTTTGAATTAAAGGATCTGAGCATAAAGTGTCCAAATAATTTTTTTGACATAAACTATTTGATGATCAATTCCTTTGAAGAAAGGGATGTTTGAAGCAAAATGTCTGACTAAAGATTCTAAATAAAATGTTTGACATGCAAAAAGTCTTATTGTATAAAAATCTAAAATTTGTAAAATTATAGATGTTATGCCCTTAACCATTGGTGTGTCTAGGGATGTGTGTGGCTATCTTGTGGCTTACATACCTCTTTTATTTACTTGTTACATTTCTTTATGTTCTTAGATCAATCAACCTATGGAATAAACTTGGCTAAGTAGAATATATATAGGAGGTATTGGTTATTATTTAATCATCATGTTAAGTATTTTTCTATCAATGCATTATTTTGAAGGTTGGCCCCTTGAAGTGGCTTTTCTATATTATCCAATATTTTGTTATGATGTCAATTATCATGGTGTAATCTCTCATATTTTCTTATTTTGTGCAATATAAAATCATTCTTTGTGAATATTTAAGTAATTTAATTACAAGTGGTATTAGAGCTTTGATTTGGGAAAGTTTCTTATGGGATTGTTTTTGATCTAGTGAGGTATGGCTTCTAGGAGTAGTTAAAGTTAAAAAACATATCTTGCAATTTGGGAAGTATTAATTTTTTCCATTAGTGTAGTATTGCTTGAAATGATTTTTTGAGAAAAAAATTAAAAAAGAAGTCTAGAATTTTTTTCCCTTGCACACTTAAAATCATTGGATTCATCTCATTGAGATGATCATAATTTTATATTCTATTGGTACACTTTTTTGGTATTGAAAATTTTAATCTAGTGTATAGAGTTCATCATTGGGTTCATCTTGGCAAGGTGATCATAATGGTACTATTTCTTGGTACATTTTTTGTTGGGGTCAAAACCCTCATATGGCTTGTTTATGATAGGTCCTTCAACATAGGGAAGAAAAGGGGAACCAAAAACTCCTAAGACTCCTACTAATGACATGGAATTTAAAACTTTAGATCTAATGATTTATTAGCTTCAAGAGGACATAAAAAACTTGGTGAGGCATGATGAATTTGTTGTAGTCAAAGATGATGTTTCAAGGATGCATAGATATATTAATAGATTTCATAATGAATTATAGCATATCACTATGCAATTGTCTACCCTCACATCTCAATTTTACCCTAATAACCCTCCACTTCAACATTCAAATCCTCCTCTCAACAACACCCATGCTGGTATGAAATTGATGTTGTTAAAAGTAGACATACATAAGTTTGATGGTAAGGATCCTCTCACTTAGATTAACCAAATTGAGAGTTTATTTGAGCTACATCAAAACCTTAGTTCTTAGAGGGTGATGGTGGCATCCATGTATATGGAACCTAAGCAATTCATTTCGTATTTTTGATTATGTGATAAAAAGGAAAAGAATGGTGCTCCTATTACATGGACTATTTTTATTGAAGATTTGAAAACACATTATCAAAATAATGTCTCTAATAACTATTTCAACCAATTATCCAATCTATGGCAAATAGGACATGTGAAGGATTATAAAATATCACTAAGAGAAATTTGATGGATCTATTTTTGGGTGACCTCAAATATAGCATCCAATATGAGGTTCAAATGTTTATCCAAACATCTATATCAAAAGCTATCCCTAAGGCACACATGATATAAGAAAAAGTGATGGTCAAAAGGAAAACATTCACTACTAGTCACGATCATAACTTTCTAGCACCATCATTTCCATAACCCACCAGATTAACACAATGAAAAATTGAGGAGAAGTGAGACAAATGGTTGTGTTATGGTTGTGACAATGAATGGAGCAAAGACCATCATTTTGCTGAAAAGAAGCTATTTTATATTGAAGGGGCCAATGATGATGAAGATGATGTAGAAGTACATGATGTGGATGCAAAAGTTCTTGAGGAGGAATATAAAGACTCTTAGCCTAATATTTCATGCCATGTCCTATCAGGTATTATTATTCCCTAAACTCTTAAGGTGATGGGTTTCCTTAATTAAAAGGTCACTATCTTGATTGATTCTGGGAGGACACACAACTTCATCCATAGTAAGTTGGCTACTCATTTAAAATATTTCATTTATCTAGCTCCAAAATTTTAGGTTATGATTATAGATGGTGGTACTATCAACTATTAAAGAAAATGTCATAGTATTAATTTATCGATGGGAGACTACTTATTGGACTCTCCTATGTTTGCTACTCTGATGGGTTTAGCTAATATTATTTTGGGAGTCTAGTGGATCACCACTTTGGGTACTATTGAGATGAATTTTCAATAATTATTCATGTGCTTTCATTATAAATAAAATAAATTTGAGCTAAGAGGATTAAAGGATAAATATCCCTAGATTATTGGCTCCCATCAAATGATAAAGATTTTTCATAAGGGTGCTGAGAGATTTGTAGCTCGCTTATTTTCTATGGAAGTACATCCAACTAAGCCATCTCCACCTCTTGATCTACAACAAATAATTGATTCTAATTCCATTATTTTTAGAGACATACCAAAAGGACATCCACCTAGTCACACACATGATCATTCTATCATAATTATTCTTGTTAGTACACCACCCAACATTAGGCCATATAGGTATCCCTATGCCCAAAAAATTGAAATTAAAAAGATGCTACAAGAGATGTTGGATACAGGAATCATTTTCCATAGTCAAAGTGAATACTCTTCACCAGTTATCATGGTGAGAAAGAAATATGAAACTTGGAGGATGTACCCTAACTATAGAGAACTCAACAAGTACACTATCAAAGATAAGTTTCCAATTCCTATCATTGATGATTTTCTAGATGAATTAAATGGTGCTCTTAATTTTACCAAGTTAGTTCTATGTTTTGGGTATCATCAAATCAGGATCCATTATGAAGACATACCCAAAACCACTTTCAAGACTCATGAGGGCCATTATGAGTTTTTGGGCTAAAAAATGCACCATCTACTTTTCAAAGATTGATAAATACTATTTTTAAGCCATTTTTTAGTAAATTTGTTTTGGTATTCTTTGATGATATCATCATTTATAGTAAAAATTGGGCAAACCATTTGCAACATGTGAAACAAGTACTATCCATTTTGGAGAAAAATCAATTATATGTCAAACCTTCCAAATGTACTTTTGGGGCTAGTGAGGTTGAATATTTGGGTCATTTGTTGTCTTATGAAGGAGTCAAAGTGGATCCTAAAAAAATCCAAGAAATGGTGGACTGGCCAATTCCTAAGACACTCAAGTAACTTTAAAGATTTTTGGTGCTTACTAGTTACTATCATAGAGTTGTCAAAAATTATGGTAGTATTACATCCCCACTAACCTCTTTATTAATTAAAGACTCCTTTCAATGGATTGATGTAACTAATCGGGCATTTGAATAATTAAAATTGGCTATGTGCACTACTCCAATATTGGCCACTCCTAATTTTTTTAAGACTTTTGTGGTTGAATGTGATGCATCTAGGTATGGTATAGGTGTTGCAATCATGCAAGAAGGTATACCACTAGAATTTGAAAGTCGTCAACTCAAGGGTAAATATAAGCACAAGCCCATCTATGAGAAAGAAATGATGGCCATTTTGCATGATGTCAAATAATAAAGACCTTATTTGATGGGTCATCACTTTCAGGTAAAAAATGATCATGATAGTCTTAAATATTTTTTGGAACAAAGGTTGTCATATGTAGAACAATAGAAATAGGTAACTAAGATGCTAGGCTATGATTTTGAAATAGTCTACAAAAAAGGTAAGGACAATGTGGTGGTAGATGCTCTATCCAAAAAAGATGAATCAATTGAGGCATTGTTATGTGCCATAACCATTTTGCAGGTAGATTGTTTAGAGGAAGCACAATCAAAATTGGAACATTATAGTAGTACTCATGATTTGATTCAAAATCATTAGCAAGGTTTAGATGGATTTGAAAAATTCACATGGAAAGGTAATGCATTATGGTATAAAAATAGATTGTACATATGTAAGAATTCTCTTCTTAATTAAAAAACCTTCAAGAACTTCATGCAACTCTAATTCATGGTCATTTAGGATTTTTAAAAACCTTTCACAAGACCAAGCAAGATTTTTTTAAGAATGTCTCAAGGGGGATGTCCAGAAATATGTGGTTGAATGTATGATCTGTCAACAAAACAAAGGCAAAACCATCAAAACTCTAGGTCTTTTATAGCTTTTATCTATCCCTAACCAACATTGGGAAGAGGTATCTATGAATTTCATTATAGGGTTACCAAGATCTGATGATCAAAATGTTATCATGGTTTTTGTAGATCATCTTAGTAAGTATGCTCATTTTTGTTCATTATCCCAGCCATTTATTTCTAGTAAAGTTGCTTTTTCTTTTCTTAATATAGTTCATAAACTACATGGGACCCCTAAGATCATTTTCAATGATAGAGATCCCATTTTTACCTATAATTTTTGGACTATGTTATTTACATGTTTAGGAACCTAATTGGCTCATAGTTAATCTTATCATCCTTAATATGATAGAAAAACTAAGGTAGTCAACAAATGTTTGTAAGGATATCTATATTATTTTATTTTTGATAAACAAGATAAATGGGTTCATTAGCTGCCACTTGCTAAATGGTGGTATAATACTTGTATTCATAGTTCTTCCAAAATGTCTCCTTTTGTGGTAATATATGAATAACACCATCCATCTATCACTTTAACCTTGAAGGTCTATCCTAATATTTGTGTAGTTGAAGAACATATTCACCATCAATAAGAGGTCCTTGCAAGTTTACGTGAAAATTTAGCTATGGCCTAAAATTTCATGAAGCAACAAACAAATCAACATAAAAGTGAGAGGAATTTTGACATTGGTGATTAGGTATTTATTCACTTACATCCATACAAATGTATGTCATCGAATTAACAAAAAAAGGATAAAAAGTTGTCCCTTAAGTATTATGAGCCTTACTAGATCTTTTAAATAATTGGTAGTGCAACTTACAAGTTAGCTTTTCATTTATCCACTCACATACGTCCAGTATTTCATGTATCATGCCCAAACAAATTCATTAGACACAAAGTTACCATTCAAATAGAATTAATAGAATTAGATGAGGAAAGTAGAATTGTTCTTGATCCTAAGGTGATCCTTCAATAGTGCACTAAGTAACTGTGTTCTAGAGAAATTACATAATACCTGATCAAATGGAAGAATCTATCATGTGAAGTTGCCACTTGGGAGGATGAAGCATTTAAACAACAACATCCAAAGTTGCCACAATGTTGAGGACAAAATTTTTTTGAAGGGGAAGGGATTGTTATGCCCTTAACCATTGGTGTGTCTAGGGATATGTGTGGCTAACTTGTGGCTTACATACCTCTTTTTATTTATTTGTTACATTTCTCTATGTTCTTAGTAGGTCAGCCTATGGAATAACCTTTGATAAGTAGACTATATATAAGAGGTAGTGATTAGTATTTAATCATCATGTCAAGTATTCTATTATTATTACATTATTGTGGAGGTTTCCCCCTCAAAATGGTTTTCCTATATTATCTAGTATTCTATTTTGCTATCAATTATCATGGTATAATCTCTCATATTTTCTTATTATGTGGAATATAAAATCATTGTTTGTGAATATATAAGTAATTTCATTGCATTGGGTTTGTACAAAAATATTGATTACTTGACCTTTATATTTTTTGAATAAAAAGTTCAAATGAAAGTTCTGAATAAAAGTCCAAAAATTTAACTTGAAATTTTTTAGACAAAAAGTCTAAAAACTACACTATGGGGCCTACCTGAAAGAACCTCAATTCTTGAATATTGTGCATGAGAATATTGTGTACCTATTTTCTAAATTTGGAAACTTCACATGCCCATTACTTAGGTGTCAGGCCTTAGGTGCTTTAGAAAGCATCCGTGGTCAACTCACCTAACTAGATTTATCATGGAATTGCTAGAAGATTTTAATGGTGGGCCTCAAAGTAGCACTTATTCACCCAACATGAATAACAACACAAAACATAAGGAAACATTTGGCTTGTGCCAAAAATTATTTTAGTTATCACAACATAATTGAATTATGACCAAGAATTCGATGTCTAATGATATAAGTTCCATCTTATTTCCTATAAGGCTTTAATTGGTTGCTATTAAAATTCCTAGGGAGCATTTCACTTGACAACATGTGCAACTTATATGAACCAATTTTTAACATGTTATGGATAGTATATGGACCCATACACCCAATTTGTAACTTTATTGGGCACTTGAGGTACTTAGAATCATAGAGAAAGTCCAATGCTTTTCCAATAAGTACCTTGTGCCTAATATGTTTATCATGCCACAAATTTTAGCATGTTTTCCATATTTAATAGATCTATCTTGGTGAGGTGCACAACTCATCCAAGCACTCCAAGTCCTCTCTCCTCATAATTAATGATTTTTGGTCATCTAAATGACCAATATTCATAATGTGTAATGATGGCACCACAAAATCTATTGATAGAACTATCTCAGTGCTAAACACAAGTTGAAATGTTGTAGCCTTGTTTAGGCACTTTGAGGCTATATGATTTACCCATAGTACTATTGAAAATCAATAATCTCAATATTTACAACTAATATCTCATATATTTATGAGTCATATTCATAATATCTTATTAAATGCCTTAGTTATGAGATTCAATTATGGATGATAAGGTGTTGTCTTATGGTATACCACCATATATTTAGTCAATATGACCTACATAGTTTCATTAATGAAATGTGTGCTATATCAATATTCAAATTTAGTGGTAACCCATAGTGAATCATAATGTTCTCCCATATGAACCTCATGGTGGTGGTGTCTATGCAATCTTTGGTTGGCACTTCCTTTACCCACTTGGTGAAATAATCAATGGCCACCAAAATATATCTTGTATCTATGTTCCTTATTATGGGAGTGATTGACCCAAAAAAATAAATGACCCATTTTTAAATGGTGCTTTATAAATAATGGGGATGAGAGGCATCTCATCCTAGTGTTTGGGATTCCCTATGCATTGGCATATGTCACATGCCTTGGCATAATCTTTTGCATCTTGGAATAGACTTGGCCACTAAAAGCTTGCTTATGACACCTTTTGGATTGTTATGTCTCCAATACAATGGAATCCTACTATCCCCATTTTTACCTTACATAAAATGGAGTCCATTTCATGTTCTAAGACACATTAGCATAGGACCTCATCCTAGCCTAGTTTGTACAGCTCCCTACTGATTAGCTAAAAAAGGGTGGCATGAAATGTGAGCTATTTCTTCTCTTTGGTTGTCATAGTCTAGGGTGAAGATCCAAACATTAGAAAATAATTTATTTATACAAATTCCTTAGGTAAACACTATAATTTATAGAGTTTTACACCTAGCATGTCATCCTTAATAGGCATTGTTGCATCACTAGAGTTGATGCAGGATAAATGGTTTAGGCTCAAATTGTATTTTCTAGGTTTGGTGATAACTAAGAACTAGAATTATTATAATAGAAATATTCATATACAAGTTCACCCATGGAGAATAGGCTTATTCAAAAGGTAATTAAATTTCTTTTAATTGGTGAAAAGGATGAATGGGGTCACCAACAAGTATTGCCTAAATTTTTATAGTGTGTAGACCATGGCTAGTGTCTGGCACTTAGTGGTGTTATAGTTCTAAACTACTTTGGCTAATTTATTACTTACAAAGGAGATGGGATGATCCATCTTACCTTCACTAGGTTATGCCATAATGGTGATAATTACAAATAAAAATACATCAAAATGGATATGGAATGGAGTTGTCTAGTTTGGAAATTATGAAATAGGTATGCTAGCTAATTTGAGCTTTAGGGTTTCAAAAGCATATTCTTATACTAGGCCCCAATAGAATGGGCCATCCTTTTGAAAGAGCTCCTCTAGGAATTTTTTAATATTTACATAGGTCTATATAAATTCCATATATTAGTCACAATGGCCAAGAAAGGTTCAAATATCTTTCTATGTCAAAGGGGTTTGGATATGAATGATTATTGAAATCTTTGTACGATCAACAAGTAGACCATATAGATAGATGATATACCTAAGTAGGGTTCTAAAGGGTGTCACAAAGATGCACTTTTTGAGGTTTAATGATATTTTTAGATATCTATACCTTTCAAAGATTAGGTGAAATTTGTCATAATGGTCATTGATGAGCCCATACATAATCCAATCATCTAGGTACACTTGGAGGAACTTATGGATGAAGTCCTTAAATGCAATGATCACGACTCAAGAGAATACAATTGGTGCATTATTAAGTCTAAATGGCATCATGTTATAAGAAAAACAACCCCATGTAGTCATAAATGTTGTTTTAGGCTTGTCTTCCTCTTCAATCTAGACTTGATGATAGTGGGGGAACCCATAAATAAAGGTGTAGATCTCATAGCCTGTGAGACCATCTAAAACTTCATTTGTGAATGGAGTTAGGAAGGGGTCAATGATATAGGTCGAATTAAACATTCTATAATTGACACAAATGTTAATTTTCCCATCATTATTGATGCTAATAATCATGAGGCTCAGCCATTCAAATTCCTACATAGGGTAGATGACTCTTGAGGCTAGCATACCATCAATTTTAGTTTTGATCTTGGAATAGAGATTGGGGTTCATTCTGTAAGGGTGATTATTGATAAGTCTTATGCCATCCACTAGATTTAAATTAATTTTCCCAAGTGATGGGTTAGTTCCATTCATCTTTTGGTAATTTTAGGAATAAGTCTTAAAATTAATTCAAGAGATACATAATTTGCACTAGCTCTACATCATAACAATATGCACCCTAAGTAGCCATATTTAGTTCCCCTTTAAAGCTAATATCTACCATAGTATTTTTTAGTAGCACTTAGTAAGGATCATTCCTCACTTGATGTGAGTCCTTAAATGGCCTACTACCCTCAGTGGTTTCTAAGAGAAGATGAGTAGGGTCTTCCTCGTCAGGGGTATTATAATTTACATGGAGTGAAAGCTTCTTTTTGTATATCAATTTCATCTAGTGGTGTACCTTCCAAGTATCATCATATTCTTCACTTAAGTCACTATTAAATTATTTATACTCAAAAAAGTCATGAGTGTTAACCCTTATTCTCTCTAAACATGTCTTTGAGGCACTCCTCTAGGATCGTAGTGTCTTAAAATACTTCCCTATGAATTACTTACAGTGGCTTGATCAATTATAGGTTCTATGAAGAAAAGGATAAGGTGTACATAAACCTCTCCTTGAGTACATCCCATTTTTTTATAATAGCATGTCTCATTGATAATGTACCATGCTTGTGCCCACATCTTTAAGGTTATGTATAAGGCATGCATACATAGGATCCTTAGGTCATTCTCACCACATATAGTCCAAGTTTATTTACATAAGTACACATGCACTACAAGGTTAGAATTGTTAGAGTAGGTAGATATGTCTATGTCCTCATTAATTTTCCTAAATCTAGTACATATGGCCACTTTTACATCTTTCCAAGTTGTCAAGTTGGGCCTTTACACTACCCACCAATGAGTTTTAGTGCTCCCATTATATCTATCTTCTTTGGGATGCATAATTATAGGTTGTGGACATTATATTCCATAGGATTATTCCCATCATATCTTGGGAGTGTTACAATTTTACCTTTTCTAAGGTGAAAAACTTTATTACCCTTCTTCTTGGCATAAGGGATCCATCTCTTAAGAGTGTGATCAATCTAGACCCAACCAATCCTAATAAGTTTTGATGCCTTCATGTGTCCTAAGTGGCACCTCTAACCAATGTTTTCATATTATTCTTCAACCCATTAGTCATAGTCAACATTGATGGTATCTAAGGTTAACTTTCCATCTTCCCAAGAAAGCACTCATTGGTTATTGGGGTTGAGAGTCTTGGAACCTTGCATCATGATGTTATATATATGGTTGATCTCATCCTAAATATCAACACTCTCTACATAAGGGGGTCCTTGGTCACTTGATACAGGGATCACTACCCTCTCATTACCATTTTCAAAGGACATATATCATCTCTTGAATTACATATTTTCATTATTCACATAACACCATGGCCTTTCTAGGAGCATTGGGTAATTGTCTTACTCTGGTAACTTTATCACCTCAAAATCAGTGTAGAACTTAGTTCCCATGATATCTACAATGGTGATATTTATCCACTCATGGATTTGTCTATAACTTAAAATTATATGGGTGAAATAAGCAATAAACCATTGGTATACATGATCAGGTAGTTCACAAAATAAGATCTCATATAAAGCATCATACACGTTTTTATTGACCAACTTTGTTAGCTTCTATCCTTTATAAGATGGATGCTTCAATGCAAATCTATCTTTCATCTATTGTTTGTAGTTCTTGATGTTCTTAAGGGAGATTCAAAGCATTGTTATATCATACCATTGCAACAATAAAATTTTACATGGGTCTTAATAATAGAACTAAAATTTTTTAGACTTAAGGGGTAAATTCATTTATTCATAGAATTTAGGTGTTTATCTAGTTTCCCAAGTCAGTTCTAGAATCATTACAACAAGGAATAAACATAGTATGTTCCTATAGCACTCAACATTTATCACTTGACTATGCTAGCATAAATTCACATAAGGCATAATTTTTATGTGCTCACCTAGAGCATAGCAGAGAAAGAATTGGGGCCTGCATTGGGCTAGCTGTGTCATGTCATAACTCATTCCTTATAGCATTTAGTCAAAAGAAAGAAGGATTTTGGTGGATTTATGGGTGAAATAATTTCTAAGATAATACTAATGATCTATAGGTATAATCCTATTTGGTGAACTCATTCTGGCCATAAAGGTGCAATATTTTATTGGGTTGGATCTATAAGCTCAAGAGTGCAAGTTTCTTTATCACTAAACTTAGTGCCATTCAATTTCTTTGAAGGGTTAAGGGAATGATTTCACTTGAAGGCTCATTCTTAGCTTATGAATCTAGTTAGGGTACCAAATTTTGGGTGCATGATCTTATCTAAAATTAGGCTATTTCATAGAACATGCTAACATCGTCTTTTTACATAGGGATATCATTAAGGACTTAGACTAGAGCTTCACTACAACTTAATAATCATATATTGAAATTCCACTAATATAACTATTAGATTCATTTCCCATTCAAAGAACATTAATAAAAAAACATAACTATATCAATATAAAATAGGTTAAATTCCATTATTCATTAATCAAATTCCAATTACAATAGAGTACATACTATATAAAAATAGAGTAGATATTTAGCTTAAGCTACTAAACAGCCTAAAGGCTCATAGGTGAGAATGGGAATTATAATGTGGATACTTAAAGGCATCCATAACAATCACAAATTTAAATGGTAGTAAAATTACTATATATAGAACCAACTTTTTATGTATTTACTACATAAAATTATGTTTATAGCTCACCGGATCAATCTTAGCTTTATATCACATAGGAACATCTTTATCCCAAGGTGGAAAGTGCAAATTAGGTGCTAAGATGGAGAATTGGTTAATAATTCCATTTTATCCATAACCTTACACCCTTTGTTCTATGATTTCCATGTAAATCTACTCAAGAAGAATCCCTAAAAAATTAGGTTCTAGTTACCCACTTGCTTGTTAGCATAAGACATGTGTCGATTCCTTTAACTAGTGTAAAAGATACCAAAATGACAATTATACCAAGTGATTGCCTCATGTTGATATGTATGTCAAGTTGTAATAGATCCATATTTATCCAAAATAAGGGTCCAACATAAGGGAAAAAGACCTAAAACTAAGAAAGACACCAAATAACTAATAATAAACAAAGGAAGGAACCAAACAACAAGACACTACTTATAAACTTGTGTAACATACTTATTTGGTTAAAATAACTAACTAATACAAAAGTGACCTAAATTTGACTTCATTACCATAGGATAAAATTATAATGTCTTCTAATCAATTTAGCACCATGATGTGGAGTTGTCATATGATGATTTAGGTGTAATCAGACTTTGATTAATGTATGAAAACCTCCACCTATAGTCATCATTCTCATGGTATTTTTGAGGTGTAACTAGACCTCATGGATTCATCCCTAGGTGCATGGGTGAGTCGGAGGGTCAAAAACCTAATCATATTCTTCCCATATTCTTATAATTTTCATAATCAACTTCATATCTTCATTAGTCTTGGGTTGCATCTAATTCTACCCATTAAATTCAAGGTGGTTATTTGCCCAAGCATCCTTGAAAAATTCCTCTTCAAGATTTGATTGGTATAGAGGTGGGGTGTCTAAACTCAAGTATTATTATTATAATTCCTCCTAAAAGGACATCTCATCAAGATCAATATATAAATCATAGAGTTGACTTTCATATCTACCATCTACTTACAAGACACTTTGTTGATCACTCACCTTCTTTACTTTGATAGGGTCATCACAAGGTTATTAATGTGTTGAATCTTACTCCTCTTCATCTTTAGTGGAGAATGGTATCTCCTCAACCCAATTAATACACAATTCTTCTTGTTTTAGCACTTATTGAGTCACATTGTTCTCTTCATTGGCAACATTAGGTTGTTGTCCTATTACATCACTCGAGTCTACCATGCTTAGTTGTTATTCAAAAACTAAAAGTATAGGTGTTGCCACTAAGTTTATAAATCACTTGAGCTGATATTGATCTTCATAAATGAATCATTAAGGTTTTCCTCTTGATTATCTCCTAGGGAAGGATTGGTATAAGTTATCTTTCCCTTCACTCCATCACTATGGTATTGTGACTATCACCTATCATCCACTTTATTTTCTTTTTCCAAATCTAACCCACTAATATGAATATGAGTTATAATCACTATTTCTTATTCATAGACACTTGATGTGTCCTCTTCAATGTGCTCTTAGAACTCTACTATAACTACCACATGGTCAAGCTCTTGAATTACTTACCTTTCATTGACCAACCTTAATAGTTGGTTGATCATGATTGGATACTAAATCTCTAATCTTGATGCATTTGGATCCTTCTCAAGAGAGGATATGGTGGGTGGATATTATACATTAATAAAATGCTTGATACTTGAAAGGGTATCCTTCTAACTCAAGATCTTAGGAGTGTCATGATTGAATACATCATCCTTTCTATTGAATACTTTATTTAACTTGTCATTTTCTAATATGATTGGATGTTCCTAAGTTGCTACAGTATGAAGGATTGAGGATGTATTTTAAGAGCATGATAAGACCCTTGAAATAGGTTTCATACCTTCTTTTTCTTCCTTTTGACTTTCTCTTTCAAGGTTAGGCATGATAAATTTTGTGTCCTTATCCCATGAACGTTTCCAAGCTAAGATTACTATAGGTTATTGGGAAATCATAGGATCTTGGGGGGGTTTTGAACATAATAAAAAAAATTAGATTAGAATGATGAATAAGAGATTGGTGTCAAATCTCCTTCTGCTACCTTATACATTCCTACAACTCATCTCCTTTCTTTACCTTTTCAATCTCTAAGTGAAAATGATCATTGGCTTTTTAAGGTTGATTGAAAGGGGTAGTACATTGGTACCATGACTGATCATGAGGATAATAAGTCTACCATAGGGGTCTTGGTAGTATGTAGGATGCCCATTATATGGCTGGTAAGGGTTAATATACTAATTACATGGGCTATGATAGGGTAGGTATGGAGGTGAGGGATAGAAGACTACCTCATAGGCTAACATGACTCCTTAGATGACATATGTATCAAATAATAACCATAACCCAAAACCTTCTTACCTCTATAATAATGAAGCCATTTTATTTCTAATCTTCAAACTGATTGAAAACCTTCCCAAAGATGCTTAACTCTATGCAAGGTGACTATATATGTTTCTATTAATGTCTTCATCTTCCAAATGTCCTCCATTGTCTTCAAAGCATGCTTCAATCCACTTAAAATCTATCTCACTAGGTGTGCCAAAACTTTTAGTCCTCTAGGTTACACCCTAGTTGAGGAGAGGAGTTTTTTTGTCCAAACATCAAACCTAGGCTAATATGGGAATGAACTTAGGTTTTGGGTTGCCTAATCATTAGGGTAAAACTTTAGATTTTAAGTGGATAACTCCCCTATTTTTTTCATTCCAATTCTCTCTCTAAGACCTAAACATCTTGGGATGAAAAGGGATAAAGGATACTATTGATGATTAGAATTGCACTGTTTCCAACACCAACAATGGGAAGTTTCAAGAATGTGGTACTTGCGACCTGAAATGACCTCCATATTTTAAAGAATCTAGCTCTTCTTTATCTCAAAAAGTATTTTGGGGAAAAAGGATAGAAATTAAATAGAAATAATAATTCAATGAAAGAAAATCTAGCTATGGCGATGCACCTGAGTTTAATTTGATCCTTAACACTAAGCACAGAGAAGATATATTTAAGATTCAATTACATTAAAGAGCAAACAATGCATGATCAATGTAAAAGATAAAAATAATAGAATTAAAGGCTCACAACTTAGAATATTTTTGTAGTAACATAGAAAACATCAATAAAGGCATAAAATTTAGTCTTCTTATTAATTTTCTAGTCACATAAAAGGCATAGATATATGCACAGTTATACAAACTTTCTAACTCAAGAAAATAGAACAAAGGCAAATGATATTCCTGGCCATAACTAGAAAGTCTAAAAATTCTTGATAACAATATCTCACAGAAAATTCTCTCTATCTTTTGATGATTCTCTCCAATGATCCCTACACCCATATTTATAGCATCAAACTTAGCTCTAGATTTGCCACACATTCCCAAACCGATGGTCTAACTAAAATCTAACTAAACTGGAAGTGTCTAACAAAATATATTTCTCAGATCTGAATAATTCAATGTTCCTACAAGTTCATTGGCTGAAATAGACACACGTGATGCTTTACCACTATGAAAAAGGTGAGGACACTTGATGTGCTCTACTTACTCTTCTTGAAAACTATCTCATTATTTAGGAGGCATTAGAAAATGACACTTGGTAGCTTCTATGGCACTTATAGAAGAAACATGGCACTTTCCACGTAACTTATACTCTTTACTGTGTCTTTTCTCAGGAATGCTCTGTCTTTGACATCTATCACAATTTACTGCTTCAAAACTTTAACAACTTATAGAAAATGGGACCCATAGCACTTCTTTCCTGAGAAATTTCAAAAAGGGAATGGGAATAAGTGGCACTTTCTGCATATCTTTAACAAGTGACACGTGGCAGTCTCTACTTTCTTTAGAAGCTTTTAGGCACTTTTTGAAAATCTTGCAAAAGGTGACACATGGTAGTCTCCACTAAGCTTTAGCTATACTACATAAACAATCAAGAATCATTTCAAATTCACATGGATGATAACACTTGGTGGCTTCTGCTTACTTTAGAAATAAAACTTGGTGCCCACCATAGTCTTTACTCAATCAACAAAACAAAATGAAGAAATTATAGATGTCGACACTTGGTAGCTTTCACTAATTTGTAGCTAGGGGCACGTGGCAGTCTCCATTGAGCTTTAGAAAAACATATTAAAACCTTCCATAGTTTCCTCTTGGCACCTTATGCTTGACCCTGAGAGAAGCTTATTGAAAGAAGCTTTCAAAACTCATAAGAAATTTGAAACGTGAATGCCAACACTTGTCGTGTTCCACTTGACCCTGAGAGAAGCTTATTGAAAGAAGCTTTCCAAACTCATAAGAAATTTGAAACATGGATGCCAACACTTGTCACATTCCATTGGATTATAATGGGACACATGGCATGTTTCATGCAACTTATAGAAATTATAAAATGTGTCCTAGCTAATGACACTTGAAAACTTTCACTTGATTTTGATACTTAGACAAATTTTAGGCAAAAATGAAACTCACACCCATGCTCTATGTCAAAAAAATTCACTGCCTCAAAACAAAAATGTGTAGGGACAAAACTTGGAGTGCATAATTGAAACTCAAAAAAATAAAAATGTAGAGTTTTTTTACTCTATAGTTCTTGGCAATCCTGAGCACTTTTGAGCCTTGCCCAAAAAGAATACAAAGAATGTATAAAAAGGTAACAAAAATCACAACTTTAGTAAGGTTATCTAATAAATAGACCACTCATCATCAGATAATCCCTACTTATTTTATAATTCATGGAAGTCTAAATTAAGGTTAATGATATCCTTGTGTGAAAATTTTTGCAAAATATGAATTGTAGCCTTCAATTGAAATTCAAGCTGGGATATGGGTATCAAGATAGCTTCTACTTTAGGCACTGATGAATCATCTATTAAACCCTATAAAACTAAATGACCAATTTTCTTGGCTAATAAAAAAGTTTTAATCTCATCAACCATCAACACCATATTGTTATTAGGAAAAGGGGAGGGAAGACCCAATTGCACCAGATCCTCAATGTGTTGTTTCATGTCTTTGATTCCTTCTTTCACCACATCTAGAAGCTCTTCACATTTAATTGCTATAGAGTTGCAACTAAGAACTTCATTCACTCTTTTATTAGTGATCATTCTGTCACTAATCCATACTACTGATAATGTTCCATCAGTTGCATCATATAGCTTTTGTATCAGCATTTGAGAGTCAAACACTCTCAAAGAGATAGTGGACATAATGGCTTCAACTAAAGTCTCCACCTTTTTGCACAATTTCTGTGTATTTAGAAAAAAGGTTACAAAGGGTCTGAGCTAAGTAATCTCCTTAAAAATTCCTTTCCATATTGATACATAAATCTCCTTAACCAGATTCAAAACCCCTGCATTCTTTAGCCTATTATCCAGCTCAAGTGTCAATTGTTTTATCATTTGTCACTTAGCTTGAAGTTGGGCCTTTAAGGCAGTGATATTATTTTACTCATTCAACAACTTCTATTGAAGTTGAGTGACTTGTAGTAGGCTTTCCTCACATTTTTCTTGTAATGTTGCCTTTTCCCACCTTAAGGCTGTCACTACATCTTTTACCTGCATCAGGCCTTCTTTCAAAGAATCATTTTGGGCCTGAATATCCTAATGAGTCTAAAAAGAAATAGTATCTTGAAACTATTTGTTGAGACTCTCTATTTCATTATTCTTAGTTTTGATCTCTGTAGTCAAACTGCTACAATTTGCCTTCTCTTGAGCTAGATTAGCTTCCATCTTCTGTAGCTTCTTTGATACTTTCAAATAATCATTAGCTATTGTAGAAGTGGATTCATTTAGCAACTTAACCCTATCTTGTGGTCTAAAAAGTGACATATCTATAGCCACTGCATTCATTTTATAATCTTTAGGTTACATCTACTCATTTGGTTTGACTAAATTAGGTGACAAATGGGTCACTGTTAGTTGCTACTAAATTGGGTCAAATTGTGACCTCATATGTGGTGTATCTAGGGCTTTACTATCTTTCACCCTCTTTTTCTCTATTTAGGTTTCTCTATCCTTCTTAGTAGTATCTACTTGAGTCTGGAAGGTAAAAGGAGAGGCAATGTGCCCACCCATAAAAGGATAAACATGTGGTAAGCCATAGGGAATAACCAAATGTTGGCTAGGGGAAATCTAAGGAGGCACTCTCTTTGGGATAGAGGGGGAAAATGAGGCAATGATGTGGCTTGAGTATGAATAGGTGGGGAAAAATGAGAAATGGGTACAATAGAGGTGGTAGGGGATATTATTTGGCCAGATGGGATTGTCACCCCTATAAAAGAAGAGAGAGACTTAGAAGAAGAAAGAGAAACAACATGTACCTAAGGAGAAACTGATGTACTTAGTGTTTGGTGTTGTGAGGGTTCTACCTCTTCCTCTAAATCAAGATAAAACCTTAGCCTCTTACATTTCCTTGGCATTTCTTCTTTTAGCTATGTTTCCTTCTCTTTAACATTTATAACTACTACTAGTGGTGAATGTATAGAACTGAGAACCCCAAAGGCTGACATTGATGGAGAAGATTTGGGTGGTGAAGCTAACACACTCTTTTGTTGTCTAAATGGCACTAAGAGATTGGGTCCATATAGTTACAGTGACTAAAGCTAAGGTTTGTCTTAGGGTCTGTAATGTATGACTAGATTTTGCTATGGCTTCTGACACTCCACCCTATGCCTGTAGATTGCTTGTATCAAGGCTAGAGATAGGAGATGAATGACATTCATCCCATATTTCTTCTAATTTCTCATCTTAATCCACATTACCAAAAGAGTGAGTAGTCTCACAAATCTCCTACCTATACTTCCAATAGGCTTCTATTTTCTCAAGTTTCTAGTCTTTGTTCTTTAATGCCCTTGTTAAACTAGAAGTCATTCTGATTTTAGGGTAAAAATCCTTTTTCTTATCATAAAAGGTCTCCCATGGCCTAGCCTGCTTTGAGGGAAAATCTATCAATTCTACATATAAATCAAGAATATCTTCCTGAGGGTTTCTTCTATTTTCCCAAAAGGGATGGTCCTCATGCACAATTCTAGCAGTGGCCTTGTTATTCTTAACCCATGTGGTTATGAAACTAGTTGGGTCATATCCTAATTTATCTTCAATTAGAAAGAAGCCCAGGAAATCTAACTTTCTCAACAACATGTACTTAGCATCTCTAACTTCTAGGGCCATGTTGTTTGTTACACATGAAACATCATACATTTTCTTCTTTTTCTTCCCAGTGCCATAGTCATTATCCACCATAGACACTTTCTTGGAGACCTCTAAGAATGCTAACGTAAGGGTCAAAATCTTAGGTAGAAACACTGGTTATCCACTAAAACCATGGACTCTAATAATAGTATGATTGGATCCAAAAAAGTAATCACAAAGAATAGTGTAATTTGTCATAAGGCCTGAGACACTTAGAGTCAATCTATTTTCAATCAGCTCTAGGCTTAGATGACAAAAGGTAGGGGAAAAAAAATGTTCCAAAAATTCATATGGGTCACTAGTTTTGGATAAGATATGTGTCCATGTAGACACAGGAATGGTCCTATGTAGACCGAAGCTTGGGTCATACATATTTAGATGCATGTGTTGGGAAATGATGCCCAAGTTTTGATACAACATATGGTGAAATAGATAAGAAGAATATTGAAAGTCCCTTTAGATTTAAACTAGGTGAGTTGTTCAACCATTGAATATGCAATCTACTCAGAGAAATCTAGTCGATATTCCTGAGACTTGTCAATAGTTTTCAATCTGAATAGAATGGCCATTTGCTCTTCATAGACAATTATATCCTCTTTCATTCCAAAAATGAATGCCATCATGGAAAGTACCTTTTGACTGGCTTGTGTAAATTGTGCTCTTGTTGTTGGTAGTATTGGTATAGTGGTATCATCATCATCCCCTAATTTCAATTTTGATTTCAAAAACCTCAATTGATTATTGACATTTGCCCACATTTTTTGCATTTTGGCAATGGTGGGAAACATGGATATCTTATCATGATACAGGGCCAACATGTCTTTGATAGCCTTTAGTGTAATTTGTACCATGAATGGACCCTATTGTATGGTATTTGAGGGTGCATGAAACAATTTAGCACATATTTCAACCAAGTCAGGGCATGGATGTACACTTGGGATAATGAATTGTGCCAGTTGGGAAGTCCATATCCTCATTGCAAATGTTTTGTATTGTCCATCCTTAGCCCTCTGAATACATCTTTGATGTGCCCCTTCTCTTAGAGTTTTTCTATGATTTTGAAGAATTGGGTCCATGATTTCATCTACAAAATCTTTTACCTTTGTTGGGTCATTTACATAACCAACTTCAGGGACTATAGTTCATGGATAGGTCTTTAAGGGTTGTGCAAGGGCCAAAGCATATGATTTTCTTGTGAGAAACTTATCAATGGATTCATAAATCCTAGACCCTTTTTGTGAAGACTATGCTCCCTCCATATCTATATCTATAATTGGAAATAGTGAATTGTCATAATAGGTATGGAGCTTTGCAATAAGGAAGGCACTTTCACTAAGTAGGTTTTGCTATGAACTAAAAATATAGGTAACAGGGATTTTCTAGTAGATGCAAGAATGTTTGAGACACTATTAAGCTTTAACTCATGTTATGGGGTATTTGATGACCCATCAAGTCTCAAAAATGACATTAAAAATAAATAACTTTTATCAAATCTTTATTGAATTTGCATGGGACAACGAGTTAGACATGTCATGAAAGTGGCTGCGTAAGGTACCTTGGGGAAATTTAAGGATTTGAGAGAGATTTAATGTGTCAAGAGTTTTGAAAATTTTGAAAAAGCTCTAAGCCATGGCCATGTGTTCAAAAAACACTTATTTAAAAGAAAGAGTGGGAAATAAAGATGGGAAAACAAAGCAACAAGGAAAGGGAAACTATCTAACTATAATACATTAACTAGGTATCTTTGCCTCCCTCCTAGATCAAAGGAAAAAATTCTGAAGTCTCCTTCATGGTGAGAAGACTTATGGTGCCAGACAAGTGGCTGAATGGGATGAAGCTCTGGTGACTTTCTCTTCTTGCATGCCACCTTGATTACCTTGCATCTAAGTGGATTAGAGTCAAATATGATTCCAACATATACATACTCTTCTTGTTCTTGAAATCTTGTCAAATCTTGGTTCTTCATACTAGTATGCCTCATCAAGAAATTGATGGCTATTGGCTCATCACCATAAGCCATTTAATATACATCATTGATTAGCTTATCTCCTTCTGCCTCAAAATCAGGTTCCATTACATGGTCATCCTCCTTAATTACTTTTAAAATATCATCTTCAAATTCACCAACCTCTTGAAAGGATAAGCCTAAAAGCTTGCAGCAATTTTACATATTTATTTGAGTCTCAATGATGTCTTGTCCATCTGCAACCAACTCATGGCCTCTTTGAAGAATAGTATAACCTACCCTAATGACTTCAAACAAGTCATTCAAAACATGATCAAGGAAGTGTCCATGCTCCTCCATATCATCTTGCAAAGTGAGAAAAAAGTTAGAAATTATCTCTTCCTCATCAGAGATTAAGGAAAAAGCTTGTGACTTGTCCTCTTGTTTATCAAAAGGTGTACCTATGGTGATCTTCTTCTCATCTACACTCATGAAATCTCCCTAACCATCCATGAACTGAGCACACTCCTCCTCACTTGGTTCCTCTAAAAGAGGTTCCTCTTTGAGAAAGGATGAAGTGGAGAGATGATAGTTATACATGTGTGGGAGAGAAGGAAATCCTTGAGCTATAATTGAATGATTCTCCTCTTTCCATTTGGCCAACACTTTATCTGTATCATATGTGGCTTGATAGCTCTCCCTAAGGGGTGTAAATGGGGTGTGTTCAAATGTAGGATCTTCTGCTTGATCATCACCATGAGTAAGAGTAGCCTCAACCTTTTCAAGGATTTGAGGCATCATAGTCAACAATTGGTTATTTTCCTCTTCTTGGTCATGTTCAGCCCAGGTACCTAACTCTTCAATGAAGACCCTTTCTTCCTTATTTAGCATAGCATGAGCTACCTCTAATTTTGAGGTTGGTTCATTGGTGATGTGATCCTTAGATAGTGGCTCAGATAGTATTTTCATATTTGAACCATATTTGGTTTTTAGGATGAGGTGAGACCAATCAAGGGACATATATTGTCTTATCTTGGCTGTGAAGTCTCTAAATAACATAAACCAAATACAGGGGTATATTTATGACTACCACATCTTGATTGACAATTATATTAGGACAGGCTTATAATTTTAATGGGAGTTGTTTAATTCTCCCTATTTTCTGCACTGATTTGCCATCCAGCTACATAACTCCTCTAATAAGTGGCTCATACTTTATTTTTAAAGCATCAACTATTTGCTTAGGCATTACTGTAGTACTATCCCCTGAGTCTATTATTGCATTATGCAATAGTTTATTTCAAACTATCAATGTCAAATAGAAGGGCTCTAGTTTTGATTTACTTACCTCTACTACATTGTTCAAAAGAGATGTTGTCTGTAGAAGAATTGTGTCTTTGAGCTTTTCTTTATTAGCAAGTCCTTCTTTGGTACCAATATGTTTAGGCACTACTTGGCCTTACAGAGCTTCTTGTAATAGTGTCTTTTGCTTAAGAATAGATAATATGTCCCACATTGACACATGTGTTGGGTTCCTCTTCAGTTGATCTACCACATTCACTGGTCTTAGTGTTTGCGTTCTTGGAAAATAAGGGTACCTTACTTTTTCATGAACTTTTCTAGAAATTACTTGATTCTACACTGGCTGAGGCATTTCTTGTTTAGCAGCTATATTTTGATGACCTTGAAATGGAGGATTCCCCATAACTTCATTATGTGTGACTTCAGGGTGTTCCATCATCCTTCTCTTTGATCTGGTGTAGTAATCTAATTGTATTACTGGCTTCTTAGAAGTGGAAGCTTCATTCAAGAATACTAACTCTTCATCTTTAATCCATGAAACAAAGCATGTTTAGGGGATATTTCTTCTTCTTGTTATAAGAACTAAATTTTTCCATCAAGACTAAATTTTGCATACCATGGGATTGGTAGGCTTGAGTGTCAAAAGTAATTGCAAATTATCCATCCATTCTTCTTTGCTCTGCTACCTTTTGTTGTAGATTACCCATAGGACAATCTCTGGGCATATGAGCATTATTACAAGGGAAACACCAGGTATTGGTGCCATCTGCATAATTATTCTACCCTTGAACAATATCCCTATTTGGATTAGGGGGAGTAGTCTGTGAGGGTGTAGGGACTGCAACTAATTGGTTTGCTGGCTGAGGGTTAGTTTGCCTTTGAGAACCCTGATACTAGTTTGGCTATGATGGAAATCTATTTCCTTGGTAGCCTTGATATTGGGGTTTAGAATAAGGATTCTACTATCTTTTAAGGTTAATTAACTCATTAGAAAATATCCTTAAGATTTTCTTGATATCATTCATCTCAGATGACTGGGCAGGGACAAGTTCTTTAACAGGTTGTTGAGGATATGTATACATAAACACAAGTGGGGCTATAGGATTAGGGGTTTCTTGAGGCAAAGGTAATGTAATATCTAGAAACATGGGCATGGGAGGCCTTGGGGGAAACTTTCCAGCATTTATTAAATTATTTTTAGCTCTGACTACATAGTATAAGCTTCTGGCAGAGTCTGACCTCTAAGTGACTGAATCATTACTAAAATATCTAAATTTAAAGCTTTAAGATAAAATAATATAGCCATACCTGGTAATGGTCTTGCTATAGTAGGAATTCTTTCCCAAATCTTTTGAAATCTTGAATTGAAGTCAACCATTGCTTCTTGTGATGCTCTTTGGATATTAATCAATTATTGCAAAAAAAAAGATTTATCACCCTTTTCTTCAAATATTTTAAATAAAAGATCTCCAAGTTGATCCCATGTAGATATTGTATTTGGGGTCAAAGATCTGTACCATTCTAGAGCCTTCCCTTTAAAATAAGTTGCTAACAATCTTATAGCCACATTCTGTTGTGTGACCACATGTATTGCACAAACATCAAACACATCCTACAAATGCTCTTTAGGTGTTTTGAAATCTTGCCCACTGAATTTGGGTAGAGATTTTAGGTCATTTAGTGGGATAGGATCCTAAGTGGCTGGTGGTATTGGGAGAATTAGAGGACTTCCATTATTCCAACTTGCATAATTTCTTAGGGGTATAGGTGCTCCCATGTTTGCTCTTGGTATTGCTATAAATGGATTGACCCTTTTTTTTGGACTAGTTATCAATGGTGGCAAAAGAATACCTAGATTTATAGCAGATTGAGATCTTGTTACTGGTTCATAGCTCTGACTCCTTGTATCTCTCTAGTTTATACGGTCTTGAAATAAACTTCAAGATGGGGTCCCATTGGGTGTGCCAAAAAATTGTTGATTTTAAAGAATCTGGTTCTTATTTATCTCAAAAAGTATTTTAAGGAAAAAGGATAGAAATTAAATAGAAACACTAATACAATGAAATAAAATCTAGCTATGGCGATGCACTTGAGTTTAATTTGATACTTAACACTAAGCATAGAGAAGCTATATTTAAGATTCAATTACAGTAAAGAGCAAACAATACATGATCAATGTAAAAGATAAAAACAATAGAATCAAAGGCTCACAACTTAGACTATTATTGTAGTAACATAGAAAACATCAACAAAGGCATAGAATTTAGTATTCTTATTAAGTTTCTAGTCATATAAAAGGCATAGATACATGCATAGTTATATAAACTTTCTAACTCAAGAAAATAGAACAAAGGCAGATGATATTCCTGGCCACAACTAGAAAGTCTAAAACTTCTTGGTAATAATCTCTTGAAGAAAATTATATCTTTTGATGATTCTCTCTGATGATCCCTACACCCATATTTATAGCATCAGACTTAGCTCTAGATTGCCTGCACATTCCCAAACCAATGGTCTAACTGAAATTCAACTGAAATCTAACTGAATTAGAAGTGTCTAACAAAACATATTTCTTGGATCAGAATCATTCAATCTTCTTGTAAGTTAATTGGCTGAAATAGACACACGTGATGATTTCCCACTATGAAAAAGGTAAGGAAACTTGATGTGCTTTGCTTACTCTTCTTGAAAACTATCTCATTATTCAAGAGGCATCAAAAAATGACACTTGTCAGCTTTTATGGCACTTACAGAAGACACATGGCACTTTCCATGTAACTTATACTCTTTACTGTGTCTTTTCTCAGGAGTAGGCTCCATCTTTGACATCTATCACAATCCATTGCTTTTAAACTTTAAGAACTTATATAAAATGGGACCCATAGCACTTCTTGCCCAAGCAATTTCAAAAATGGAATGGGAACATGTGGCACTTTTTGCGTATCTTTAACAAGTGACACATGGCAGTCTTTGCTTTCTTTAGAAGCTTTTAGACACTTCTTGAAAAGCTTGCAAAAGGTGACATGTGGCAGTCTCCACTGAGCTTTAACTATACTACAAAAACATTTGAGACTCATTTTAGATTCACAAGGATGATGACACTTGGTAGCTTCCACTTCCTTTAGAAATAAAACCTGGGGCCCACCACAGTCTTTACTCAATCAACAAAACAAAATGAAGAAATTGCGAATGTTGACACTTGGTGGCTTTCGTTGCTTTTTAGCTAGGGGCACGTGGTAGTCTCTATTGAGCTTTAGAAAACCATATTGAAACCTTTTGTAGTTGCCACTTGGTGCCTTCTACTTGACCCTGAGAGAAGCTTATTGAAAGAAGCTTTTGAAACTCATAAGAAATTTGAAATGCAGATGACAACACTTGTCACATTCCGCTTGACACTGAGATAAGCTTATTGAAACAAGCTTTCAAAACTCATAATAAATTTAAAACATGGATGCCAACACTTGTCATGTTCTACTGGATCATAACGAGACATGTGGCATGTTCTGTGTAACTTATATAAATTATAAAATGTGTCCCGACTAATTACACTTGGAAACTTTTGCTTGATTTTGATACTTAGACAAATTTTAGGTAAAAATGAATCTCACACCCACGCTCTATGTAAAAAAACTTCACTACCTCAAAACTGAAATGCACAAGGACAAAACTTGGAGTGCACAACTAAAACTCAAAAAAATAAAAATGTAGAGTTTTTTTACTCTATAGATACTAAATGAATGAAAATGTATCCTAAAGTGTGGTGATGCACCTGATGATAATTTTGTCTACTCAACTCATCATGGACTCTTAGCACACTAGTAGACAATGCATAGAGATGAGGGACTATCTTTAATCACTTTTAATCATCAATATTTCATCTAGAGGCTAGTTGGATGACTAATGTGACAAAGTCAAGAGAATAAGGCCTAGTTTAAAGCACTTGAAATATGATTTCCCCTTCAAACTTGAGTTTTTAGCCTCACAACACACTAGACAACCTACCAAGAAGTTTGTTCATACCTAGGTGTAACTTAGACCTAAAAAAGGGAATGTCATACAACTATTTTATATCAAGATATAGATAAAGACAAAAATTATAGACCATGAAGAAGCTACATGATGCTCTATTCATCATTCAAGAGGTGCATGAGTAAAAGTACTAGTAGAGTCTCCTTATATGAGCCTCATGGATATAATTCAAGGCTAAAAGCCATTAATATATAGAAGAAAAATCAAATTTATAAGATAAAAGAGTAGTGTAGAATAGAAATAACAAGTTGTGAATTACATTAATTGACTTTCCTTAAAGTTATAACAATTACAAACATCGCTTCTAGCTCTTTCCATGCATAGTTCCTCCTTAATGGCTCCTTGAATGAGTTATTGGCATTGAAATAAGTTGCTAGAGGGTGTAAAAAACTTATTAAACTCTTTTCAAAACATCACCATGCCTAATAAAGTTTTAATATTCCATTTTTTGGTAGATGGAATCATGAATTAGGCCCTCATAATCATGTAACAACCCACTCTCTTCTACATCAAAGTGACAAGTCAAGAAACTATTTCAACCTACATCATATCTATGGAATAAAAATTAAATTCCTTTCAAGGGTAAATTATCAAGTATAACATCCCTATCCTAACTCATTCTAATAACCTTTCAATGCTAATTGAGCTCTTCTTGTTGATCACATAGGCCAATTAGGTCTATTAGAACTAATTCCCTAAGTGTTTATATATTTTCCTCCATGAAACCTATAATAAAGATTAAAAAACTATGTATGAGTGTGATTCATTCCCAAAAAAACACCTTTAACCATGATATAGGCTTATAATGGCATTAGGAACTTGAAACATCCCTTCTCTAAGCTGACTAGTTTACCTTCATTATGCATTTGTAGACTAGAAGTTTTGAATGTACTTTTATAGACTCTTACAGATGAAATATTAGGAATTTTAAGACTTGAGAGGCTATAAAAAGTCCCAAACCAACTACTCCAAGGGTTTAAATTAATCTAAATTATCATATGCCTCCAATTTTTCTTAAAACCTTAAAGAAGTACATATTTCTAAGGATTTTTTATCATGCCTGTATAATCAGGTACCATTAGGTGGATCATCTATAAGTGTAATTTACCTTACATGATATTTTTAGACCATTATATGGTGTTAATATGCCAAAATATCAAGTTTTTGGAGATTGCATCTGCCTAGACGTTTAGGGAGGTTTAAGAGTACTTAGGAGTCTTAAGTATAGTTCATACTATACATATGTCCAAGTTTGGAATAAATTACATGTATCTAAAGGGAACTTACCTACTCAACTTCCATGAATGGGATAATTTCCCATGTAAAGGGTGAATTAATATATGACCATCATAAATTGACCCTGAGGTAGTCTGCAAGCTAATTATAAGTGCCTAACATCTTAAGGTTTGTTCATGAATATAGCCCCCCAATCTCAATAAATCTATCATGTATTCTTAGCTCATATGGAGTCTTAAAGTTTCCCAAGAGATTTGGTCTTGAGAACTTGCATAGTGGAGTGGGCGAGTTCTTGAATTTGGCACTTGGGTGGACTGTATCTAGAGTTGAGTGTTTTGAGCAAAGCTTCAAAGATGTTCTAACCTTTACAGACTTCTCTCCACCTAAAAAATTTCTATCAAGGATTAAATATATTCATAGTCACCTAGTTGATCATACAATCTATTGTAGGAGCATGTATGAGCTTAAGGTGGCAATGTGGTATATAATTAGGCTTAAATCCTACTTATTTAGCTTGTTTTAAATGTAATTTGACTATAATTTTGGATGTTAGACCTTATTAATAGGTATTATTACCCTTATAAACCATGATAAACTACCCTAAAACATTATATGGGTTCCAATCTACCTAGGATATCTCTCAAATCTTGATTCTACCCATCTAGCTCTAGGGTTGCTTGTCTTAGACATGGCTTGGCTTGAGACAAAATAGTGGGTATACCCAAAAATTTTATAACTAATAAAATATCATGAGTCCATTTCAGTAATAAAAATGACCTTATTATTCAAATTTTAATACATAGATTTGCCTACCAAGCCGTTAACTAATCATTTTACTCAGACTGGCTATTAACTGCCTCTTAACTATGTTGGATAAGTACAAGGTTCTCATGTAACCTATTATTCTTATTCCCCTAAATATATAGAGGTATAAAATTCATTTTATGGTAATATTTTCACTTGTATTTTCAACCTTTTATGATATGTATCAACTATCCTCATCCAAGTGGCACAATTGAAACACCTCTAGGATTGTGGGTAGTCTGTTAATGAGGTAAATATCTACATAGGGCTAACTCCCTTGATGTACCACTTTAGATCACTACTAAACCTAATATTTTTGAGGGAAAAGGGAGAGACAAAATTAAATAAAAATATCCTAAGGGATATGATACACCAAATAATTTTATGGCTACTAACCAGATGCATGTTACACATGAAACCAAGAGACTAACCAAACCTACACTTCTCCAATTTGCATCTTCTCAATTCAATATTGAATTATGAGGTTATGGATGAATGATTAGGATAGGAGGAATATAAAATAAGCCTTGAATGGAAATATTTAATATAATAAATCACTCAAACTTGACACTTCCTTTAACACTTCACATGCCCTATAAGAAGAAGCTTTCCAACTATAATTAGGATGAAAGAATAAGACAACATGCTAAGTAAATCATAGTTATCACTAAGAAAGATAAATAATAAAAGTAAAAAAACTATTAATAGTCATTAATAGGTAAAAATAAGTATTATTATTTATCAAATGGTATGTAAATGAATAGGGCTTCACCATACTAAGGTGGATCATGAATTACAAAGTCCAGAATGGCTAGTTCTTATATAATTTGAGAAAAAGAGGAGAAAAGAGAAGTAAAAAGGTCAGAAGGAAAAATTTTAAGCTGATAAAATTATTTAAATACACATGAGAATAATATTTTAAATTAACCATGCAATGTTAGGAAGTACAAGTGTCCATAAACGACATAAAACTCATGAAATGTGGCATGAAACTCCTTGTTTTGCCTTCATCATCCACATCTATTTTAACGTCCCAAAATTGACTAGGGATAGGTATACTTATTTAAATTATAGATAATTTTTCTATTCATTCGTCTAAATTTATTGGTTTTAGTCTTGGTCATCTAGAACCTTCCCAAAATGAGGTATCACCATTTGTAGTCAAAAGAACTCTTCTTTTCCACACCTTGCACATTCACCTCAATTTTGTCTTTATTTTCCAATAAAAACAAATAAAATTTAATGTATTACATGTTTAAATACTATATATTTACTTATAATCATTAGGAACTCTTTAAAATTAAGTCAGTTGAAGTTTTCCACCCTTCTCACAAGCTTGGTCACTATGCTAGTTTTGACTAGTTGAGATGAAGTAGCTAGTTGAAGCATTTACGAGTTTTTAAAAGGAATTGAATGGAAATGGTGAGTTATATTAAGTCTCCATATTACTTCCAAAATTTATTTTATCTCTTGAAACCTCCTATAACCTACAAAACACACAAAAAGGTTAAGAAAAACATATTTTGCAGTCTATCTGTATAATTATGTTTAGCTAATTCTGATGGTATGGATCCTAAGAGAGTATTATTAAACATACAATCATTTTCCATTCCATTCTAGTCCATTTGGATGCATCTCTAGCTTGATCTTCCCAATCAGGTCCTTTCAAGGGTTTTGTAAGGGTTTTAGCCTGTTTACCTTCTTAATCTTTATTCATGCAGGTTAGACATTAGACTTTCAAAAAAATCTCACAATAATTATTTTAAAGGAACTTATTAAATTCCTTAAACTCTATTTTACTTTATGCACATCCTCAGAGGAGATGTAATCATTTTAACCTAGCCTATCAAGCTAATTTTCTCATTTTTTGCATGCCTGAGTTGTCTTTAAATCAAAAGTGGCCATTTTACAATGTGAAATATTGTACATGTTTAAAATGACCTAAAAATAATTACCAAATATTTTTTAATCATCCTCTCATGATATAATTGAATTTGGCCTTTCATTTGGAGTTTAGGCCTAAACCTTGCCTAGTAAACCTACCTGCAAGTTTGAGAGTCTATGTCATCTTCTTTGGATTCCTCCCTTTAAGATTATTTTCCATTTTTTTTAATAAGTGTTTTAAAGCTTACCAAACTTATTTAAAGGTCTAACTAGTTCCCAACTTGCTTGATCATTCCATTTTTCCAAAATTGTAGGGTTTGTGCATAAAGGGAAGTACCCTCTATCTGAGATAAAATAGAGGGTATTTACCCATTTTTGAGATAAAATAACCATTTTATAATATTATTTAAGTTTTAAAAATCTTATCCACAAAATTTCATCCCTTGTTTAGGTTGTTAGACCCTCAAAAACCTCAAAAACCCAGAATAAACCTATGTGGAGGGGACTGCATGCAAGGTTTGAGAATGAATTGAATATTACCTCAATTTACCCCTTTTCTTTGTTAAAAATCCATCATGATTGTGTCATGATGTTTTTATAATTTTTATGAATGTTTTTTGAGATTTAAAATCACATCAACCTCCCTAAACTTTCTCCTCACACTTGACCAGTCAAGGTTGTGTGTAACCTTCCTAACTATATTTCTTACTCCAAGGCTTTGTCCCAATAGGTTTCCTACATATTTGGAGCCTGAAAAAATTATTAAAGACCCCCTTATAGTATTTTAGGATCATATTTTACCTATTCATACCATTTATTTCATGTTTGAGCTATAAACACCTCAAGAAACCCAATTTACTTGTTCTTTACCCCTCATAGTTAACTATAGTTGTCTATGAGGAGTCATGTAGGTGTATGTTTCTTATTTTAGACTTGATAAAACATATAAAACCTTTTATATTCATTTAGTATCAATTTATACTTTTTTCAGTCATTTGTCTCACCTTTATTCAATTCTCACACTAAAAAACACTACATCTTTGTTCACTATTTTTTACAATCATCCTTAGTGGTTATAAGTGCACATTTTCACTTGAGATGAAAATTTTAGGTGTTTTTATGATAATAAATCTATATAATAACCTATATTATTTGTATTCATGTTCATTAAGGCTCAAACCATTCTCTAGGTCCATAAGAGAGAACACTTTTTCAAACTTGCACCTTAGGCTAGTTGTAGGTCAACATTTTCTTAGTGTACAGACTGGAAGTGTGCTAGAAGGTCCAAATGTCTTCAATGGTTCACTTTGATGTTAACTTAATTACCAAAATATGTTTTTAAATTAAATAATTTCATCTATCTTATTCTCAAACACCAAAACTTCACCACATGGGTATAAGTAACAACTTAGTTTGGATTGATGTAAATATCACTAAATGATTTCAAAGCATAAAAGTGCATTTTTGAGGTGTTCAACAACCACCTTCCATTGATCCTTCCCCCATTAATTTTTCATAGCACTTATCCTATGTAGGTAATACTAGGCTTAGTCATTAATATTCTTGAAAATGTTTGGAATTTTTTTTGAATGTCCGCACTAAAATGATTTAGGCCTCTATTTTATGTTTCTAGGGAAAGAATCCCTCAATACATAGTGATTAATTTTAGAATCTTTTTTCACCTTGTCAAACAATATATCACCAAAAACATGTGTGTTATGATCTCTTTAACACCTTTGGTATCACATAAAGGTTCCAAATTTTCCAAATTACTTCATCATATATGCTCAGTTTTCTATCAATAGCACCTATAGGTGGTTATGGTCATGCACAGGTAGTGGGTAGAATTAGAGTAATATGCATTATTATCATTAATTTTACCATATATCCATATCCATTCTCTTTAAAAAGGATCAAATAATATATCATGATCTAACAAGATTTAGGAGTGTTTATACCATGTTTCAATGTTTGAAAACTCATGTAGGCACATATTAATGGCAAACTAAAAATGCAAATGACTGTGTTAACTGGGACAATATTTCCTCATCCAAATGAAATAATTTTTATTGATTTCCTCTATTATCTAAATGTATCCAATATTTCAAGACCATAATTATGACTCCATGGACATGATTTAGACTCTTCATAACACAAAAATTAATTAATATGATAATCTTTAAGCAAACTGGCTACATGATGTTTTATGATTGTACCTTCATGGAGTATGCTATGGAGGAATGAACTTGATAAGTTAAATGGAATAAATAAAAAAATTTAAAAATGTAAAAGGACCTATAATAACCCTATAAAGTCATTTTCAAACTATGAATATCTAAAAATGATGAAAATAGGCCTATCATCCCAAATAAGACCAGTCTACAAAATTGAGGTGATTATACCATCACAAAACATTGAAACATGAAAATAAAAATGGTAATAACTATAGGGGAGATCCAAAATCATCTGGTATCAATCTTAGTAATTAGATTGTATGTATTTGTTCAAACTAAGGTAAAACTTATAGGGTGTACAAATTAGAAATCATAAAAACATAGTCAACTTCATGAGGATGGTTCATAAAGAAAATGATACCATTATTATAAATATTATTATGGAAATAAATCTCTCTAAGTTTAATTTCACCTTCGAAAGTTGTTTGACCTAGAATCTCTCCAACTAACTATACCAAACATGAACCTATTGATCTCTTCTATATGTCTAAAAGGGTAAGAAAAAAGAAAAATAGTTTTGGGTCTCTTTTTGAACTTATAAATAATTTCAATTAGTTTAATATTAATATACATTCCATCACCTCATCCCATGTTTCATCTTCACCCATGGGCTGTACAAGTGCCAAACTATTCTCTTTTCCCAAGAAAACTACTCTTTCTTCTGAAGCACAAACCACTTTTAGTTATAAATAGTTTATTAAGGAATAATATGACAAAATTCACATGAAACAACCCTTATTACACATTCACATTTCCCTAAGAGGTCATACAACTCATTTAATGTTTCATTTAAACCACAAAATGACTCAAAATGACAAATAAACTTATTAGACCTTGAATAAGGCTAAAAAGGCATTAAATAACATAAAATGGATTATAAAATACCCTATGACAAATTATTTTACCCCTAAAACATATAAAAAACCAATTTTTTTATGTATAGGGATCTAAATTTGACCTTGAAATCAAATTTGGTCAACAAAATGGTGATTCATAGGGGTAGTATGCTTGTTATACTAACAAGACTGGTACCCTTATCATTCCATTGGGATTATGGAGTCATATAAACATCAAAACATAGAAAGAGGTCTTTAAACACAATCTTTTATAAATGAAATACCAATGACTACCTCAACCACACAAAATAAAAGACACACACAAAACAAAAAAAATACACATGTTCTTCATGAGAACTTATGGAACACACACAAAACTAAACAAATTAAATAAACACTAACTAACCTAAGACATAAACTCAATCCTAGAAAAAAGGGTAAGTTTTAAACTCTAATTTATTCATGACATGAAGGATTTAGTGAGACATATAGCCTTTTGTCTTTTATCATTGATGCTTCTAACCTTTTCATGATGTTTGTCAACTTCAATGGCATGATGTTCATTAAGAACCAAGAATTTAAAAATACATTGGAATGGACATCAACTATTATTTAATATAAACATCCTCAACCTTCTCATATGGATCCTCAATTAAAACCTATAATGGTGGTTCAACAATGCATACCTTCTTGATTTTCATAGTGCTCTTAATAAGACTAGGTTTTTTTCTCATCTACAAGTTGTTCTAGCTCATTAAGGATTTTTCTATATTCTACCAAATATTGGTCATTATAATCCATTTAATAATACTTCACCTTGTCATGTAATTTAACCTCAACTTGACAAATCTCTTCAAGCTCTTGAAAGAACTTCATTTGTAGCTGCTAATCATCTTTCTCCTCTTTATCATCTAGAACCACTACCTCTTCACTCTTCTCTTCTTGATTTATGAGATTATTAATTTGGTGTTCATCAAGATCCAATGAATATAAAGATGATTAAAAATTATGCTGACATATTGGTTCATATTTAAGAACAATAACTTCTACCTTGGTCTTAAGAGAGTTGTTAGGACTGTAACCTCTTCAATCTTCTCTTCTTGATGTATGAGGTCATCAAGCTAGTGTTTTTAAAAATTTAGGACCTATTGAGGAATTTCAAGTTAAATCTCATCTATCATATCCTGATTTTTCTTCTCAAGGGATACAATATCTTCCACCTCCTTCCCCTTCTTGGTGATGCCAAGATAGGCATCTTTTAATCATGCGACTTAGTCTAATGAGGATACCAAGGAAATATGCTTTCTTCAAGTAATATTTTTGAATTTATATCAACAAAATACTCTTATTTATGTTCCTATACCATAGGTCCATCAAGGAAAAGGGTGATGGGGTGAGGACAAGATGAATTAGATGGTGAAGGTGGCACATAGAACTCAAAATCAGATTGAGAGTGAATTATAGGGGATTCTTTTAGGATCTCTTGAGGAAGGGGAGGTAGACCTTCGGATAAAATAATTTGGTTTTCTTCCTTCCATTTTATTATCACTTAATTTCAATTTTATTGGGCTTAATAATTATATTTATAAAGGTTATATGGGGTGTGTTTATGCCTAGGATCTTCTTTTGGGTCTAAACATTCCATCACACCTTGACTTAGCAGTTTCATCCTTGAATCTGAATATTTAATTTTCTTGGATAGGTTCTCTTGGAAAATTATTTCTTGAATTTAATAAGAATATTCATGAGGATTAGGATTACAAGAGAGATGACATGGAGACAAGAGGTCTCTTGAGGAAGGGTGGGAGGGACTTGCATAAGATTAAGTTCTTTCTCAACTTCACACTTTTTATCAAGGATTTTATCTTCTTTATTTCCCCATGACTCCACTATCTTATTACAGTATAGGATGTTAGGATTATGAGTTTTTATTAATGTATTTATGTAATTTGAGGAGTGGATGAATTTTTCATTCAACTTGGGATATCTTTAGGCTTAGATTCTCCACCTTGTCTCGAACTTGGAAACTCATATCTAGAGGTCACTTATTGAGGTGGGATATAATTGGAGAGGGAAAAGAGGGCTTATGTTCCACTTATTTTTCTCATGACATTGATTGTTACATATTTGTATTATCCAAATCAATCTACCTATCAATATTTGATTTAAAAACAAGGTTTGTCTTTTCAATGCTCTCTTCCAAATGATTGGTAAAAAGATGAATTTGATCATATCCATTGGGTTAATGAGTGAGAATCATGTAGGACTGATAGAAATCTTGGGGAAGTGGATATGAAGGTTGATAAGTTTGGTGATGTTTATTATCATGAATTTTTAGCTTGTATTCTAAGGATGAATTTAGGCCACTCACATCTAGCATCTCACTTGTGAGCCTTTGCCAATTGGCTCTCTCAATAGGTGCTCACTCTCTTTTGAATAGATATAATGCATCTCTCACCTTATGAATATGATGATGAGGAACATCTACACCATATCCACTTTGTGTGTCAAGATCTAAAATGTACTTCTCATAGCCCAAGAGTGTTTTCTTGAAAGTTGAAATGGAATGACATGAGAAGTGGCTAGGTTGACTAGGAGAAAGATATGGAGAAGGCTAATTTTAAGACTGGTAAATCTCATGACAAGGCTAGTTATATGACTGATAAGGATCATAATAGGGTTGATAATGGTCATATCAAGACTAGTAAGAATCACACCAAGGATGATAAGAAGTGCCATAAGCTTGATATGTCTCACCAACTTGTGTTAAATATTACTCAACACCAAATTTATCCATAAAAATTCATTAGGAAGTAAGAACATAAGAAATGGTTATTAATAATATTCAAAAGGAATATATGGGTTACTTGACTAGTTGATGTAACTTTGGAGTCACCATTGATGTTTAGATAGATGCCTCCAAAATTTGATGAGTTGAAACACAACACCAAAAATATTTTAACCTCTTAGACCAAGAGTCCCACTAGGTATGCCAAAAACTATTGTCACTTATATTTTCACCCTTTGATTATATGTCTTATCTCTCCTCATCCAAGTGGAAAATTTAAAAACATCTAGGCTTATGGGTATCATATAAATAAGGTAAATCTGTAGATAGGGCTAGCTCCCTTGATTTACCACATTAGATCACTACTACACCTAAACATTGTGAGTGAAAAGGGAGACAAAAAACTAAAACCAAACAATCCTAAGGGAGGTGATATACCAAATAATTTGATGAATAATAACTAGATGCATGTTACACATGAATCCAAGAGACTTACCAAACATACACTTCTCCAATCTGTAGCTTCTCAAATCAATATTACATTATGAGGTTATGGATGAATGCTTAAGCTAGGAGGACTAGACAAGAGGCATTAAATGACACTATTGAATTTACTAACTCAATAAAACTTGACACTTTATATAATAATTCACATGCCCTACAAGAAGAAGCTTTCTAATTACAAATAAGATGAAAGAATGATAAACATGCTAATGAAATCATAGTTATCACTAAGCAAGATCAATCATGTAAGTAAAAACACTATTGAAAGTTAGTAATAGGAAAAATAATTATTATTATTTATAAAATGGTATGAAAATGAGTAGGGATTCACCATACTTAGGTGGAGCATGAATTACAAAGGCCAAAATGACTAGTTCTTATAGAACTTGAGAGAGAGAGGAGAAAGGAGAAGTCCAAAGGTCATAAGGACACTTGAAAATATGATAAAAGGAGTTACATATTCATGAGAAGAATATTTTAAATAAACCATGCAAGGTTATGAAGTACAATTGTCCATACAAGGCATATAACTCATGAAAAGTGGCATGAAATTCCTTGTTTTAGCTCAAAAAATTGCCTTCATCATCCACATATGTTTGAACATCCCAAAAATAACTAGGGATATACATGATGATTTTATTAAGATGTATTTATTTTATTCATGCCTTTTCACTCATTGGTTGTAATATTAGTCATCTGGAACCTTCCTAAATTGAGTTATCACCATCTATAGTCAAAACAACTCTTCTTTCCCACACCCTACACACTTGGCATCAAATTTGGATTTAATTTCCAATGAAAACATGTAAAATGGAGTTTATGGAATGTTTAAAGACCCTAAATTTCCTTATAATTATTAGGCATATCTTAAAATTAGCCCACTTGAAGTTTTCCACCCTTCTCACTAGCTTAGTCACTGTGCCAATTTTGATTGGCTAATATGAAGCATCTAGTTAAGGCACTTAGGAGTTTTTAAAAGGAATTAAATAGACATGAGTATTTATATTAAGTCTCAATATTATTTACAAACTTTATTTCATCTATTTAAACCTCTTATAACCTACAAAACACATAAAAAGGTTAAGAAAACCCTATTTTGCACTTTATACATACAATTTTATAGAGATAATCCTAATGGTAGAAATCCTAAGAAAATTTTATTAAACATCCAATCATTTTTCATTCCATTATAGTCCATTTGGATGCATATCTAACCTCATCTTTCCAATCAAGTCCTTCTAAAGGTTTTAGCCTATTTACCTTCTTAATATTTGTTCATGCAAGTTAGACATTAGAATTTCAAAAAAATATCAAAATAATGATTTTAAAGGACACTATTAACTTCAATAAACTCCATTGTCCACCATGGACATCCTCAAATGAGATGTAAGCATTTCAACCTGGCCTATCAAGCTAGTTTTCTCATTTTTTACATCCATGAGTTGTTTTTAACACAAAATTATCCCTTTTATGTTTTTCCCTGGAAGGTGAAAGATTTTACATGTATAAAATTACCTGAAAAACATTACCCAATAGGTTTTAATCTTCTTCTCATTCTATAAATAATTTTTACCTTTCATTTGGAGTTTAGGCCTAAACCCTACCTAGTAAGCTTGCCTACAAGTTTGAGAGTATAGGTCATATTGTTGGGATTCCTCCATCTAAAATTATTTTCCATGTTTTTAATTTGTTTTTACCAGCTTATAAAACCTTCATAAAATTTCCAACCATTTCCCAAATCACTTGATCATTCCCTTTTTCCAAAATTGTAGGGTTTGTGCATAAAGGGAAGTACCCTCTACCTAAGACAAAATAGAGGGTATGTCCCCTATTTTTTTAGAAAAAATAAACATTGGATAATATTATTTAAGTTTTAAATTCATTATCCATAAAATTTCATCCCTTGGTGAGGTTGTTAGACCCTTAAAAAGCTAAAAACCGCAAAATAGACATGTGTGGTGGGGGTTTGAGGAATGGATTACATATTACCTCATTTGAGTCATTTTATCTATTAAAAATACATCATGATGATGTAATTAGGTTTTTATAATTTTTATTAAGGTGTTTATATCTTGAAAATCACTTTGACCTATCTAAACTTTCTCCTCATACTTGACCAGTGAAGGTTGTGTGTAACCTTCTTGACTTCATTTCTTGCTCCAAGGCTTTGTCCTGATAGGTGTCCTACATATTTCAAGCTTGATAAAATTATTATATACCCAAAAATATTCTCTTATAATCATAGTGTACCTATTAATAGCATTTTTTTCATGTTTGAGCTATAAACACCTCAAGAAACCAAATTTACTTGCTCTCTACCCCTCATAATCAACTACAATTGATTATGAGGGGCCATATATGTGTAGGTTGCTTTGTTCAGACTTGATAAAACATATAAATACTTATTTATTAAATTATAATAATTTTATAATTTTTTCATTCATTCTTATTCACTTCTCACACTCAAAAACATTACTTCTTTATTCACTATTTTTTACAATCATCCACAATGGTTATAAGTGCATATTTTCACTTGAGAGGACACTTATAGGTTTTTGTATGATAAAAAATCCATATAATAACCTTTATTTTTGGTATTATTGTTAAAAATGATAAAAACATGCTCTAATTCCATAAGAGAGAATACTTTTTCAAACATGCACCTTAGCTTAGTTGTAGGTTAGCATTTTCTTAGTGCATAGACTGGATGTGTGCTAGAAGGTCCAAATGTCTTCAATGGTTCAATTTCATGTTCACTTAATGACCAAAATATGTATATTAATGAAATAAGGTCATATATCTTAGTCCTAAACACCAAAACTTCCCCACATGGATATAAGTAACCACTTAGTATGGACTGTTGTAGTTATCACTGAAGAATTTCAAAGCATAAAAGTATATTTTTGAGGTGTTCAATAACCACCTTCCACTGATCCTACCCCTTATAAATTTTGTGTGGAAATTGTATTATGTAGGTAATACTAGGTTTAATAATTAATATGCCTAAAAACGTTTAGAAACCTTATTTAATGCCCCTCACTAAAATGCTTTAGGCCTCTAATTTGTGTTTTTAGGGAAAGAAACCATGAATACACAATCATTACTTTTAGAACCTTTTTTCACCTTTTCAAGCAATATATAACCCAAAAAATGTGTCTTATATCTCTTTAACACCTTTCATCTCTAAGAAAGGTTCTAAATTGTCCAAATTCCTTCATCACATACCCTCAATTTTTTGTCAATAACACCTATAGGTGGTTATGGTCATGTACAAGCAGTGGGTAGAATTGGAGTAATATGCATTGTTATCATTAATTTTACCATATAATGATCCCCATTATATTTATAATGGATAAAAAATAGATCATGATCTAAAAATCTTAACGAGATCTTCTATATCATGTTTTAACATTTGAAAACTCATGTGTGCACATATAAAAGGCATACTAAAAATGCATATGATTGTCTTGATTGGGACAGTCTTTCTTCATCAAAATGAAATAATTTTACATGATTGAATATTTTATGGGAATGTATATAATATTTAAATATCATAATTATGACTCCATTGACGTGATTTAGAACTTTGCATAGCTCAAAAACTAATTGTATATGATAGTCTTTAAGCAAACTAGCTACATGATGTTTAATTACTACACCTTCATGGAGTGTGCTTTGTAATAATGAACTTGAGAAGTTAAATGGAATAAATAACCCATTTAAAACATGTATAAGGACCTATCATAACCCTCTAAACTCATTGTCAAAGCATGAAGATCTATAAATGATGAAAACAAGCATGTCATCCCAAATTAGACTAGTCTATAAACTTGAGGTGATTTGACCATCAAAACACCATGAAAAATTAAAATAAGCATGGGGAGAATTTTATGGGAGAGCCAATATCATATGGGATCAATCTCAGAAACATATTCTATGGATTTGTTCAAACCAAGGCAAAACATATAGGGTGCATAGATTAACAAGCAAAAAAACATAGTCAACTTCATGATAATGATTCATAAATCACAAGCCACCATTATTCAAAATATTTTTCTCAAAATTAATATATCTAAGTGTAATTTAAAATCCTAAATGCATTTGACCTATAATCTCTCCAAATGACTTTACCAAGCATGAACCTATTGATCACTTATGCATGTCTAGAAGGGCAAGAAAGGAATAGAATGGTTTTGGGTCTTTTTTTAGCACTTCCAAAGCATATCAAGCACTGATATGAGTGTGAGGAATATTAAGATACATTACATAACATTATCCCACATGTCACCTTCCCCCATGGGCTTTACAAGTGCCAAACTCTTCTATTTTCCTAAGAAAATTACTCTTTCCTCTGAAGTACCTACCACTTTCAGTTATGAATAGTTGATTAAGACATAATAGGACACAAGTCACATGACATTACCCTTATTACACCTTCACACTTCCCTAGGAGGCCATATAATTCATTTAATGCTCTATTTTGACCCCAAAATGACTCAAAATAATAGATAAACTTATTAGACTAGGACTAAGGCTAAAAAGGCATTAAATAACATCAAATGGATTATAACATACCCTATGATAAAGTATTTTACCCATAAAAATATATAAAACAAAGTTTTTTACCTATAGGGGTGCAAATTTGACCTTGAATTAAAATTTTCTCAACAAGTCCTTAGACATCTCCATTATTCCCCCTAAGTCTCACCTCCTTAAATTCATCCTCTATCTGCAATTTTATTAATTATCTCCATATGCATGTGCATACTTTCCTAAGGTTAGTTGGCTGAGTCTAAGCATGAAATATCTAAGTAGGGTCTATTACATTACCTCTTGAGGTATTTAGGACTATGATGGTGTCCATCATATAGTCAGGGTTAGTATTATGCTCATGTTATGACTTGCCAATGTTCCTTTCTTTATATGCCTTACCCTCATTAGCATAGGTCTCATGCTTGAGTATGATTATGTGTTTCTAGGCCTTTGTTGATATTATTTTACCTCTTCAATGGTGATAACTATCAATCTTACCTTCTCATTAAATCTAAATCTCAAACATCCTTGTATGAACATTTCCTTTCTACCATGTACAGAGCATGGTCTCCCATATGCATTGATCTGTATTAGGTGCATACCTGTTCATGATGACTATGTGTAGGGTCTAAGTGTTATGATTATATGAAGGATAATTATCCATAAATATTCAAGCATTATTAATAACTTAATACCTCCATTTAACACATAAGATGTATTTTACTTAAAACGCTCATTAGTCTCCATGCATTTTAATGGTGTACAAATGTCTTTTGAGAAACCCTTCTATGGTAGGCCTAAAAGGTTGGTTATAGGTGTGTTTATATAAAATTACAGGTATACATTCCATCTTAGAATTAGGATTCTTCTTTACACATAGGCATATTTCATAACCCATACACTCATTTTAGGTTTCACATTCATCAAGGGCTACCTATACATCATCTATTTCCTTGAATTTAATTCCCCACATTCATTACTTGGAATAGTACTATCACCTCTTTAGTTCAAATCTTAGGCTTTGAATCCTTATTGTATGTTGTGACCATTTTTTTTCATACTCTATTTTAAATTTAGACTTTAACCCATTCAACCTTTTTTCAAGTACACATAGTGGTCTAAACTCCTGTCTCCTACAACTTTCTTGGTTTACTCTTTAGCATGGTGATTGTAGGTTTGTCTTATGTTTGATATGATAGATTGGCTTAATTATATAATGGAAATATATCTAATGATACATTCCAACCACTTCATCATGCACTATAGACCTCTCCCTATCAATCCTTTCCTAGGAGAAGCCTTGATCTCCTTCAAATAATCTAACAATCAAGAATATCATGGCTCATCTTCTTGTACAGATTGAGATAGTATAGGTGCACCTTATGAGTTTTATGTTTCAAGGAAATTTAGGGTTTTATGGCATTAAGCACTTTTTTGGAGTTCATCACAAGTTTCTCCTTCCTTCCCTTATACTTTCCCTTAAATAGTCTTTCTTAGTTAATCATTAGAGTGTTCCTTTGGAGCTCTATTATAGTGGTTAAATAGTTGGTTATAGGTCTTTATTTGTCATCTTAATAGGGTAGAATACCAATATCAACCCAAAATTCCATGCCCTTATGGCCTCTAAAGGTTACCAAGGATATATAGAGGTATATTGGTATGGTTTAGATTTAGGAGGGAAGATGAATGGGTGAAAAAAGATGGAAGAGGAGTCATAAGGGGATGAAATAATGAAATAGTATGTGTAACATGGTGAAAAGGTAGTGATGATAGTGTGAAAAGATAGAGTATATAATATGGAATATGGAATGGATGAAACATGAGAGACCTCCCAATATATCCTATATGAATCTTGACATTATTAAGACATAGACCTAAGCCAAAATAACCTTTTAAAGGCCTAAACATCACCTACATATTTAAAACATGCAACTTAGGAGGCTCTGAAGATCACTAACTTTTACAAATGACCATAAAATTTGCTAATAGGGACTACGTGGGTCTATAAACAAAATAGATGGTTTCTAGGTCTCTTGAGGTTGCTATGAGATTGAGGAGCTAAATTTCAAGGGAATAAAGATGACCCATCACCAATTGGACTCTTCTTCCCATGTTTTTGAGTTATATTTAGACTCTGTAGATGTCTTTGGACTACCATAGTCCTTGTCAATAGTGATCTTCACTCATGCATAAATGTATATTATTTGATACATCTTGAGGTAATAAGGGGATATTGGACCTTCCATCTGAGCAAGAAGGTATTATAAATAACTTTACACCTCTAAAAACTCTTCATCTCAGCATATAAATCTTGAAAAAACATTCAAACACCCTATTCATTACCTAAAATGTTATTGCATGTCATACATAAAAACTAACCATGAAGATTTTCCACTTTTATAATCTCACACGTGTGATACAAGTGTTAAAATTTATATAATAGACCAATTCAAGACTTGATAAAATAGCATAAGTGATTTGATTTAGCAAACATATTATTAATTCATGAAAACTACCCAACTAAAATTATTCTATGCAGATGTAGAGGGAATACACATTCTTTAATTTTTTAAGGAATGCCAATAAATATGAGGATACCAATACTTATGTAAATGACCATTATTATAATTTACCTGAGTGTACTTCTTGTGGCCAATAGTTGATACCTCTACTCTCTCCTCTATATGGTACAAATAGAAACTTGAGGAGTTGTCCAAGCTTGAAAAGAAGGGGAGGTGAAGTGCAAAATGGTTTTGATCTTTTTTTACCTCTATTTATCATGAAAATTTGTAGGGACATCATAAATTAGTCCATATTTAGCTTCTTATCTTCCCCTATATAGTATATGTTCTATAATATCTTATAATAATAGAAATGCCCCCAAAAAGTTTGTATTTTCATGATTTTCTCTATGTTTAGACATTACAACACCATTTGGGGGTCAAATGAGGGTAAATCACAAATTAATAAGCCTCTCCAATCAATATAAAATATAGGTAGGAAGTGGAGAAGCCACAAAGTGCCATGTGGGACCCACTTGGCTCATGAAAAGGCATATATGGGTCTCAAAAAGGCTTTTACATCTTTTGAAATACATGAGGTCATAATGTGGTGTGGATAACATATATTCAAGGCCCCTTTTAAATGTAATTAATCAAGTGAATTTCCCTTTACTAAAGTTTTATAGACAAATAAGCTTATATGAAAGGGGTTTAAGGGGCGATTAATGGTTTATGAGGGGTAACAAAGGAGTTATATGGTTTGGATAAGTATGTCATGTAAAAAGTGACTTTAATACATTATGATTTTCATATCATATCCTCTAATAATTTTAAAACTCCTTCATACTACCAAAAGAATAATATACTCCTCAAATAGGGTTAAAACATTGATTGGACATTTAGGACCTTTTGACAATGATCTCTCTCATCTAAAGACACTATGACATGTAACACATCACCAAAAAGGCATCAAGACACTTGTGACACCATTGACACATCATGATTCCCTTAATAAGAATTCAAAGACTCTTCGTAGGACAAGGGTGGCATGCCTATATCAAGGATCACTATGACCATGCTAAGATGGTGGTCATTAATAGTTTTCAATATCAGGGGTTGAAATTTGGCTCATGGGGCTAAAATGTCAACAATTATATCACAACATTCAATCCTTTAGTAGACATGTTTTTAGCACACTTATCCATTAATATCAATGACAATATATCATATGCCCAAGTTGCATATTTGAAACAAAAGTCAAATGAACCTATCACAGAATATGTCTTATGATACAAGACTACACTAGCTAAAGTGACTAGCCCCATGGTAAACAAAGAGCTTTAGGACATCTTCAAATAGAGTCTTTTACCAAAATTACATGAAGTTATCTTGTTTAATAATTCTCTTAAGTTCATGGATTTGTCACATATATTAAGGGCCATTGAGAATAAGAGTGATCAAAAGGATATAGTTAACACAACATCAAAGCCATCTCCTTGCTTGGTTTTATCATCTCCTCAATGTTGAATCTTCACAAGCCTTCGAAAGTCACTAGCATGAGTTTTATAGAATCTCCTAGAATGAAATTTCATATCTCTCCCTCCCATTATAGATATTGATACAACACAAACTCTTCCAAATAACTATGATACCAATGTATTATGTGAGTATCATAGAACACCAAACTATACAACAAACAAATTCATAAGATTAAAACATAAGATATAAAATTTGATTGTGGATAATATTATTGATGTTGTCACAATGATAGAGGAACAAAAATTACAAAAAAAGGAAGACAAGGCATTAAATATATTATAAGATCCATTCTAAATAACATAATGAATAAGGTATGGAGCACATTAGGTTTTCATTACACATATTAATCACATCCACCACCAAATTCATATCATAATATTATAGAGGGGACACATCCATTATACAACATCATTAACATGTACCATACTATAGTTACATCTAGATCACTCATCATCTTCTTAGACTAATATATTGTTTATGATGATATAGATTTACATGCACTCTTTATATGAGCATACATAGATCATCCTCCTATCTAAAGTGTTATGGTTAAAAATGGGTCAAACATTAGCATGTCCATTATGACACTTTTATAACATTTAGGGTATTATATAGATATATTCCCTATAGACACATTCATTAGTGGTTTCAAGGGTCATGTTAAGATCTTCATCAGGGAGATTATGCCTCCATTATAGGTTGAACCAACACATATAGCCACTTGATTCTTAGTATTACCTATTGTAGGTATGTTTGATATGTTATTGGGTAGGCCATGGATACAATAGCTATGAGCCATCCCATCCATATTGCATAGATTGTTGAAATACATATATGTAAAACATGTCATTAAAGTTAAGGGTACTCTACATAAGTATCTTCTACCTTTTCCATAGGTGGTTATTTCATAGTCACCCATTATAGTTCTAACACAGTTACCAAATATAGCATAATTAATAGTTACAACTTAAATCATAGTTCCTATTCATAAATCATAGTTCTTATTCATAAATCACAAAGTTTACTAGAGACACCAATGTAGGTGAAGTATACTCCTTGAGTATTTACATATATTCATACTCTCCCACAAAGACCATTATTATAGACACCTTTGTGTTAGAGATATGTCATAGTTTTTAGATGGCCCTCCCCCACTCACTTTTTTCAATGATCTATATTATTAGTTTGTAAGGGTTCTCAACATAGGGCATCTATTTCACCTATAATTTATTTTATTATATGGGTTTATAGGACAACATAATTAGTGCCACATATTTGTATCACCACTACACATGTAGATATAGATACAAACATATATTACATATTACAATAGATTATGGGATCATAGTTTCCCTTTCACATAGCACACATGATCACAATCCCCTTATTTAACATAGGTCATAATGATAGTGAGTCTCCTATAAGACCCACTGGTTAGTATTGTTTGTCTTTCATTGTCATATTTTACCTCTCTTTTTCTCCTTATACATAGTTAATTTAATTTTCTTATACATATAACATATATTATATCCAAAAAATAAAAATAAATAATAAAATATGTCAAAAATACAAAAACATTCAAATAATTATTCAAAAAACACAAACTTTATAGATTGTATGCATTGATATGTTTACATTTCTTATATTTTCTAGATACTACATATGTTATATATCTTAGTGTAATTAGTTTTATCATACTACATGCTTCACTTTATATTGGCAAGTGCTTGCATCTTCCTTCTAGGACTCAGGTCTACTACACTAACCCATACTTGTTATCATTTACCCTCTAGGGGCATATATACTTATCTATGGTTATTCACTTGACACATTCACTTACTTGGGGGAATCTTATTCATAGTTTTAATTACCATGTTCTATCCTTACATTATCTACATTCCATTTTTAGCATTTTTATATCTTGATATTGATCGTTACTAATCATACTCATATTTTTTCTATTATTACTAATTTATACTTATCATATATACATCCTTGCTCTTATATATACTTGTATCATATAATTATGCATGCTTTCATTTATATCTTACCTAATTTAGACTTGAGTGTATTTATATTCTTCTTCTATTCCAAGTCATTTAAATATGCCATTACTCTTTAGATTTACACCACTTCTATTCATAGTATGTATACCCTTGATAACTGTCCATGTCCCTTGTGTATGATTTCATGATTATATATGCATATATTATAACATGTCCTTGTATGTGGCTTTAATAAAACTTGATTTTTGATTATGTATATGGAAATTTGAACATGTCTTTATATGTCTTTTTTTCTCAGATTTAGTGACATGTACCCATGTCCCTTGCATTATGGCCCCTTAGCCTATTTTGTCTTCCTCATGTGTTTTGTATGTATGATTTATTATGTGTCATGGTCATGACACTTGTATTTTATTTTTAGGCATGCCAATTTTTTATTCCATCAGGGGCCTCATACATATTCCCTCCCTACTTGGGTTTTGTGATGGACATCATGCCCCATTCCACTAGGTAACTAGTTAGTTCTACTCCAATTTTTTGTTACAGACATTAATTACATCTATCTTGACACCATTATGAAATTTTATACATTAAATACATCTTAAAATACATACTTATGCTCAGATTATCTTACATTCCAATGTTATGTATGCACATTATATTGGATACTCATGTAATTATCATAAATTCTCTAGCTAACCCATATTTTGTAGAGATTTTTGTTTTGAATACAATTATTGCACATTTTGAACAACAACCCTAAAAATAGAAGGAATTAATATGGGTTTTCACATAGATCAAGTTCCTATATTTAACTCATAGAATATTTTCAACACATAGGCTCAATTTCATAAAATCAGACCTAAGTAAACACAATGGAAAGACAATGAGTTGGAAAGCCGTACAATGAGAAATTTAAGACAAAAAAGACATTAAAACCAAAATATGGACACTAGTGACATATGGTTTTAATTTACAACATGTGGTGATAATGTTGAATATCTTTGGTTTAAGAATAACTCAGATTTTCTAGAACAATATAATAGGTACAATACAAGTTTGCATATATCTAGTTACATGTTATTAGTTATACTCAAGTTTTTGCTCAGATTCATATTAATTAGTTTATATTGATATAAATTTATTATATTTTGGCCATCATGAATGACTTAACCATTCCCATATTTATTTTAGATACTTAGATACAATTATTACAACCTAGTCTAGAATCAATATACTCAGATACTAGATTGGGGGCATGTGTGTAACACATTATTTCCATATGCTTAGTTACGTATCAATTGATTATATGGAATGTAAAATTAAATGTAACTATATATTATGTATACACTTGACATCACATTATAGGTTATCACCAATTACATGCCTTAATCCATCTATAGCGGTTGGCATTACTGAGTGGCCCAGAGTTTCGTAATATACCTGAGTGGTCATGGAGACAATATATATAGATAGATATAATAATTTATATATTTATAATATTTTTTTTAGTTTATTTTAAGATGCATATAATACACATGTGTTGGTAATTATTGATTCATAGTCTACTTGAGTTCTAGATCCACCCACATGAGAGGGTTGGACACACTATCAATCCAATCTAGGCTATCTATAGGTCATGATCCACCAAAAAGGGGTGGGTAATGATGGATTAAAAATTGGATTGAGTTATTAAGACACCCAAACATGATTATTTAGAAATATATCAACTCATTCTAAGCTATTCATTGATTGTTCACTACACACACACATATTGTCACAAGGTTCATGCATTGGTTTGCATACACAATGAGATATATTCATTCCTTTCCTCTTTCCCATATTTTTACTTAGTTAATTATGTTCTCAACATTTTATTTTGATTTTGATGTATATTAAGTACTAATTTATACATGTTTCATTTATATCTCACATATTAGATCATGATTCACATACAAAGACTCAATATCACATACTCTGATTTAGCTTCATTTCCTACATAAATCCCTATATGCTTATTTTTCCCTTTATATTAGTCATTTCACTTTGATTAATTTCTACCATAAATGGGGAGGGGAATGTAATCACTTAAAATTGGTATTTGAGTGATAAGAGTGATAATTAAGACTACCTATTCTTAGCTTAGCCTTGGACATATCCTATAGCTTACTATCACATTTTTCTAGCCATTGTACAGGACACATATGTCCCTAATCATCTCAAACATAGTCCTAGATCCCAGTTTATCAATCTTAGCCCTTCTTACTTAGTCATCTTCCATCTAGAAAAAATCACCACATTAAGGAAATTAGATTCACATGTTTTTAGTGTCCCCAAAATGGTTCCTATGTCCTTTACCCTAGCTTTCATGAATGAATATATTTTCAAAGGTAAAATCCTACTAAGGTCATCCTAAACATATTTAATTATGCACAAAAGAAACAAAACACTAAAAATACATAAATTTTATCCCTCTATCCACTAGATGGAGATTATATGAAAAATAACTATTCAAACATGAAATGAGTTGAGCAAAATCAAGGTTATTAATCCCTATTCTACCCTACTTATACATATCACCATCTAGAATAACCCTAAAATTAGATTTACTAGATTTCCAATCTCAAGCACATTCAACGAAGTTGAGATCACTATCTGACTAGAATCAATTATAGTTGCACTAGAATTTAGGTGGGGAGATCTACATCAGGCTTGATCCCTTCTTCGAGTATTGGTATGTAGGAAAATATCTTCAGAGTGGAGGTTTGAGTATGTCCACCCTATCATATTAATGAACACACTTTTTAGCTTATTCCTTAATTATAAGGAGGATTAGGGTTTTCATAATAAATTATTTTTTACAAGCATAATATAGAGTTATAAACTTCATGCACATAAGAATAGAATGAAAAATAATAGACATAAGTGCACCTAGAAGTTCAGGACAATCCTACACAACAAAGCACTAGGACATATATCAAGATTCTAGAGTCACATAGTACCTCTATCCAAATGTGGCACTATTATCCAAGATGGGTTCTAAAATTGGGATCTATTTGAATACACTCATACATAGTTCTATCTCAATTTATAGATCTCAGATCATCTATATCAAGTGTTTTCTAGATAAGTATTTATTTGTACATATTTATTATTATTTTTGGAAAGTCAAAGCTAGTCAATTCTATATCAAATTAGTGGTTATTTTATGTATATTATTTACTTAATTTAGACAACTCAACCCTTTAATAAAACATAGGATTTAAATAATCTAAATGTTAAAACGTTAAAACACATAGTCATTTCATTTTGCTACATTTCTAGAATAAATGGGGTACAAATTTGGCCATATAAAATATCATTTGAGTGAAATTAATATCCCTTGAGATAACCTATCCCTAACTTAGTCCTAGACCTATCTTAGGGATTCTTTCAAAATTTATCTATCTTTCACGTAGGCCTTGCATGCCCATAGATATCTAAAAATAAGTCTTACACCTCCCTTAGGGATCCAAGCCCCTAGTTCCTCAGGGTCTACCACCTACACACTAGTTTTGTACATTAGACACTAGTTTCCTACACTAGTGTCCCACTTTTAGTGCTAGTGTCCTTTTTCAAATTTCAACATATCAGATATATTTTCAATTTTTAATACACTTAGGGTTGGCCTAGACTTATTTCACAATCTACACAAGCACTACATCAATTTAAATACATGAATATCAGCCCTTTATCCACTAGATGAAAATGATATGTAAAACAAAAATAAGCTTAGAACAGGTTGTGCATAATCAATCTTATTGATCCCTATTATACCCTACCTATATATATAATCATCTACAACCATCCCAATCCTAGAATACAAAGATTTCTAGTCTCAATCCTCATTCAAATCAATCAAGTTAACACTCATATTAGCATTCACTTATACTTTCATCAAAAAATTGTGTGAGAACTACAATAGGATTGATACCTCCTCAAGATATTGGTATGTATGCAACTCTCAACATAGTGGGGTGTTGAGGATGTCCAACCTACCTAGCTAACATCACACTTTTACTACTTGTGCCATTAATATATTCTAACAACATGGAGGTCTAGGGTTTTATTTTAAATCATCTCAATATAATGCATATATAATGAATCATGGCTTATAAACATAGGTACATGTATAAACCAAGTTGGAGGTGCACCCAAAAAATTAGATAGTTTTTACATAAAGTACACTAATACTAAATGTGAGACACTAGCATGGCTGACTACTTTTAAAGGTACAACACTAATACACAATATGGTTTATAACATTTAGACCTTATTTGAAACACTCAAATTATCTTCCACAACATTTTTTAGCCTCTAGATCATCTACCTTAGTCAGTTTCAAGCTAAGTATTTATTTGTAATTCATTTTTATTTTTATAAATATCAAATTAGGTCAATTCTTTCACAAATTAATGGATATATTTATTGCATATTTCTACCCTAATTTACTTTACTTAAACCCTTTAAAAAACCTAAGGTTTACATTCTATAATCCATTAAAAGTTAAATCAATAACTATGAACTAGTATCCATCTCCAATGGTAAACTTTTGAAGGCTGGTAAGGTATGTAATCAATCTAAAATATGAGATTTTATTGGTCCTTGTAGGGGATATGATGACATTTTTTCATGGATATATGAAAACATTAGAATTTTTTTTTTGACCCAAGATGATTAGATGAGTGTTACCTATCCTAATAAATGGGATACACCTCAAACCATGTTTTGAGGTCATTTTCAAAACATGCACATAGTAGGTTAGCTATTTTATTCTCTAAGTACTATGAAACACTATTTTTTAATAAGTGTAGTTATTTTCGCTTCCTCTAAGTGTTGTTACATAGTTGTTTTAGATCTTTTATTATTTTTTGTGTGTTTTGAGGAAATTTTCAGTTCATTAAAGGGCTAGTCCAACATGTTGAAACCAAGGTTTCACTTTCAATTTCATTTTTAGTGAAGCTTATGTGAATCCTATGCCCAATGGATGATCAAGACTATTGGATTCTTAATTATCATGCAATCAGCCCATATAGGTTGACAAAATGTTGACTTTCCAAGTCACCTTATTCTCCTAACACCTAATATGCTTCTTCATGACTATGATGGGATAAAGATAGGAATTTTTGGAGTCATGGAAGCTTATTATGCATTTTTATTCATTAAATCAGGTCTAACAATCAGTTTTTAAGGTTATAGATTGGTATTAGCCCTATAAAAAGCATATTGGGGTGGTTTTAAATGTAAATATGTATAAAAAGTCTTGTATAAGGTCTTCTAAACCTTTTCAACTCCCATTTTTATGAATAAAGGAATTCAATTTTCATCTCACTAAAAAATCTCACTAAAGGCCTAATAAGAATTCTTAAGTAATAGGTTTATGTTGGCCTTGTATAGGCCTACTTAATTTATTTCCAATGTGTAATAGAGAAATTGGGTTTTAAAAGGCACTCATGAGTTGATAAATTGGTCAAAAGGTCTTAAGTCACTCATTAAGGTCATTTTAGAGGGGGTGAAACATTATATAAGGTTTCTTAAAGTCACTTTGAAATTTGAAAACACTTCAAAAGATCTTCACATCCGTACATATTGTTTAGGAATGAATTCTACTTGGTTCTCCCTCCACTCTTGTTTATTAGTGGACTTTTTCATCTCCCAATGTGTGGAGAGTGCATTCAAACCATGACTAACCTATTACCTATCTTTAAGCCCTTCTCTAGTGCAGTCTCCATTTATCTTAGCCTTTTAAGCATGTTTTTGTAGGATTCCCAATGTTGTAATGAAGAAAACATCATTGTTTTAAGGGATTTAGGTTTGATGGATAGATTATCAATATCAAATCACTAGATATAAGGTCTCCATCATAGTCTCAAAGATCCCTCAATGATTTAATCTTAAAAACATTAGGTAACATGATATTTGAAAGCATTTGTAGGTCTGAAATATAGTTTTCATGATTTATAGAGATCCAAAAAATATTTTAATACATAAATTCATTCATAAAAGCAACTTAAATCCTTCATATTGATCCAAAGATAGAGAAAACAAAGTTTTAAAAGGGATAAGAGGTCTTAAATACCATAAAAAAAGTTATTAGTCTTCAAAGAGAGGAAATAAAATCTATAGTCCATGAGTTATATCTTAATAATATTATTAAGCATGTAATGTTGTTGGATAGAGTTTGTATAAGGTAATAATAGTTTTCATGAGGTTTAATAATGTTCAATCTTGTCCTCAATGCTCTCACAAAGTCTATGACATCAAAAGTAAGCTTTTATGAACTAGATATTAGGGTTTTCAAGAAAGTAACATGTATTTGAGAAGTTTAAGGGTTTATGATAAATATATATAGTAGGTAAAAGGTTGATAAAGGTTATTATTATCATCCATTAATATTTTAAATAATTTAAAACATCCTAAAATTTACAGATTAAATAACAAAAAAATAGAGGGTTCTTATTATAAAATGAATCATGTCCTAGATGCATTCTATAGGTGCATGGATTAAAGCAAGTATTGGGGAGAATTAAAAGGATTTTTAGGTTCATAATAGTGATTCTTATATTGATGGAGAAGGATAAAAGCACATCATTTCACCAATATGATGATAGATAGCTAAAATTATGCTAAAACCCTAAAACCATGTCTTTACCTTATGAGCAATTTTTAAGCCTAAGAATTATTTAAACAAGATTATAAACCCTTGATAAGGTTTTCATGAAGGTGGTGATGATGTTTTAGGATAGAATATCATGCTTACATAAGGCCATAGGTTACAGGTAGTTTTTAAGGATCTCAAGTTATCAAGAACTCATCCATAGGTCTGCATACCAAATAGGAAGGTTTTAATCATGTTATACAGTCTTCATGATGATTTAGTTAGTTTAAATAATTTTTCATATTTTAAAAGTGACTAAGAGGTTTAGAGATAGGCTTTCATGGAGTATTCAATCATGTTTCCAATGGTAAAACAAGTATATAGGGTCCTAATGTAAAGAACATAAATCTTCATGATCTAAATCCTCCACAAGTTATAAGCTTGATAAGGAATTATAACTAATAGTATGTATGATTACTAGGTTTATCAAGGGTTGTTATCCTTTAAGGCATGTTTAAGGTCTTTAGTTGAAAATTCAAGTATAAAAAATCCTTCAAACAAGGATGTGACTCACCATTTGAGCTTCTATGATTCTCCTCAGGTTAAAATAAAAACCAATAGATATTAAGGTATATCCGATGAAGGTTTTAAAGGTCTTAAAAATGGTATCCATAACATTATGAATAGATTATAGTTATTCCAATCATGTTTTTTTGAGAAGAAAGGTAGATTTTAGTAGTTCTAGAGTGACTAACCTTCATGTAAAGTCATCTATATACCTATAGACAACTGATACAAGGTGAGATGACCTTAAGACATGACCTATAGTCATGAAAACACATTATATAGGTTTTAATAGAGACCAATAGATTCATAAATCTTATATAAGGTTTTAAGAGTTCTCTTTAGATCCAATACCCTATAATCAAGACTATTATAAGTGAGATTTAGGGTTTCTAAGTCTAAGAAAGTTGCAGGTCTTAGTTGCACATATTAAATTTTTTATCATGTTATTATGGGGTTCTCAACATGTTTCCAAGGTATTATTGTATGTTTTAAACCTTAAAACAAGTCCTTATGAATTGAAATCAAGCCTATAGTTCTATCTAATAAATTTCATGATTTACAATGAGTGAATACAAGGTTTAATGATGTGAAGTTAGAAGATTATAAGCTAGGTTTTTCAATAAAGAAAAATGTAGCCATAGGCCTATTACTAATAATTTGAGGATAATCAAGCATGGTCAAGGATATAAAAGGCATGTAACTATTTCCAAAAACTCTTTGGTAATGGAAAATTAGGTTTCTGCAAAGCTAGTTGTGAGAAAGTACATGTTTGAAGGTAAGATTTAAGCTAAAACCTTCATTTTTAGGCCTATAGTAGGTTTCTTAGAGGATTATAAACGTGATATGATATCATCTAGAGGTCTACATGTATGAAGTAAGGTTTGTAAGCTTCTGAAGGTTGTCATGTTCTTAACTATTATCCATATATCAAGTTGTATATTTGTATCAAAATTTCATGAGGCTCCCTATAAGGATTAATCATAAAAAAATGTTTGTAGGTCTATATGGATGAAATTTAAAACACCTAAGAGTTACCTATATACAAACATTAAAGATGATCTCCATTGGATTTTAAAACTCTTACAAATAAGTTGTAGGTCTTGAATAGTATCTTCATAGGGTTGAAGAAGAAGGGGTGAGTTATTAAGTTCAATCAATAATATCTAAAGTCCAAAAAAACATGTTTGGAGATGTCAAGGCTTCTTAAAAATAATCTACAGGGTAAGACCTTTTTGCAATAGTTAGTGAGTCTTTACTAGATTTTCATGTTTTTAATATGAATTCCAATCATGGTATATAATGAATGTTACAAGTTTATAGTATTTCTCTTTAAGGACATGATGATAATAATAGTCATGGTATTTTTAAGGTTTTAAACTCTAAGGATCCATCATGTAGGCCTATCTAATATAGTTGAATAAGCTTAAAGGTTTAAATAAAGTTTTAGTAAAATTAAACATAATTACAAGGTTGGAATGGCCTCAAATTCCATTCAAAAATCCACCTAAAGGCTTGATAAGTATGGAGACAAGATCTCAAGAATACATAGGAAAAAAATCCTACATAATTTTAAGAATAGGTACCATGAAGAGATAAAAGTTGAATGGTCTTCAAGACCTTCACACAAGTTTGTAATAATATCTTGAGTATCTCCTTGAGAAGGTAAAGATTTAAGAGCTCATGGAAATACATTTGCATGGTTTAAGTTGATCTAACCTCTAAAATCAACCTCAAATAGACTTGTAGACTTCATCAGAGGGTTGGATGATTATTTGTAGGTTTTGGGAAAGATTAAGGTATCAAAGGTGATTCCTAAGGTCTAGGAGTTAGGTCTTGAGTGTAATCATGACTATATCATAATTATCTAAAGAATGAATAAAAATTTATAGATCATAACATGGAGGTATATACAAGGATATAACAAGGTTATTTCAAGAGTTTATGAATTCTAACTTAACTACATATCTATATAAAGAGAATAAAAGGTTTTTAAGTAGGTTTTAGAAGTGTACATGAAGAAGTATTGAGAAAAATTATGTTAAATATTGAAAATAATCTACATGGTATCAATTTGAAGAGATGGAGGTTTATGAGCTCAATAACTATCTCATAGACTTGTAACTAGTTTCTAAGTGTATTTTGAGGTTGTAAGGTGATAGTTTCATGTTTTCAAACTATAAAATAAGGTAAGATGGAGCCTTCAAGAATGAAAAGGTAGGTTTCTTAGCTTCTAAAAGAGTTCTCATGAGAAGAGATGAAGATGTACTAGATTTTAAAAATATCGAAGAGACCTTAACCTATACTTCAAAGTTGATTTTAGACAATCCATTCTTCTAAAACCTAGCTAGAATGACCATAGATGGAGTAAGTGGTCATAAAGAGCATCATAAGGGTATAGAGGCATTGGAAAATTGTCCCTAAAAATGTGTAACTCCATTTATGGAGTGGTAGTCATGTAAAGTTAAACCAAGGATCTAAATAGGTGTAATAAAACTATTTTTAGGTCAAACATTCACAAATCATATTAGTTAAGAAGGCAAGTCAACTTAAGAAAGATTCTCTATAGCATGCATGCATGAGTAGGATATAGGTGAGTTAAGGCTATTAAGATAGCATTTTTAACATTATTTAGAAACATTAAAGAAGCATATCCACCATGTAAAATCATTACTAAGGAAAATGAGATCAAGATAGGGTCTCCACTCCTACCACTACACCAACCCTCCATGGAGATCTTCATGAGGTAAACCTTGTGCCTTGGGAAAGGCTTAATGAATCCATTTTCCTTGTCTTTTTTATTGTATAGGATAATTTATGGAGTAATGGAAACACTTATGAGGCCCCATTATTGATCTAATCTCATATCTCATCTCTATTTCTTATATATATGGTTTTAAATGATATTTTTCATCATCCCTCTCTTTGGTATGTCAAAATTCTACTCATTTTGAGTCGTGTAATGTTGCCTTATGCCTAAATATAAAAAGAAATTGATGTTTACATATTATACATCATTAATTTTCTTAGGTGTTGTCTAATTTTGAGTTATTGATGCTTATTTGAGGATGTTTTATTCCCTTATGTTGTCATATCATATTTACACTCTCCTTAGTAGATTATATGTTATGTATATTCCTACCTTCATATGAAATAATAATTCAAAGGTTAGGAAAGTTTTAGATTATGTAGATGTTGTGTAATTTCTCATCAATTTTTAAGATTGCTTGTGCTGATTAAGCAAGTGAGGAGCCCTATAGAGTTGGTACATCAATATTTCTATGAATTTTAGTAATGTCTACTCCCTTTTCTTTGATGAAAGCATATTTATTTCTATAAATAGGTCCATTTTAACACTATTTTAAGCATAAAACTGATCTCATATCAGATGCATATAGTTTAGGAAGGAATCCATCCATCTCTAGAGGTTCATCCCAAGGAGCCAAGATTCCAAACCTAGGGGATGATCCCATTATTTCACTAGATTAGTTGATTGATCAAATGGGTGAAATATCTAGGTGATAATAACTTTTGACACACCCAGTGGGATATAGTTCCACATAATTAAATAATTCAACTAAGCACTTAGTATTTTTATTAGTAATTGAAAAATTTAAATACACTTCAAAGGAAATTGGTGACTCCATAAATATATGGTTCCATATCAATGCTACATTTTCATGCCAAATGAAACAAGAGCTTCTAAAAAAAGTTTAATTTTTTGGTTTCTTAAATTCTCATTATCTCATATAAGAATAATAATCACATTATCAAGGTCTCTTGAAAGAAGAGATGAAATTTCTAGATAACCTTTCCTAAGGTCCCAATCCACACCTCCTTTTGGTAGGTTTACAAGACCAAGAGGGAGGATGAACCCTATTATTCATATGGTATCCCAAATAAATCATTTATTTTTTGCCTTTGATGGAGGTACTCCTTCATACCTTCAATAATGAGATGATATCCAACTTTGAGTTCTCAAAAACATACCTTCTTTTACTAGTGAGAATGTTACCACTCTCATAGAGCACATACAGGATATTTACAATATATTCTTGGTCCACAACATTATTAAAGACAATGTAGACATGAAAATACTTAATACATGCTTGAAAGGAGAGGATATTCATTAGTATAGAGGGTTACAACCTAGAATAATACATAGTTGGGATGATCTAGGAGAGAGATTTTGCCAATAATTTGAAGACAAGAGTGATCATCTTTCTCTCTTAGATCAAATCACTACCATAAAGAAATAAAATCATGAATACATGGTGGATTTCAAATTTAGGTTCCAAAAAACATGGGATAGAATCACACCCTTGGTGAAGCCTACTCTAAGTACAAAATTCTTATACTACTTGAGTCTTTGATTAATGACATTGTTGTCATGATTCCATCCATGGGATATATTATATTACATTCTAAATATGACATTTCCATAAGGGTTGAAAATAGCCTAATTCAAGTAATAAACATCCCCTATACCTATAATTCCATTATTTCTTGAACCCCCACCTATTTATCCTACTTTTTCATGCATTATTGTAGAAAAAAATAAATTAGCTATATATGATACCCTTCCTAATTAGTTATGTGAAATTAAGACTTTATTATAAATCTTTTGGAATGAATTAGTGTCACTAAAAAGGTATCAAAATTAGCACATTAGATCACACCAAAATTTTAATCAGCCATATTAGTCAAATAGGCATTCCTATAAAGGAAATAAAAAATCTCAAGGTGAAATTACACATGCTAATCCCTTTAATAGTCAAAACCCTAAGGATACAAACACTTTAAAAGTCATTGTACCCATGAAAAATAACCTAGTACAATATTATGAGTGGTGATTCCCATAGAAATGACCTATAACTAAACCATGTGTCCAAATGGAGTAACCAATCAATCCTTGATGGTTCAAAGTGTCTCACTTTCTCTAAGGGAATCAAGTTAATTAAGTTCACAAAGAGGAGAAGTGAATGAACAAGCACAAGTGTAAGGTGAGTCCACTCTTTTGAATTGGAAAGAGAGTGACTACTGTTTCATGAATCAAAACTAGGTATCAAGAAAAGGTAAAAATTTAGTGGATTACATCATAATGTTTAAAAATATGGGAAAGGAGTGATAACCATCTTCCTCATTTGGTCAAGTTCCTACTTTCCAATCCCCTCATGAAGATACTAAAGATAAATAGTTTTTCAGACAACTTAAGTACAAGAAAATCAAGTGGTTCAAAAGGAAATTGAGCCTCAAATCAACCAACATCAAAGAGAATATGCTTTTATTCCATTTTTTTAGTTAAAATGAGGACAAATCACTTTCAACATAATTAAGAAAATGAATAGAACACACCTAAATGTCACTATGTGGGAGGCTCTCTCCATTCTTGCCAAAATAGACTTATTGAAGGAACCCTTAAGACATATTTTTCATTCAAGAAAAGAAAGTGTAGAATATTCTCCCACCAAATTATGCCAACCAAAATAAGGAGATAGTGGAAATATTAACAAACCACCTCCATTATACATCTCCTTGATTATTGGTAAGCACATTATACATAATTATATGATTGATTTTGGGGTAAGTATCTCAATTATGCATAAGAATATTGTTAACCTATTAGGATTATATTACCCTCCAATCACAAAGGGATTTATCTAGTTATATGATACAATTTCTAGTATAGTTGAAATCATTAAGAACTTGAAAATAACCCTAAATACTTGCCTAAGTGTCTCCATATCCCAAGATGTTTTAGTCATAGAACACCATCGATATTTATTTATATGCATTTCTAAGGATTTCATTTTAAATATGGGTGGGTATCTATCCTTATATTAATCACACATGTTTCATATGTCTAGGTATGGGACCAAAATAACTATCAAAACTCTACCCATTTATAGAGACCACATTAAGACATATTCCCTTAATTAAATCCCCATGAATTGAAATATGTATGATAAAGAGGAAAATGTTATTATTCATGATACTAACACACCTTTATATGAGGTTATAAGCATATTACTTGATGAGTGGGCAAATAAAAACTATGGATTTGATCCATATGATCATTTAGAGGGGATAAGATTGGGTAGCTATTGAATCATTGAAGAGGACTATATTTTACCAATTATTTTGAAGCCTTAAGAAGATCTTAATAGAGATTTGGAGCCTCAAGAGGATCTTGATGAAACATGGTAGCTATACTTTGACCTTATCAAGGAGTTTAAGGATTTTAATAAGTCAATAGTCATTAAAGATCAAAACAAGGATAATTATGGACTTTAATTAGTTAGAGTTCAATTTGACATACTCAACGACATCATGAAAGAGTAGGTAAAACATGGTAGATTAGTGAAAGAGGTTGATTCTTCTTCTCAAAATTCATCATGGGTACAAGAAACTTATGGTGATTAGATGGATACTAATGAGTTTCCAAAATATTAGTGACTTTGGAGGTCATATTAAAATAATATTATTATCTCAAGGGTGAGAAGATGAACATAATGATAAAGGATGAGACTATGAATTGATAGCCACCTCTAATGTTAAAATTTTGAAGGTTGGTAAGGTATGCACTCAATATTAAAAATAATATTTTGTAGTTATATAAAATGTCACTTGAGTGAAATGAGTATTACTTGAGACCACCCATCCCTAAAATATCTATATAAATATCTTAGGGCCTCTTTCAACCCTTATACAATTTTCATGTCAGTTTTATGCATCCCTAGACATCTCAAAATTAGTCATAAACTTTCCCCTATGGATCCAGGCCCATAGTGCCCCATGTTATACCACCTAGACACTAGTGTGTCCCTTTGGACACTATCACACTTAACTAGTGACAAAGGTATCATTCTAGTGTCCATTGCCTAATTTAAACCCCAATATATATATATATATATATATATATATATATATATATATATATCAAAAATTCCTCAAAAACCTATGGTTAACTTAAACCTATTGCACACTCTACACAAGCACTAGATTAGTATAAATACATGACTTTTATCCCTTTTCCCAATAGATGGATATCAAATGAAAATACACATAAATAATCTAAAGATAAATGGGGTATAATCAAATTCATTTATCCTTATTATACCCTACTTATGCATATAGTCATCAAAACCCATCTTAAACTTAGATTACACAAATTTCTAGTCTCTAGCCTCACTTAAAGAACTCAAAACAAAATTCATACTGGCATCACTTACACTTTCACTAGAACTTAGATTAGGATAAATACATCGGTCTTGATCCCCTCTCAAGGTATTGTTATGTAGGTGACTCTCAACATAATGGGGTGTTTAGGATGTCTACTTTACTTAGATAACATCACACTTTTTTTACTTGTGCCACTAAAATACATAAAAACATGGAAATCTAGGGTTTTCATATAAAATTAGTCTGAAATAGGTCACAAATAGTGAAATAGGTTTCATCTACACTAGAATAGGCCTATCAAACTCATGCATAGCTACTCCCAAAATTTCACATTAGTCTTTGCATAAGGACACTAATATAAAATAGAAGACACTAGCATAGTTCAATAATATCCATGGAACTAGCTAAGAGTAATTATGACACTTAGATTCTATTTATAATACCTAATCAACTTATATGCTAGTTTTCAACCTCTAGAGCATCTATCTTAGCTAGTTTCTAGATAAGTACTTATTTGTATCATTGATTGTTATTTTTAGAAATATCAAATTAGGTCAATTATTGCATTGATTAGTTGTATTTATTCCATATTTATCCCTTGGTTTACTATTCCATCCCTTTAACATCATAAGATTTAAATTCCACCAAGTCTTTAAAAGTTAAATCATTTGGTGAACCTGACTAACTTTGAACATATTACTTAAAACCTTGGTGTATTGTTAGGGGTTAGCTTATTATTTTTAGCATTTACTCAATTTTTAGTTTATAATGTTTCATCATGATTATCATGATTGATGTCAGTTTATAACTTTTGGTATAAAGTCTTGTTATTTTATTTCCATGCTTATTACCTACCATTTTTATAATGATACACATATATGTCACTCCTCTCATGTATCATGTTAGAACTCAGTTTATTCCACACTTTGGCCCACCTCACCTTAATCCCCCTTTTATGGAGAAAAATTTTACATGACCAATTTTGATTTACCTTTGGTTGCTAATTGATGATAAAGATTTTAGATGAATCCTTTAATTCCTCCTCCACCTAGACCCATTTACTATATGTGTTCACATCATGGTTATATTGCTTGCCCTCATAAAATCATATACCCTACAATTTGATCTATCACTAGACAAAATTAGATGCCTCCTTAGCCTATATAAGAGCAATGTAACCCCATGTTCCCTCCTCATCCCTAACATAATAAAATGGGTCTTAAAGATCAACACAAAGCATATGATAGTATGGATTAATTAATATATACACCATCTAAGAATTATATACTAGAATTACTCCAAAAGGTAACTATTTTTAAAGATATTGATTTTCAAACGCTCAATCATAGATCTTTACCTTGTGATATAGACCCAACTTATTTTGAATATATCATGAACACTATAAATTAAATTGAGGATGTTATATATTTTTCCAATGAAAATTTACCCTTAGAGTTAGTTATTGATCAGAATATCCCACTCTTCATTTAATAACAAATAAAAACCACCGCTATTAAGTAGGTTCTAATTGATAATAGTTCAAGTCTTAACATATGAAACCTCACATTCCTACAGACTATGGGGGTTGATAGCATCAATTAAAAAGACATATAATAAAATTAGAGATTTTGATGACATTAATTAATAAGCATTGGTATTATTACATTAGATATCATAATTGGGCCAAAAATGCTATCCACATAGTTTTAGGTGATTCCTAATCATTTTCATAAAAATCTATTACTTGAAAGACCATGGATACATGATATGGAGGTCATAACATCTAACTTACACATACGTGTCAAGTTTTCACATGATGGATACTTATACACTTTACCAATTTATAACCAACCATTTATATATTATAGAGATACATATCCTACCACTTTGATTACATCTTCATAAATGACACCTTATGTTCTCATATAGCCCCCACCTCACAAGATTTTGTTAAAGAAGATACATAGATATGAGGTTGGGTAATATAGCATTACTATTCCTACACCCATTCCAAATCCTCTTACATCATAGTTACCCTCAACCATGAAGTTTAATTACACTCCTATAGCATATTTATCATATACCATGGTAGATGATGTGATTCTCACAACACAATTACCATTAATTGTTAATTCAAAGGAAGTATACATTAGAAACTTAGATATATATTCCTAAGCCACCATAGAGGATGATCCAACATCCATTATCATTGATGATTATTTATGTGGATTGAGCTTCACACAAGTAGGCTCTAGATAGTATAAAACTTATTCTAAGACACTTATGCCTTTATGTACATTGGCATCACAACCAATTCATAGTTCCATAAACACATGCCAAGATAATCACTTGTAGTTAAGGTAGATTATTTTATACATGTATTACATATGGTCACATATATGGGTATTAACCTAATTATTATAATTTAGGTAGAAAATACATAAGATATACCATAATATATTTTATATGTTTTACTTGATATAGGATTGATGATGTTACCCATAATTTTTCATAGGTCTGTTAGTAGATTGTCATAATAGGATGATATACCATTTTTTAATTTTCAAAAAATTACTATACATGGTACATATGCATGTTAAACATTACAATCAAATTTAAACAAAATTAAATATTAGGGTACTATCCAAAATACACAACCTACACCTTGACTAGTACATGCACCTTGATGGACTCTTCACTAACGTAGACATTCAGGGAATGATCCATTGACTATCCATATTTTTGTTATGGATAAATACACTCTACATGTTATTATAGATGAGGATTCTAATCTTAATAATTTCACATTGGAATTGTTACAACACATAGGACATCAGGAGAGTGAGATACAACATACTATACATTTCAATGATTTTATGTTTTTATAGTCCATATAGTAACATAATAGTCTTTTGGGTTAAAATTTATCAAATTTTATTTTATTTATTCTCTAAAATTTGACACAATTTAACCCAAAAACTATTATGATACTATACATTATTAGGACTCCTTGGGACATATCACACTACTAGTTCCATGCTGACCTAAGGTGGTCAACACACTTCTTTTTTGTCATGAGAATGAGAACTCACATATAATTTACACTTAGAAGTACATGGTTAAATTAATGTATGCCATAGTTGATCAAGTAGACATATGTTTGAAATTTAGTCATGGGGGATACATGATTCACATTCTACATGATGGCATAGATGATAACCATAGGTATCACATATATAACCTATGGTCTAATGTGGTTTACCGTAGGACTACAAGGGAGGCTTCTTACACAATAGAACAACATGTCATTTAAATGCACAAACTCTAGACTATCACAAAGGATAAGATTATACTTTTATTAAAATCATGGTATGATGATCATAGTAATAATGATTTATTTGAGTTTGGGTATATTCATTACCTGACATAGGATATCTCCCACTAGATCCTCTATTTGAATATCCATATCTTATAAATGTGTTCTTACTTACAAATTATTAGCATATAATTTTTGTTATCTAGATCCCTATTTATAGTTTCAATTTCATGATTGCTTGTACATAGCTTATAATCAGGAAGCACAAATATAATATAATATGTTCAAAATATAAAATTTTAGAATGTATGAATTTCCATGTTTATATTACTTCTATTTTATAGTCACTAAATATTCTAAATATATTACTATAGTCAATTTTATCATGCATACATGCTTCACTTGTTATTTTTCAAGTGACTACATTTTACTACATGATTCAAGTCCTCTCCATAGACCCAAATATACTACTATCCACCCATTGGGGGTACATACTTAGATATATCATTGATATATTCACCCATTGGGGGCATCATACTATATAGGATTTAGTTTTCTAGGTTACATATTTATATACTCTATATCACAACATAAACATTGATTATATCTTGATATTGATCATCACATGTTAATTATATTTTTGTCTAACTAATACTACTACTATAGACTTAACTTATGTACATTTTTATGCTTATATGGATTTGTACCACATGTTCATGCATACTTTCATTTATGGATTTCCTAGTTTAGATTTTATTGTGTATCTTTGATTCTATATCTACTTGAGGGAATTTGAATATGACATTATTATATGAGTATATGCAAATTAATTTCATCATGTTTATGCCTTAGACATGTGCCCATTTCCTTGTATGCACCTTTTTGATTATGTATGAAAACATTTGAACATGTCCTTCCATGTGAATCTAATCCAACCTTGATTTATCTTAATGTATGTGGACATTTGGGCATGCCATTGTATGTATTCATTTCTGATACTTAGTAACATGTGCCAATGTCCCTTATATTATGGCCCCTTGGCCTACTTTGTGTGCCTCATGTGTTTTTATGTATGCTTTCATGTATGCATCATGCCTATGACACTTGTCTCTATATTATTAAACTCAAATATAGTTTTTGATTCCATGAGGGGCCTCATGCATATCCCTTCCTCCCTGGGTGCCTTGATAGACAGCATGCCCCATCCCCTTAGGTAGTGTGGATAAGGAATATGTAGAAAGAAGGTTAGTCTTGTAATAGTATAGGAAATAAAACTCAAATAAACACACTAAAATGCCAAAACATCTATCTTGGACACTAGGGAGATCTTAGGTAATAATAAAACATATGAAAACATAACTAAAACATAAAATAAAACACTCTTTTACCTCCCTTGAAACTCCAAAATGGCTTGTTGAATGGCTTACTCAACTTGTGCATCAAGAAATATTCATCAATGGAGCTTTTATAGATTCACCTTTCCTTGGAACCTTAGATTTGATTGTTTGGCTTAATATTTTAGCATAATAACACTAATTACATGAGGATTATGGATTAAATCATGCATAATAACTCTAAAATATCCAAGATTAGAAATGAAAGGGTATGGCCTTGTATTTATATCCTCAAGAATTAATCTCACCCAAGGTGAGTTAAGGTTGAGTTTGAAAATGGAATGGGTTGAAACTAACCCTAAGTGAGATAAGACTAACTCTAGTTGAGTTAATAGTTGTCATGTAATTATGGATTCAATTAATTGGCACGGCTCTCAAATTAGATATTTTAGGATATTTTAGAAGAGATTGACAACTCATAAAAGCAATAATGAAAAAGACTGGTATTTTGATTTTTAGAATTTCAATTTCTAGATATTCATTAATTGTAAATGGATAATTAATTAAGCATTTAATCTTTTTTAGTTAGATAATCCAATTATTTAACATATTTCCTCTTTCAAATTTTGATCAAGTGCCCCACTTAATGGATCCATAGGCCAAACTGACAATTCTTATGTCAAAAGTTGATTGGGGTGAATACGTGAGAGCTTATTATTGCATATAGGCTAGTATCCCAAATAGGGATGCTTTAACATGATTTTGAACATTAATGAATGATGCATGGATAAATTTTGGAGGTTTTTTAATTATTAGGCTTAATTTTTAATTATTAGTATGAATCAATTTTAAGTTTAATTAGAATATAGTTGTGGCCAGATTAAAATGTCTACAAATTTCCATTATTTGGCAAGGCATTACAAGATATAGGCATAGCAACATATTTTCGAAGAATGAAAATGTCTTATATTCCTAATTCTTCAATATCAATGGATGAGATCTAGATTCCCCATCGAGAGAGTGGTTGGCAAATATGGTTGGCGATCGGTCCCTTAAAAGAAGGAAAATGATGTGACCAAAAGGTAAAATGAGGTGGAAAGGACTAATTTTCCCTAGGGGTTATAATCAATGGCATGGAGAGCTACCCCAATTGGGTATATAAATATTATTATTTGCCCAAATTTGGTTATAATCATCACTATAACATGATAAAAATTTAATTATTTTTCCAAAGGCAATTATTATCATTAGCCAAAGGATAACAGTAGAAATAGAATGATATTCCCAAATGTAGTTATAATCATTAAAAGGAAAATAATGATTTACCCACAGTCAGTTATAATCATTGGTAGGACAAAAACATTCCCTAGTTGGGTGGATAGAGATAATCATTTACCCAAAGTAGTTTATAAGCATTATCACAAGGAAAACATGCCCCTGTTGGGCAAAATAATTAGAATCATTTTCCTAGAGGTGGTTATAATCATGAACATCCATATAAATTGAAACATAATCAATTACCCATAGGTGGTTATAATCATCATCTTTGTGGGTGGGATGATATATAATGTTTTCTCTATAAGTGGTTATAATAATTAGTAAAATGGTGGAACATTGGAATAAGGGGATTATAAGCTAAATCCATACTCATAGAGTAAGAGTAAGCCAATATATAAAAGAAAGATGAATTTGGGCAACCTACTAATATGGAGATGCACATCCTTACTAGTAATGATTAAAATTATTTCATGATTTGATTACTCTATATTTGGAAAATGATTGTGGTATATTGAGAATTTATTAAGGTTCCAAGGAGAAGTATCCTGGATGCATTTCTTGTAAGATTTCCCAAGATGATTTTTGATATAGCACGTGATGATAAGAATTATGGTATAAAACACCATGATAACTTAACCAAAATATGTATAAGGATTGAAATGCAATCCAATAAATATTTAAAAATAATGCACCAATGATAAAAATGATGATGACAATGTTGATGTATGAATATGGATGGGCTTAAGTATAATGCACAAGGAATCACCCAATGAATGTAGAAATACTAAGTCAAGGCACAACCAGTAAAGCAAATAAATAAGCAAACAAACACATAAACAAGAAGACAAAACACTAACAAATAAAAATAAAATAAAACAACCAAAATAAAATGAAATAAACACAAACAATGGTTAATCCTAATGTTATCACAAATAAAGAATAAACAAGCTAATGAATAATGGCCCTAGGTTCAAGGAGACAATTAAAAAAAATGGGGGAAAGAAGAAAAGGGAGGGGGTAGCTGATATGACTCTAAATACACTAGGAAAGTAGATGTTGCCTACATAGTTCTATTGACATAAGGTATAACATAAACTTTAGGCCAAATTTAGTTCTCCCAGGAGATGAGATAGAATAAAAATGATGATCAAGGAAACATAATTGGATTATAGAGGAAATATGAGAACGGGCTCACAAAATGGTGAGAGAATGAAAGGAATCTTAGTAGTCATTAATGTATCAAAGATGAATATCAATAATATAAACTCATAAAATGGTGAAAGGCTTAGGGGATAACAAGGATGGGAACCTAAAATATAAGTGTTTTTTTATGAATTAGGGAGGGTTCCTAGAATCCTAAAGGCAAAGAAGTGGTAAAAAAGAAATGATTTTTAAGATTTTATAGATAATTTAAAAATGTTTTTGGAATTTTCAAATCATCTCAGCTCAGTCAAGGATGATAAGATACTAAAGGGTCCAAATCATAAAATAGAAATAACATTTAAACATAAAATGCTCACAAAATAGAGAGCATGGAAAAAGGGGTGATTGAGATGACCTCAACATGAATCAAGAACTACCTAAATAGTCACATTAGGATCTCAAATCACTATAGTTCTACCTTATAGTGGAGTAATCTAACTATGTAGCAGTAAGTTCTCAAAATTAGGAAAATGGATTAGTATGGCATAGTAATAGAAAGGGGGGCCTTTAAGGAATGATAAAAGTGTTTTTAATAAATTTACACATAAGTGGTTATAATTAGGAAAAAATGGCATAGATGAATGATGCTAATTTTCCCATAGGTGGTTTTAATTAGTAACATGATGTGAAACACTAATTTTCCCAAAGGTGGTAGAAATAGAAATACTTAGAATGAAATGAAATAACAATTGAAAGATACAACTGCCAAACCAATATCAAACTATCCCAAGATATTACCCCTATCTATAATACTAAATCAACTACTAAAAATTGATATGACTCCTATTTATAAAATTTCCTTAAGAACCATGGAATGAAACCAAGGTCAAAGGGTTGGGTAGGGATGGTAAAAATAACTTCAATCAATAGTAAAGGTATGGTAGAATGGTATAGGGTATGGTACAAATAATAATGTCAATATTATGTTCTAATATAAAATGTCCTCATAGAAAATATGCCAAGACTATTAAAATAAGTAATTATTTTATTATATGATGTTCATCATCTCATCAATTTCATCCATGTCTAGTGTAGTGAGTTTGTATGCTCTAGATCAATAGTTTACAATAATGATATATGGGCCTATCCAATTGGGTTTGAAATTTTCATTCTTCAAAACCATGGTTTTATTAAGGTTTTCTTTGAGGAAAATATCCCTAAGTGTGAATTATTTTTTATTGACCTACTAGTTATAGTAGCCATAGAGTTGATTATGGTATAATTGAAGTCTATTAACATCAGCCATGTATTTATCATTAACTAACTTTAGTTCTTACAGGTGAGATACTCGATAATTTTCATCATTGAATATATGATTTAATGAGATGTAAAAATAAGGTAACTCAACCTCAATGGGAATAATGGCCTCAATACTATAAAATAGGGAATATGGAATGGCTCTTATGGGGGTATAGTAATTAGTGAAATATGCCTAGAGGTTGTGGAATATTTAGAGATGATAATTATGGCAAACATCATTGATAATCTTATTAAGGATGTTGAAAATGGTTTATTTGGATGCTTCTACTTAGCCATTACCTTTTGGGTAATATGTGGTATAAAAAATTTGGGTAATATTACACTCAGTACAAATCATTTTGAAATTTTTGTTCTTAAATGATCTACCATTATCAGATATAATGTCGAATGGGATACCATAAAGGTAGATGAGATGATTGAATATGATTTTTTAAATTTTTTTTCTAGTCATGTGAGGGGTGTATCTTCAACCCACTTAGTGAAATATATGATAACATTAAGGATGTGTTTATGGCCATTAGATGAAGTTGTGTTAGTATTCCCAATGATATCAAGTTCTCATTTTTTAAATGTCCATGAAGTATTGGTTTTATCATTTTGGTTAGGGTATGAATTAAATTGGCATACTATTGACATTTATCACACCTTCTGACATAAGTAGCTACATTTGCATCTATAGTTAGTTAGACGATAATAACCAATACATAAGAGTTTTTTGGTAGGATGATCTCATTTATATGGGATCCATATAATCCTTCACTAACTTCCCATAATAAATAAATAATGAATCTAAGTTCCATTAAAGATGTAATGTTATAAGGATAGTCTAAGTAAGGTATAACATGAGTCTTAGTGAGTAAAGGCATTTTTTTGTTTGTGTGATAGATCTAGTGGCATGATATGGTCATGAAGATAGGTAAAGAGGTTTGAATACCATATAGAGATGGGACCAATAATATCATAGGTCATGATAATGGTTGAAAGTTCATGAGTAGGTGTTAGTAGATTTTCAATGAGGAATTGATATTCTTTTACCTTATCTGTGTGGTGGATCAAATAGCCTATTGTGGTCATAGCATCTATTATTTTATTACTATCCCTTGGTATGTGTTAAAACCATATCTTATAAATCTATTGTTAAAGAGTGTCAATCATGGTCTTATATAACACTAGCTTGTCATCTTTGGTCTAAAAGTAATTTATAACATGATTGATGATTAATTGAGAATCACCATAAACCTTTAGATGATAAATATTATAGTGTACAAATTTATGAAGACCTAGAATGAGTGCTTTGTATTTAACCATATTATTAGTACAAGGAAAGATGATAATGAATGATATAGGGATAAGATCCCCTTGTGGTGTAATAAATAATAGTCATTTGCTTGATCCATGAGATGTGAATGATCCATCAAAATATAACATCCAACGTTATTATTTATGAGGTTTTTTTATTATGGTCATAATGGACTCATCTATGAATTAAAAAGTGAGAGGTTCAATATCTACAAGGGGAGATTCAATAAGCTGATTTGTAAGTAATTATCCCTTTATAGATGTTTAGTTGACATATTTGATCTCAAACTCACTCAGAAGCATGATCTATTTATCCATGTAGTGTTGTAAAGCTATCTTGGATAGTATATACTTGATTATATCTACTTTGGAAATAACCATTGTCTTAATATTAAACATGTAATATCATAATTTCTAGGTTACAAAGACCATAGCTAAAAAAAAAATTGATGGGGATATAATTATGTTCATATGTGACCAATTTAAAAATTATATATTACATGGAATGTTATTTTGCATTATCCTCATGTTGATATGAAATTTTTCCTAGGGCCTTATTCATGGAAAATAGGTACAGTAGGAATGACCTCCTTAGCATAGGTGGTAACAAAATAGGCAAATTGGCAAGATAGTCTTTTGAGTGCTAGAAAAATTTCTATAACTCTTCATCCCAATGAAATGTAAAACCATTCTTTAGTAATTGTGTAAATGATGGAATTTTTCATCTAAATAATAAATGAAGCATCTGATAGATTGAATCTTGACCTACAAACTATGGATCTTCTTCAAATTAGAAGGTGGTGGCTTCTCTATAATGTCTTAGACTTTGACAAGATCAACCTTAATGCCTCTATGAGAGATGATGAATCATAAAAATTTGACTGAAGTAACTCCTAAAAATAACTTCTTAGGATTTATCTTGACCTTTTATTCATGTAATGTCTCAAATATTTTCCATAGTATTGTTGGATGATTAACCTTGGCCTTTAATTTACCCAATATGTCATAGACATAGTCTTCAATAATGTCATGCATAATATCATGAAATATGATGGTCATGGATCTTTTATATGTGGCCTTAACATTTTTGAGATACAATTGAATAACCTAATTACATAATGTTCCCCACATAGTGGTAAACACTGTTTTATGTTTGTCTTCTAGTGTAATATAAATCCATCTATTAAGGAAAGCATTTTATACCCCATTATGGAGTCAAATATCAAGTTGATGTTTATTAGAGGAAATTTATCCTTAGAGTATGCCTTTTTTACATCTATAAAATTAGTATAGATTCTAATTCCTTATGGCTCCCTATTGACTAGCACAACATTTGAGATCCACTATAAGTAGTCAATCGATTGAATACATCTTCCTTACAAGAGTTTTTTCCATATCTTTATTTATTAATACAAAAATGAGAGGATGAATCATAAATAATTTATATTTCATAGGTTTAGCATCAGGATATACAATAAGGTGATGTACAATTAAGGTGGGGTCTAACCCTGGCATGTCTAAGTAGGCCCAAGCAAAGATGTCAATGAATTACCTCAGAAGGGTTGTAAAATTTTATGTTCCTCCTTAGTGAGGGAGGTATCTAATTTGATCTATTTTGGGTCCTATAGAGTGATGATGTTTAATTCTATAGTTTCTTATACAAGGAGAGTCAATCTATCTTTCAGAATGGTGGGTAATGATTTAAATTGGCCTACAATGGCAAAGTCCTCTATTTATACCACCTCTTCAAGTTCTCATAAACATGACAAATCTGAATTTCCCAATGGTAGGTATGGCAATATTACAAACACTATTGGAAACTCTTGAATAATCTAGTCAAATATATGCTTTTCTTTAGAACTAAACTCAAACCTAAAATCAAGTTTTTCATTACTGGTCTCCTAATCTATATTTGAGGAATGGTCAACACGCCCATATAATGGCACCAGAAGCAAGTTTTCACCAAAATACTGTCCTTTCTCTTTCTTTTTACCTTGGTCCAAAATCATCTTAAGGAGGTTTTCACTTTGGGACCTCAATGTTTTATTTAATTATATATGGCTAAGGGTGTTTAACCACTATCCAAAATAGGCTATATGATCTAGTTTTATTGAGAACCCTTATTTATGGTCTCCTAATAAAACATTATTTCTTAGGCCTAGAAAATAGGAAAAGACTTCATCATTATCAAACTCATCTAAAAGCACTATGGATTATGTTTGGTCTCAAGCTATAAGTTGAGGGTAATAAATAGGAAGCATATTTTTGTGAATAACTAGGGTAAGGGTACTAACAACATAGGTGTCAAATAAGTTGGTATTAGAAAGGTCTTAATAAATGATATGATTATAATCTGCTTTAATATTAACATCATCATCATCATTAGTCATAAGGTTTGGAACATAAATAAGATACATGGGGAAACCCCAAAGTAGTTTAAATCTGAGACCATAGGTTCTTTTTTAGTGAGTTATAAAAATTGGCTCAAGAGTTCTTCGTTAATTTGGCATGAGGCCTTCTCCTTCATAGGATTTATTCTCCATGATCTTATTAAGAATGGGTTATTTGGTATTTTTATAACAATTGGCCAATTTGACATTGTACAACCATGATTCATAATTTACAAGTGGATCTTGTTCTTGGCCAGTGGTTAGTGTGAAAATGATAGGATTTAGATTATGGATCTTGCTTTTTCCATTTCTTTGTCATTTCATGCAAGTTGGATTAATATTTAGTTCTTACATATGAATTTGGGTTTTATGAAATCTTGGAAATATGAAATGTGTCATGAGTCAAATAATTACTTGGGCCACTGGCTAAGATGGTAAAATGATTAAACAATTTAAGAGGTGGTATATGGGAAGATGAATCAAAACTATCTAGATATATGAAATTTAATTATAGTATATTAACAAGTATTTATTTCCCCTTTTCCTTTTTGGGAACTTGAACTAATCCAAAATAATAGTTATAGATTTTGTATTCAGCCTCTAAATGTTTACAATGTTTGTAGGGATATAAATCTCCATTTATAGTGACATCCATACCTGAGTGAGATAACTTGAGACACTAATGTAATGTTGATGGGATTGAATGAATCTTATGTATATAATGTTTACCTAGAATAAAATTATAATATAGGTCTAGGTCAAATATATGGTAAAGTTTATCATGGGTCAAGGTCCCAATGATAACTGGTAATTTGATGGTTCCTTGTGATTTTCTCTTTTTATTATCATAGGACTTAATAGTGATCATTTATGGTTGTAGATTGGTCGTTATATATCCAAGATGATTGATGAGATTTAGAGACACAATATTTATTCCTAATCCATTATCTATGATGATATGTTTCACTTTGTTCTATGTTGTGACAATTTTAATATATAATGGATTGTTATGGAGAAGGCCAAGGGATGACATATCACTTTAGTCAAAGGTCAAATATTGGCCAAGGGATAGATGTCTAACCAAAGCTTAGAATTTATCTAGGCTTATATCATTTAGAACTTTGGATGGGCCTAATAACTCTATTAAGATATTCTTGCGAATAGTAGATGTATGCAATAAATACAAAATGGATATTTTTGTGGGTTTATTTTGAAGTTGTTCCACAATATCAAACATCTTTTCCTTTAAAATAGTATATGACTTGTTCTTATCCAAAATGGTGCATTGGATGGGCTCAATGGTAGATGGTTGGGGAACAAGAATGGTATTATATGATCGTTGAGTTGTGATTACATAATCAAGATTAGATACAAGACCATTGTTTCTATAAAATGATGGTGGATGGAGCTAGATAAGATAAATCTCAATTATCGATGCACTTATGTGTGGTCATAGGGCAATGATGAGACATTAGTATATGGTCTAAAAGTAGTAATCAATAATTTATTATGCACCTATATGTAGTTCAAGGTCATGGAAGGATTACTGGCACAATTGGGTTGATTGGAATTGGTTAGTAATGGTCCTATTTAGTTAGCACCTAGTTTTGGATTAATGGTGATGGTAGAAACATGACCTCCCATAATATGACCTACAACATTTTTATAGTCATGTGAAAATGCTTGGTAAGTCTATTCATTATTGGAATTATTTTGGCCTTGATTCTATCCATTCAGTAGATGTTATTATTGTTGCTATTGGAATTACTATTTTTGATGTAGTTGTTGATACTATTATTATTATTTCTCTAGCCTTTATTGTTGATGATGTTGGTTATTATTTTTATGTCATGAAAAAGGGTTTTGGTAGATGCCCAAGTTTTGATTAGATATAGATGCTCTATTATCCAATATGATCTACCCACTTTCTAACATATGTTTGTTGAGGTATTTAAGCTACACATAATGGCCTAAAGTATGTCTATGAAAACTATGGTATTCACATAACTCATTCTCCTTATACAAGTATGGATAAGGAATGCCCTTAGGATAGTTATTTGGAATGGAAAAAATAATCATATTTGTTGCAACTAGCTTGAAAAACAAAACTTCAATGGGTTTTCCAAAGTCACTAAAGACTTGATGAGTAGGCACATTTATCCTTAGAGGATGGGTTTGCAAAGGTAATGGTTACTATATTTGTTGAGATGGTCTAGGCTACTGCAAATGCTATTCTTACTAAATGGTTTTTTTGTGAAGAGTAATTTACATTTATGGTGTTTGTTGAGTAGATGGTGTTTGTATAGTTTGAGCATGACATGACTCAATTACTCTATTCCAATAACATTATTATTGCATTTGAATTACTTAGAATTTTCATATTTATTAGCATGGGCTAGTGCCGATGCTTATGGTTGGACTTGGTTTTATTTTTTATTTTAGCCTATTTCTTATTTTTGTCTATGGTTTTGATTTAAAGAGTTTAACTTAATGATCCATTTGTTAATAAGGTATTTTTCAATTGGCAAGCCTTTATCGATGATCTCTTTGAAGGTATGCATACACTTCAACTCTAGATATTAGGATATTTCACTATCTAATTTTTTAGTGAAAACAATAGCTAATTATTTGTATAGTAAGTTATGGGTGAAATTACTAGCAAGTTCTCTTCATCTCTATAGATAGCTTATGAAAATTTCACTAATTTTCTACTGAGATTGAGTCAAATCTACTGATGAAATCTTGTGTTCAAGATTTTAGGATAAATGCTACACAAATTTATCTAAAAGGTCATCAAAGTCAAATATCAAATTCTTTAACAATTTTAGGAAGCATTCTAAAGCCTATCCCAATAGATTATGAAGAAGCAAAAGTAAGAGGTATATATCACTGTAAGCCATTAGCTGGCAAGCAACAAAGAATTATTTTAAATGGGACTTAGGGTCTCCTTTACCCTTATATTTTTCAAACTTTGGTGGTTTATACCCTAAAAGAAATGGTATCTATAGATACTCCATGTTTAATAGGTAAGAACAAACACCATCTAATTTTAAATTCTTTTTATATTTACCTACTTGAATGGTGGAAATTACATCCTTCATTTTTTGGAATTCTTATACCAAGAAACTAGATGGAACATTAGCTTGAAGTGGAGGTTGGGTGGTCAAAGGTGGATTACCTTGACTAAGTCATAATGGAGGTATGTTTTGTTATGGAATGTTGATTTTGATAGTGAACCAACCATGAATATGCATCTATGTATTAGGATCTGATTATTGGAATTGTATGCATTATGGTGTGATATTCTAGTTTGGATTTAGTATATAGGCCTAGTATTGAGGGAATTATGGCTATGATGGAAGGATATGGATCAAGGTAAAGTATTGTGCCTATTGAGGTTGAGTATGGAATTGTTACTAACTAGTTACACCTAGTTGAATAAAGGGAACTTATTTTGAACCAAATCCCTATCATTGGATTTATTGCACATTTAGAATGAAAGGCAGTTGTTGCCTAGTTTGTACTTGTGGGACATTGGTACCTATTTATTACATGAACACTTATTGTGGCATAGATTCTTGTAAAGTGTTCAACATTTATCATTAACCAATGGATGTACATTTTTAGAAGATAATAATTGTGAATGTAAAGGTACTGTGGTTTATGACTATTTGGGTATAATTGTCACTACCTAATGAGGTGGAACATTGGTTTCCCCCTATTGAGATGGTAGAATGTTTTTCCTCTACGACATTAGTATATTAGACTATGTCTATTATTTTGGAATTTTAGTAATCACTTGTTATGGTGGTGTAACATTCATAATGTTTTGTTAAGGTAAGGAACTAGTTATCACTTAATTACTTAATCCTTGAGGTTGCATTTTTGAAGAAGTAGCTGGTTGAGGATTAGAGGTAGTTTTTTAGGGTTGAGATGTAAGATTTCCTACCCATTACTATTTTGAACCACTTATGGTGTTAACTAAATGAACTTATTTTGGACTAGTTATTGGTGCAGTTAAACCACTTTGGCTAGTATTGAATGACACTTATGTGTTATCCACTATGTTTGGTACATATGTCTGCATAAAAGTAGTAGATACTTATTTAATAAATGGGGCATTGAACATCTCACCAAATTAAGTGCTTTTTATAAATGGGTTTATACCCATGTTTTATTAAACTATAAATTTGATGAATACCCCTATTTAAGGATCTAACTCGATGATGGGAATGTTGACATGGTCATGTTATTAAAGGTACATGCTAAATTCAAATAAGTCTAATATGTTGTCTACATTTATGTAAAATGGTCTTCCTTGAGGCCCTTTCCTATGATAATCATATTAGGTTTTTGATATGACATCGACACGAGTGCTTGAGGATTGATAGAAGAGGCATGTTTAATGGTTTGATTATAAGTCATGTTGAAAGGATATCTAACTAGACTTGGAAAATTTGTGTGGGCGAGGTCTATTGTAAACTTGGCCCCTACCTCCATAGCTCTGACTAAAACTTCATCTATGTTTTCAATAAAGTGATGATAAAACAAATAGGGGTTGTATGTCAATGACATCATAATGTAATATGGTTATTTTTTAACATGTTCCATAACTGATGGTATGCTATCAAGGTACTATGTTATTTTATCTTGGTCCTACTCTAAGTATGGAGGTGTGATAATGAAATAGTGAACTATAGTATCTTTAATTTGTTCCCCAAATTGAGTGTTGTAAGGAGGGTAAGTATCTTTATCAAAAAATACATCATCACCATAAGAATCTTGAACAAAGTCATCTTATGAAACCATATTGTCATAACCTAGATTGTACATGGCTTTGATACAATTACAATGATACATATCTAAATCAATGATGAATATTTTGTAAAGATAGGCCTAGAGTTATATAAACTCTAAAAAAACAATGTCTAAAGGAAAAATAGTCCAAACTTGGTATAAATTGGTCTATGAAATGGAGCTATATCTCCAAAAAAATATATACTAAAACTTGGGCTAAAATAGTCTAATATAAAATGTCATAAACAAAAGGTCAAGTGTATGAATAAAAACCAAAATGCTAAATTTAGGTATAAAGTGTTTCAAAGAAGTCTAAACTAGGTCTAAAGAAACATAAGTTGCTAGGTCTTTTGGAAACTAAGGCACAAAATCTAGTATCAAAATAGGTATTGTTAGGTCTTTTTAAAAAGGTACAAAAGTTAGACTTTTAAACAAAATAAGGTCTAAAAGGAAAGAAAGTTAATCTAACAAATTTGAAACACTTTGGCATAAAATAGGCATTTGAATTTAGATATGAACTTGTTCATTTGGAAAAAGACTACTATCTTCCATAAATCTGGGCACAAAGATAGTTTTTAAATTAAATAAATAATTATCCTAAGTTATACAACCCAAAAGTGAAAGAAAATGCTCTAATACAAAATTTCACAAGGTCTAGATATAAACTAATCAATGTTTGCATCTGAAATTGCCAAGGCTAATTTTAAAATCAACTTAGAAAATTAGGTTTCCTTAAAATAAATAACAAGCTAGACATATTTTAATGGCATGAGGACACTAGATATGGATCCAAAAGGTGTACAAGAATTTTATTTCAAAATTAGAACTTTGGATATAAGACAATAATTCTTTGAAATAATTAGAGTAGTGTAATGAGGTTATTATGATCTAAAGATATGATAGAATAGTTTGTTTCAAGTATGTATGAAACAAGTGGGGCTGTCTAAACTATCAATTCTCACTTATTTTTAGATGGTCCCAAGTGTGGTTAATACTAAAGATTCAATAATGTCATTGGATCTACATTAATCAGCTTGTTTTGAAAAGTTCTTATCGTTTTCACAACCACTACATCCATTAATTGCTTAGTGTAGTGATATGTTCAAGTTTCCCTTATGTTCTAAGGTTGAGTACCACTAATAGAGATTTTTTTAACTACTCAAAAAAAGCATCATAGTGGGTCACCCTCAATTTATACACCCTATTGTGGACTAGGGTTGAAACTATGCCATGAGATGAATTCTCAAGTCAATGCTTCCCTAAATAACCTATGAGGAGACGATGAACTCCCACTCACAAGCAAAAATGCATGAAATAAAGAAAAATGGAAGCATTTTATGGTTATTTTTGGGTCACCCAGATTATATAGATTTTGGGGAGGGCCTTAATGACTTTCCTTCATCCATTTTGGACTAAAGTGATAAAATGCAAAGAATGAGCATTTTTGATCACCCAAGTTTCCTAAATTAGATGGGGGGAGAGCATATGTACATCACTTGTATTTATGAAAAAACACTTAAAAAAACAAAAATGAAAAAAATGAAACTCTGATGAGTATTTAACTAATGTGAGAGTTCATTTTAATCACCAGAATGAAGTATGTATTGAAGTTTGATCCCCTTGGCATTTGTTTCTTGATAGTTGCAAAAAATTCAAAAATAACTATGTTTTAAGGACCAAATTCAATGTGTGTAAGATTTAACCATTCTTATACTTTGATTTATCCACCTTAGGACCTAAATTTTTTAGAGGGTTTGCCTACTTAGAATCCTAAATTCAAATGAGAAAATAATATTTTGACATTATCTCTTGGGTTCTATGGTATTTATCTCAGAGATCGATCTACATAAAGATTGATTTCAATCCACAGAGATCGACATCAATCAAATAGATCACCTGTATTTCATTATAAAACATGGAAAAAAATATGTTTTGATAGAAAAATGGTTAGAAAAATAAGCTTAAAAATAAAATATCTCACTATATCCTACAATAAATGGGTTAGAAAAATAATATGCAGGTCCTCAAACAATGTATGAAAACAAGAAAACTCAAGTAAAACCCTCGTTAGTTATGTTCCTACCATATTCTATTTTTCACATAGAGATCTTGGTTGATCCCTATAATCAATTTCAATTGATAAAATTAGTGCCAATCCCTGTAACTTAAAACTAAAACTTAACATTTGTCCCTACAACTTGTGAGTTGGTTAAAATAGAAAGATGTAAAAAATGAAGTAAAAACTTGAAACTTGAAGGTTTTTATGCATCCATTAGAAAAACTAAAAGTATCATATCAATCTACTTGGTTATATGGGATTCTTTGCCCTACTGGGCATGCCAACATGTAGACAAGGAATACATAGAAGGGAGGCTAGTCTTATGTTAGTCTAATAAATAATCACACTAAAATCCTAATATGTCTAGCCTAGATACTAGGAATATATTAGATAATAATAAAATATATGAAAACACAACTAAAACATAAAATGAAACACTCTTTTACCTTCTTTGGAGCTCCCAAATGCCTTGCTGAATAGCTTGCTCATCTTATGCATCAAGAAATATTCATCAATAGAACTTTGTTGGCTTCACCTTTCCTTGACATATTAGCTTTGATTTCTTGGATTAAGATTTAGGCATGGTAAAATTACTTTCATGAGGCTTATAGAGTAAATCCTTCATAATAACCATACAATATCCAAGCTTATAAATGAAAGAGTATGGCATTATATTTATACTCTCAATAATTAAAGCTCACCCAAGGTGAGTTAAGGTTGATTTTAAACATGGAATGGGTTGAAACTAACCCTAGGTGAGTTAATACTAACTCCAGTTGAGTTAATAGTTTTCATGTAATTATGATTTTTAATTACTAGGCATGTCTCTCAAATTAGATATTTTAGGATATTTTGGAAGATCTTGATAAATCATAAAGGCAACTATGAAAAGGTTTGATATTTTGACTTTTGAAATTTTCATTTTTAGATATTCATTAATTTCAAATGGATAATTCAAATAAGCATTTAATATTTTTTAATTATATAAATCAATTCAATTAACATTTTTTCTCTTTCAAAATTTTATCAAGTGCCCCACTTAATGAGTGTATAGGCCAAACTAACAATTGTTATTTCAAAAGGTGATTGGGGGTGAATCTATGAGAGGATATTATTACATATAGGATAGTATAACAAATAGGGATGCCTCAACATGATTTTTATAATTGATAAATGATACTCAATAAAATTTGGGCTATTTAGTGATTTCTAGGCTTAATTTTTAGTGGTTGGTAGGAATTTGTCTAAAGTTCAATCCGAAGCTAGTTGTAGCTAGATTTGGATGTCTACAAGTTGTTCATGTATGTAGAAAAAGTGAATCTAATCTAAAAATAAATATTATCTCAAATAAGATAAATTATCTAACTATATAACTAGCAATATGTTGATAATTGGGGTCATGATCAATATGAATATGTTAAACCTACCTAATGGATCTCTTGTCATATGACATGGCTAGAGAGGGTCCCAAATCCTCTAGTCAAATAACACCACATAGTAACCCTAGATAGGTATTTGTATTTGAAATAATTAACAAAATAAAGTAATTCCAATCTCATGTTCACCAAATCTTGTGGCACAAATGTGGGGTAAACATAAATAATAAACATGCAAAGAAGAACTCTACTAAAGTTAATGTAGAGGTAATACTAATCAAGGAGAGATAATAAATTCATTAACCATTATACACTAAAATATATATATTTAAAAAATATGAGTAAGAGTTAGGAATACTTACCTTGAAGATGAACATATTGAGTCTCAATCTCTCCCTTGGCCAATAGTGATTTATAATAGGTTATTTTAGTTCATAAAGATCACAAAGATAGGTCAAATCTAGTCTACAAGACTTCTTCTATGTATCTAAGACATTTCCAAAACACAAGATTATCTTCCTAAAAGTATGAAACCCTAATCAATGAATCATCAAATAGAATGGTGGATAAGTTGATAAAAAACCATAAATGAATTATTCTCTCTATTGAAAATGGTGTAAAAGATATGTATATATATCTTGATATGACCCTAAAGCTTTATATAATTTTAGCTGATGCAACCACCCTAATTAACTTAGTTAATAAATAGATCATTTAGGTCCCTAACTAAGTTATCTGATTTGACTTAGTCCCATAACATGCTCAATTCCCAGAACTAAGCCAACCCAATCGACTATATTCGATAAGGTGGTAAAAGGAGATTTGGCTTAGGGAAGGGATATTTGAAGTGGTGAATTTTTTGGAGAATAATGTAAAGGAGGTGTTAATGATTATGGAAATATATAGATAGGTTCATATTTGTTTTAGCTAGAGGTATATGGAACAACAATATTAGAAAGCACCAAAGGCATACCCACCCATTTTTTGGGTGCACCCTTTAAGGCATGCATTCATAGAGGTTGAGACTTGACGAGATCCTATAAGAGAGAAAACATCACTAATTAATAAATTTTAAAAATATTATCTATATACATATTCCCCACTTAAAGCTAAACACATGTTACACAATTGTAACATGGGATGATGTTTTGAGAAAATAACATAACAACAAATAATGTTGAGCTAAATAAGATAAATGACAAGGAAATAATTTAAATATACAAGTAATATAAGCATATACTGACTTGCCTTTTATCACTAAATGGTTGTCTACTATGTTTTTAATTTTGATCATGGAGGGTGCAGAGAATGTTTTGGACAAACCCTAAGGGTACAAGAGCTAAAGAGCAAAAACAAAAAAACATAGGAAAGTTGAAATAATTGAAGTGTGGAGGCATGATGTACTTGTAAATTTGGTAAGTTAAGGTGATAAATGATAAGTTAGAACTAAATTGACCAAACCAAAATTTAGAGTGAATTAGGTAACTTAAAATTTGAGGTTATTAAATGACCTAAAAACACAAACAAAAAGCACTCCTTAAGTAAGAAAAGTGACAAACTAAATCAAACCAAGGACATGTAAAATTATAACATAAATGTATAAAGGAGTAATAAATGAAAGTTTAAACAAAGATGGGAAATAAACATAAAGTAAAATAACATTGATGCATGAGAAGTAAAAATCCAAACTCACTCAACAATGGAAAAAGTAAATGAAATAAAAATAACATTGGTGAGTGATAAGTACTAATCCAAACTCTCAACAATTTAAAAAGTACAAAAATATAGAAACAAACATAGTTGTCCAAAAATAGAATGATAACAAATGTTTTAAATTTTTAAATGAAACCAAGGAAATTTTATAGTGTAAATCAATGCTGTAAAGAAAATAACCCATATATACTCAATAATATTGTTATGTTATAAATATAGGTAAAACTAAAATAAATTAGTGTGAGAATGTTATAAGATGTGAAGAAGAGGGAATATAAAAATGGGGAAATAGATTTAGAATGAAACTTTCCTATCAAGATGGGAATGAAGTGGGTGGTGGACTTGTAGGAAAAATCAAGGTAGATAAACTCTTTATCAAAGTCAAGACACTAAAATTTAAGTTTTTCTAAACAAGATGACTTTAAACATTAAGAACTTTGAATAAATTCTCTTAACCACACAAATCATGGGTTATAAAATGAAGTATGAATATCATCCCATGAAGGATATATTCATGAAAAATAATATGGACCTACCTTCCCATAACATTTTCCCCATTCCTTAGGACCCATTAAAAGTACTTTGATCTACTACAAATATTGGGTAGTTGTGTGAGAAAGTAGGTAGCACTATATATAATTTTTAATTATTCTATCCCAATATACTGGCATGTCGCACACCAATGGACCTCAGCTCTATTATGAGTCCAACTATGGAGTTTGACCTTTGATTAGGAATAAGAGGTGTGATATGAATCACATTTTTTGGTGACATAAATTTTTTTATTTTCATATTGCCTTTTGATCATTTCTTTTTGTTGATGATTTAGATTTAATTTTTTGATGGATTTTTCTATTCATCCTCCATATAGATTGAAAGAACTAAACATGGGTGATAAAAATGACTATCATTAAAAAATTATAAGCTTGGTTGCTAAGAAAGAAGACTTATAGGTCATGGTGTCTAAAATTCTTGTTTATTCATGTTAAATAAAAGTGGTATCATTAATTTAACATTGTTTTATCCAAAGTGGAATGAAAGGAATGGAGTCAAATGGAAAAGAACATGAAATGATTTGACTTACTTCAAATAAAAGAAAATGTGGAAATGTAGAAGGGATACAATGACAGGTAATTATTATTCCTTGTCATAAGAATAGATGAAATTGTAGGGAAACATGCTAACATAGTTTTTTGCATAAGTTTTATCCTCTAAAGAAATAAAAATCAAGGTTGAAAACATGGAATCATAAAATTTTAAATATTTAATAACATTATAAAAGAACAATCAATTTGTAAAAAGGTTTGAAAGAATACATATATTTCATGAGAAGAATATGAACCAATCCATGGTCTTACATTATAACCAATAAAACATAAACCTAAGTAGGTGCAAAAAGTGGTATTAGTATTTGTGAAGAATGTCTAGTCTTATCCATGGTCTTACCATGCAACTCACAAAAGAAAGAAGAGAATAAAAAGGGTTTGTGAAATAATAAACTTATGGTTAAAGATTAAAAACATGAAAAATAGATGTATGAAATAAAATCTATTCATGAGGAAAATTGGGTCCTATCCACCATATTATAATGAACTCATGAATTAAATGAAAATAGAAACCAAAGGATCAAATAAAGAAACTAAGGTTTGTGTATAGAATATACTTTCAAATAGGAGAGATTGTTGGATAACTACTACAAGAAGTGTTATTAAGATAGAATATATAATTATTAAAAACAAGGGAGATATTTAAGCAAAATATTTATTCAAAAATTAAGCTTTTGTGGGTTATTTAAAAACACAACCTTCATTAGTTTGTAGATGAATAAAACTAGGATCAAGAATGTCTTTTAATAATTAAGGTCCCCATCATTTTGGGCATATTTTCATTATTTATCATTTGTGTAATCTAATTTGAGGACTAAGTCACCAACATTAAATGTGTGGACTTTGACCTTTTTATTATGTCGTTTAGTAATGTGATCTTGGCATTAGCAGTTATGTTTTAAAGTGGACAAATAATATTTATCAATAAAATATAAAGCATGAAGATGAGATTCATGTAATGATTTATCAGGATTTATCCATGAATATATATATACATAAATATGGGAGTTCAAATTCTAATGGTAATAGTGATTTAGAACCATATAAAATTGAGAATGTTATTTCCCTAGTGGTAGTATGTATGATAGTATGGTAAGCCCAAAGTGCAGGATATAGATGACAATGCCAATCAGTACAAGTTTTTTTAATAGTCTTTTTTAAAATTTTAATTATAATTTTTTTCATGACCTCTATTTGGATGTTACATCGAGGGTGGTAAGGTGTGGAAATTTTGTAGGAAAATTTAAATTTAGCACATATTTATTTCATGTCCTTATTTTTGAAATTATCACCATTATTAGAGATGATGGTTTGGTAAAATACAAAATGAAAAATGATTTAGTTAAGGAATTTTTTTGAAATAGTGGTTCTCGTGACATTGACAAGAGGTATGGCTTCTACCCATTTGGTAAAATTATCAATAGTAGTAATGATAAAGATATGGCCATATTATGATCAAGTTAATATAAAAATGAGGTCTAATTCCCACATAGAAAATGGTTAAAGAGACTCCATTATTTGGAGCTCAACTAGTTGTAAGTGGATTAGATCATCTGGAGTTGACAAGGATTACATTTTTTAGCAAAATTAATAGCATTCTTTCCATAGTAGGCCAAAATTAACCCATACATAAGCATTGTTGGGTTGTAACATGTATATTATAATGACCACCATAAATTAATCCATGTTTTTATTCTAGGAGAATAGGAAACTCTTCTTGCATTACATAACAGAGTAGGTTTTCTTCTACATTATTTTAGTAAAGGATGTTTTATCAAAACATATACTTGAAATCTTGTTTACGTATTCAAGTCTTTTCATGAGAATCCATAACTAGAGGGTAATTTTTATGTTTAATAAACTATAATATGTTTTTATAGAATGTGATTTGTTGAATAGTGACATACTTAATGTGATAGATGATTGAGTCATTTGGTTTGATAAAATAAGGCGATTTTATGATTTGGATAAGAAATTGGGAATCATTAAGTACTTAATAAAGGTGAAATAGAGATTTTGATGAAGTAAATGAAATAGTTATGGTATTTTTATCTCTTAGAATTGGTTCAATGGTAAAAGGAGTAAATTCCTTGGCAAGTGTCGTAGCCATTTGATGATATGTAATAAAATTTTCACTTTTACATTGATAATCACCATTAACCTGGCAAAAGATAAGTTGTGAGTCACCTAAGGAATATGATATGGGATATCTACTTTAATGGTAGATTTCATGTCTAATATTAGAGATTCATATTTATACATGTTATTAATGACATCAAAACTTATTCAAAATGATAATTTTATGATACTACCATGTAGATTTTTTAGAATACATCCTTCCCTAGCTCCTCGAAGGTATTTAACACTAAAAAAGTGGAGGGTGTAGATGTATTCATGTATATTAATGTTAGCTCTAAGTAATTCCTTGATAACTACTTTAGGTTTAGTAGTATCAAGAGTGATATTGTTATTTTATTGATTATATTCTTCTAAATTATTTGTGAAATTATGAAAATAATCTTTGAGAGAGATAGTTTGGTTAAGACGCTCAATATGAAGAATGTTGTCATCAGGGATATTATCTTGAAGGTGGTTTGTATCTAGTAGAGTTGGTTCCACAAGTTGGTTAGTGATGAATTATCCTTTGACATATTTTTGTGTAATAATTCAAAGTTCTATTTTCATCAAGAGGAACACCAATTTGCCAATTATATCTCCAAGTAAGATTACTTTGGATAATAATTAATGAAGTGGATCAAAGTGAATAATTACATAAGTGGTCTAGTAGATAATATAATGATGAAGCTTTTTAGCTATGAAATAGATAACAATGAAATCACATTCTACTTTTGTATAACATTTTGCATAATCAATGAGTCATCAACTGATGTAATAAATAACATACTCACTATGGATATCATTTTGTAAGGAAAGCATTTCACCAAATGATACATGGGTAGAGGAGGTATATAAGATTAAGGGATGGTCATTTAAAGGTGGTCAAAGAGTAGGAGTATGGAGTAAATATTATTTCATATTATCAAAATATTTTTGGTGTGAATATGTTCATTCTAGAGAATTACCTTTTTTTAGAATGGAATTGATAGAGTATATATGATAATCTATTTCTAGGATGAACCTTCAAATTTCCCAAAATTTTCCAAAGTAATTACATATGTCAATAATGGAGTGAGGAATATGCTTGTTTATGATATCATTTATTTTAGCTATATCGATATCAATGCCTCGAAGAGAGATAAATAAACCTAAAAGTTTACCATATGTAACTCTAAATACACATTTATATGTGTTAAGTCAAACTTTATATTTGATTATTCAATCAAAAATGATATCTATATTGGTGAGGTGTTTAATATTTGGCAATGAGATCATCGACATAGGTTTCTAGTATATTATGTATAAGATCATGGAAAATGTTGGTCATTACATGTTGATAAGTTGATCTAAAAATTTTAAGACTAAAAGACATTTTGATGTAGCAATAGGTGCTCCATTTTATAGTAAATGTTATTTTATGTTTTTATTTAGGACCTATGATAATTTGGTTACATCTTGAGAAACCATACATAAGTGATAGAATATCATATGTAGTGGTGTAATCCACTATGGTATCTATTGAAGGTAAGGGAAAGTTGTATTTTGGACATGCTAAGTTAATATTACAAAAATCAATGCATATAAAAACTACCATGGTGACCTAGTTATTAATGGGAATGATGCTTGATACACATTATAATTAGTCAATAGGTTTGATGAATTTGGCATCTAAAATTTTAATTATTTATTTGTGACATAATGTAGAAATTTTAGGTGGAAATTTTCATTGTTTTTGTCTAATAGGTTTTGCATCTGGGTAAATGATGATATTATGTACAATGATGCTATGATAAATACCTAGAATATGTTTATATTGATAATTAAATATTTTTCTGATACTTTTTAAATAATAATCTAAAGTTATTATGCTCTATTGGAGTGCTTTCTTTAGAGACAATGATAGGTCGACATATTGGTGTAACATATTCTATTTTTGTGGTTTCTTAAATGAGCACAAAATTTTCATCTTGAAAATGATATAGAGCATAAGGAAGAGAAGAAATATGATTTGTTTTAGGATCCAGACTATAAATGAAATTATTAAAACAAGGATATTTTCATGTAATGTTTCCAAGTTTACAATTTTGTCAGAGAAGCTGAGGTTATCTAACATGGAGTTGTTCACATATAGCTTCATCACTAGGGATCATGGGCAATGATCTATAGTATTTGAAATATACATCAATATAAATTATTTTATTACTTTTATTTTGGGTGTAGGTTAAATTTGAGGGGTGTGAAGTTGAGTGATGTCAACCTGATTGGTGATAGGTGTGTTAGATTTTATTGTATATGAATATTTAGTTGTGTTAAGTGGGATATATTTAATGGTATAAATTGAATAAAGAGGTTTCAATTTAATGTTTGGTTATATATAAAGTGTATTAGGTTTATGATTTTAGATTTATTCAAGTACCCATGGGGTATCTAGTAGTGGAGGATTAATGAGAGATGCACAACCTTCATGTTCTAAATCAATATTAGTTGATATGTGAATGACATGAACATCAAAATTGAAGAAATTTATCTTATATAATATATTTTTATATTGTTGTACATCTAAGTTTCATGGTTGATCTTTGGCCATGATATAATTATCATCATATGTGTGGAAAATAGTGCATATGCATTTGTTTCTAAGGGAGAATTAGAGCTAGATACACCTAAATCACTAAATTTTTTAGTAGACATAGGTAGAGTATCTTTAAATAATTTTACCACTCCATACTCATCACATGTGAAATAATATTATATTTAAGAAGTTTTGTATGTATTACATAGAGGATAAATTTTAGTGATATCATCAACTAGAGGGATGGTACGATCACATAGAAGTAAAGGAGGAAACCATTCCAAAATGTAAGGGTGTAATTTAGTGGTATTACAAGTATTTTTTAATTATTTAGGCTAATCATACCTAAAATTAGAAAGATTGATTTATAAATATGGATTCATGTTAATAAATTTAGGCAAAGGTGTACTATTAATGCATGGAGTGGTTGGAATCTAATATTGGGATTTGGGGTTTGGTAGTTGTATGCTCCATGGATTAGGATCAACCTTATGTTGTTAGCATTTTCCATTATGAATGAATTCAATACATTGAATACTTTACTAGGAAATAGTTTGCATAAAATGTGTCCATGGGCATCCTAGGAAATTTTTGTAAGATAATGGTAAATCAAGAACCATGAATTTAGTGTGTATTGTCTTAGGTCCAATAATGAGTGGGAGCCAAAAACAAACAAGTAGTTTTTTATTTGTTTTATAAAATCCTATAAATGTGAGACAAGTTAGCTTAATATTAAATTTGGTTTATCCAATTTATTTTATTAACCAAATAAAGGTGACATTAAATCCATATCCTTCATCTACTAATACTTTTTGAATGAGGGTATTATTGATTGTAATTTTAATTAAGAGGGGTGGATCATCAGATCAAAAAATAATTTCATCATTGATCATGACTTATTCAATAAATTTTATTGAAGGTTTAGAAGAGTTATAAATAGTTTCAATAGTATGTACTTCTATAGATGAAGGATCTTTATGAGGATTTTCTAAATCAAGAGATGGTGATTCTTCAATGTCTTATAGTTGTGGAATTAAGAATTTATGATGATATGGAGAAGTATTAACTAAATCCATGAGGGGTATTTTACAAGGCATTGAATTGATTTCCTTCAATAAATTACAATGTGATTTATAAGATGAAGAACCAACATGTGGTTTAGGAGGTACAATGTTTTTATTAATAATGGGAGAAGTAGATTGAGGTTCTAGTTATGGGAGTGTTTCCTCATTTGGTTAAAAAGGTATGGTAGTGGTGGTATATTAAATGATTTAATCTTTGGTTGATGGTTTTTAGGTTTAGTAAATGGATATTTATGAGTGTTTTATGTCTATAATAGACCTTTGATGTGTTCACATATTAGGAATTGGTAAAATATTGATCATAATCAGCATTAATTGCACAAACATCCTCATTTGAATGTTGTGGGTTAAAAGTAGATAAATATTGTTGAGGTTTGGATGTCAAAGGTTTAGTGAATTATTTTTTTGTAAGAGGATTTAACATAGTTATGATGATGTAATTTGATCATATTATTATGGTCAAATGTATCTTATAGCATAAAAGAAGTAGTGAATATAAGAATTCAATGACATGTTTCATGATAATAACCCACATCAACATGGAATCAATATAATTTGTTAGGATCATACCATGAAGGTGAAGAATTATTATAGGTGAAAGGTTTAGAGGGAGATAATAGTTGCTTCATTTATTGGGCTGTTAATGCTTTATGGGAATAAAGAGAGTTATCAACTTTGACTACTCCTATTTTTGTTTGAGGAGGATTTCTACTAATCAATTTAGGAGAATTTTGGAAAGATCCCTTGATTGATTTATGATTTGGATCAAATTTGTTCATAATAAATTCTTATCTTTTAGCTTGATCAATTGCATCATTTAGATTTTTTGAAGAATTTTTTTAATTCTTATGTTAAAGTGAGGGTGTTAATGTGGTTATAAATAGTTTAAATAGATTATCATATTTTATGTTATGATCTGCTTTATGAGCCAAATATTTACATAATTTAATGAAATCATGGGATGATTCAAAAGGTGATTGTTTAGCATTGATAAAATGACTAACAATTTTCAAAAATCTTATTCTACTAAAATTATTTCACTAAGGCATTAACCAAATCTTATAATTAATAGATAAAATGTTGAGGTAAATGAGTATATAGTTCTATTACATCTGCTATAAAAGTTTTGAATATAATTTTGGTGATAGAAAAGATCTTTGTTTGAATCCATTCTTTGTATAGATTTACAAATGCTTTAAGAAAGGATGCAGGGTCATTAGTCCCATCATATTAAATAGTTTTAAAAATATGTATAATATCAATAGAAATAATGAAAGGAGCTAAAGGTTCATTTTGGATATTTTGAAGCATCTTATTATACATAAGGGGTTATAGAATGATATTTACATTGGCATATCCAAGAGGAAGAGGGATATAATTTTGATTGGTTTAAGGTAAACTAATAAAAGGTTGATATTCACGTGTAATTTTTTTACATGTTCATCATTTGAGATGTATTTTTTGTTTTGATAACATTCATTTATTAGAATATTTTTTCAAGGATTTGGGTAGTATATATTTTTTATTTTGGTTATTAGAATATGAAGGGGGAAGGTTATTTTTAGTATTAGGAGGAATATCAGTGTTGGTGGGAGGAAGAATGTTCCTTATTAACGGGTTTATTATAGGTTTATTTTTTAGGCTTATATAAATTTCTCTTATAATGTAATAAGGTATTTTACATAGGGTAGTGTCTTTAGAAGTGTGAAATGGATATTATCCATTGGTGTCATCATTTTGGGTAATTTGAACCATATTACAGTCCATAGATGAAGAGTGAGAGAAGGTACACCAAGAGTGAGTATATTCTTAGGTAACAAAGGTAGGAAGGAAAGAACAACTTATGAATCTTTTAAATAGATTAAGGTTATCTAAGAAAATTTTAATAAAGGATTTCATGATGTTTAAAATAGGAATATAAGAATAAGGGGAAAAGTAATGAGATTTGGATAAATTAGACCAAGTATTAGATGGGATTGACTAGATAAGAACTGAGAAATAGGACTAAATCAACTAGAGGGTACATAATTAGATAAATGGTATAGAGTTGAATGGATCGACTATGCTATACAAGAAGGTAAGAAGAATAGTTGGAAGGAAACAAGTTTTAACAAGTTAGCTATGTTTTGGAAGAAGGTAATTAAAATATCTCTATGGGAAACTAAGTTGAATGGGTTGACTATGTTTTTTAGGAAGATAAAATATAGTAACCTATAAGAGCCTAATTTGACCGAGTCGACTATGTTCTGTAAAAAGATAAAATAGAGCATCCTATAAGAGACCATAAAAATTTTCATATAGAAAATAAACCTTAGAGTAATAATATCACACTTAATCATTTATACAACTGAGTTAAACTACCCTATCCTAACCCTTATTTCTCAAAGTGACATGCCAAGTTGGAGGACTTAGGGTTTTGAGAAAAAAATTATATCTATAACATATGGGAATGATTTGAATTGAAATGCTACAAGTAACTAGTGAGTGATAATAGGTGTAATTTGTCATTCCAAAAAAATACCTATATTTTTTACTGGATATAAGCATCATATTCAAGATAAAAGAATTTATGATAGTGTCGAGGTTCTAATGGTAGTATCTAGGCTAATACAAATAAAATATTCATAATTTAATGAATCCTAGATCATCTTCCTGCCTTCTCCTATACCTACATATTCTATATTCACATGTACATCAGTAAATAATCTAAGTAATATTTCCTCTTCATGTTTTTACATTTAAATTACTATTTGACATTATGATTTATATATGTAGCATACTTTCATATTTCAACACTATATCAAAATATTATGAATCTAAATTATTTAATTGGCCTACTTTTGGAATATCTTATCCATTCATTTTATTAAGCTATTATCCCCCTAATCCTTAACAAAAACCTAAAAGGATTAAACATACTAGAAGCCAAAATAGAATACATCTACAACAAGCGTTTCAAAAAGTGAAAAAAGGCTAATAAGAGTTCAATTGAAATTATAAGGTAAATTCTTTGAAATAGGTTGATAAAACTACCTCCCATACATAATCAAAATAAATATAAATAATATTTTATATACCATAAAATGCAAGGGCATAATAAAATATTTTTTGGGATGTATAGAATAATATACAAAGTATCATTGATAGTGGTGATCTTATAACAAATAAATCAATCAATCAACACACTCACATTATGAATACATCTCGCAAATAATAAGTTCAAGTAGAATAAAAATAAAAATAAAAATAAAATGAAGAAATCTTACACCAATTAAATCAAGAGAAGTTACTAAAATATCAATTATCAAAAGAGAAGTTCCAAGATCAAACTTAAGCTAAGCAATATAGTAGTTTTATGATAACATTTCTCATGAACAAGTTATAAAGAAAAATTTTCTTACAGATTTTAATAGTACATATATGGTTTATAAATATTCAAAAATAATATTTACTTCATACATATAGGAAAAATATAAGATCACTAGTATAAAATATATCATCAAAACTTTAAGTCAAATAATGAACGTATAAATTACTTCTCTTCCTAGTATGTAATTAATGAAACATCACTATTTTCTAGTTCAAAATGAGATGAAATATCATAACAATGATTAACATACTCAAATTCAACAAAATTTCAATAACTTAAATCCAATCAATGGTGAAATTGGTTTTTCATATACATATACAAAATATGATCAGAGTGGTATATCATAATTTTGAGCTCTACCTAATAAATAAGTTATCTACTTAGATGATTATCATGATTATGTTGAATATTGATATGATATGGATGACACAATATCTCCATAGAGGCATCCCATTAATGATATATTTGGCTTATCATAGCATTATTTTATTTTACATAGCTTCTTATTTGCATTATCATGCATTTATTCTACTTTTTGCATATGTGATTGATCTTATCAATTATTCTAAGCCCTTGGCTCCTAATAGTGTTTTGGCCTCTTGGCTCTTCCTTTTCACCTTTATATATTTTAATAGTCCCAAAAATTGATCTAATATATAATATTATGCCATTTACATTTCTTTTCTCACATTCTACATTGATAAAATTACCTTTTCTAAAAATGACATAATCATCTAATAAGGGACAATAACAATTGCCATTATTATCCTCAGTTGGTCAATCATGTTTTATGTAAGTTATCACATAGAAATTAGAATCTGAGCACATAGATCCTTAATATTTATATTTTTCAAACATTACACTCAGTCACAATATGTGAAATAATATGTATTCATATCGAACCTCTCTTTTTTGTGCTATATTGAACATATATGATACATAATCTTTCCTCTACATACTTATTCAATCTCTTCCATGCTTTTCAAAGTTACAACTCAAATATATAGTGAGGTAATCTTGACTATTAATGGCCATGTCATCATTTTTAGTGCATACTTAACTTTGACACATATTACATATGTTTCATATCTCTATTATTTATTCTACTTTTGAATACATAATTATCACTAGTTTTTTAATTCTAATTTCAATAATATAAAAATACAAAAAAAATATATTTTAAAAAAATGAAAAACATTCAATTTTTTTGGAAAATCTAAAATCAAGACCTAAACATGATTATATATCTATTTTATATCATTGGCATATGTTATTTATCTCACAATTAGTAGATAGAATACTCTTTTTTTATCACACATACATTTCATTGTAATTCATGAGTGTTATTTAGGACATACAAATATTATATGGACTAAGATATTGGACTTGCCTCTACCTCATAACCTTGTTAGAATGAGGGCACAAATAACAATATTTATAAGTTTTATCATTATATGACTCCTAGACTATTGAGTTGTGCACAAATCTACAAATGCCTTATTAACGTCTCAATCTTACATTATGTACATGGATATGTTATTTTATATGATGTGATCACACTATATATACATGGTGTAGGATATCTTTCTAGTTTTATGTTTCATTGATGTTATTACTTGGACATAGTAGATTAGATTATTCTTTATCTATTATGTATGGCCATTGGCCCTTGCGTGAAATTTTATTGAGCATATTTATGAGATCATTTATTCATATGTGATAAATTTGAACATATATATTTCTTGTGGCCCTCAATACTTTTTTTTTGTGATATTTAAACATTTCCTTTATTTTTGATATTATCATGTCCTTTGCATGTGGCCCTTGGCCTTGTATTTGTAATCTTTACTTGGTGAGATTTGAACATATCCCTTATATATTTTAGAAAAATTAATGTCTAAGTGGTTATTATTAACCCTTGGCTTACATTGGTAATTAATTAATTAAATAATAATATATTATTTATTTACTTGAGGTGTAAAATATGGAAAAATAAATAATCTTATTATAGTTATTTAATATTTACCAAATGTTTATTAATTAGATTTATCAGGGTGGATGGACCCATTATTTTCACAATGGTCACATCCCCTTGTGAATCATTACAAATAGGGTTTTAACCCTATTGTAATTATGTCCAACACAAAAAATATTCAAGTATTATTGCATGTGTAAAATACTTGTTCGAGATAAACTTGTGAAGAGTTTATTTGAGGAGTGAGATGAAGAAGATTTTATGTATTGGGGTTATTACTTTTTCTCAATATTGAATATCACTTTGTTGAGTTTTTTTACCTCTTTGAGGTTTTCCTAGGACAAATACTTGTGTAGTGTTTATTTATTTGGGCTCATTATATATTATTATTTTCTCATTAAATATCTTGTAGATATGTAATTATTACATTCATTTAATATTTTATCATGATATTAGAGCCATTGGAGAGGATTTTTATCAACAATCATATAGAATATTAAATTTATATTTCAATTTATTCCAACCCTGGGTAGTTGGATGCCATTGTATGGCCTAATCACTTTAAAAAATTGAAACTTGGGTTTCTGTGAAGCAAATTGCTTTCTAAATTTTTTATTCATTTAGTCTTGTAAAGATAAGGACCCATATAGTTTTTCAAGGTCTAAGAAGCTTTAGATCATCCTATTCAATTTTTTCTCTCCTCCATTAATGTACTTGTTTAGCTTGAGAGGTTGGAAAAAATTGTTTTTGGCACCAAATTTTTTTTGGAAGGTCTATTTGCATTGTGGGAGGATTTTAGGAAGGTTTGCAAATTTTGAAGGCCTGAGAAGGCTTCTATCTCCCTCAATTTTTTTCTCTCTTCCCAGACCTATGCCATTTCCACCTATAGGCAATATTAAGGTAAGTATAAAGTTCTTTGAAATATCTGAAAAATAATTTATTTTTTATTTTTACAAATTTGATTTACCTTTTATTAAATTATTTCATCAAAGAGTTAGAAAAAACAAGTAATTTGTTTTTACTTGTATATATATATATATATATATATATATATACATATACACACACACATATATATATATATATATATATGTATATGTATATGTATATGTATGTATACATATATATATATATATATATATATATATATATATATATATATATGTATATGTATGTATACATATATATATATATATATATATACATATATATATGTATACATACATATACATATACATACATACATATATATATATATATATATGTATATGTATATGTATATGTATGTATACATACATATATATATATATATATATATATATGTATATGTATGTATACATACATATATATATATATATATATATATATATATATGTATACATATACATATACATATATATATATATACATACATATACATATTTATATATTTATATATATATATATATGTATACATACATATACATATACATATATATATATATATATATACATACATATATATATATATATAAATAAATAAAAGTAAAAACAAATTACTAAATATCTAAAATATAATATTTTAGATAAAAATATATAAATATAATATTTTGCATGAAAACCTGTGAATTCACTCATAGATAAATTGGTGATTATATTTTTTTGGTATAAATCTATAAAAGATAAGTCTAGTATTCAATTATCATTAGCCTTTTTATTTTTTATCTTCTTATTGAATCTAGTCACAATTAATTTCAAATTAATTTAATTTGAATTCTATTTCTTGGATTGTGTGCCTTCCTTCTCCCGTGAAAACCCCTTGACCTATCGACTAGTCCTTTTGACACTTGATCTAGTCTAAACCTAGGTAAGTATAGTCATCCACCAGTCGATCTTAAGGTTTTGGCACATTTCAGACACATTGGTGTGGTTAATTTTTTTTTGAAACTTATAATCATTTATTTTATACCTTTTTATTAATTGTGCTTAAGTGGTCATTGTGAGTGTGACTCTTTCAACACCTAGAATTGTACAAATTTATTTCAATTTTTTAATTTAATTAGCATCTAAATTATATATCTAAATATATTTTCATTCTTAATTTAGTTTATTTTAGAAATAGTTCCAAAAATTTTATTTAAAAATATTATATCATAAAATTGTTCTTATTTTTAGTGTATTTTATGACACTTGCTACACCTTGCTTTGTCACAAATTTGTGAAAAATTCTAGCTGTATCAATATTTAATTTAATTAAAAAGTGTGTATTTACTTTTTTAAATTTGTTATAATTATAAATAGTTTTAAATTCACATTTAAAAGGTTATTTCTTAAACATTTGGATACTGTCATGTTAAACGGGAGTCATGGCTTCACCTCATTTTTCCTTAGACAAATCTCAAATGCTTAAAGTGAATAATTATAACATTTGGAAAATTTGTATTAAAGATAAATTAATGGCCTATAAATTATTTAATATTTCCATTGGGACTGATAAATCCCCTTTTGGATGACATGTGATCCATGAGCTTACCAACACTTTTTAATAGAAATCGTAGGAAGCTATGTCCATTATCTTGCAGAGTGGTAAGGATGAATTCCTTCTCCACATTGGTAATAAATAATATCATTACGAAGCTTGGAATTTTTTTTAATCCATGCACAAGGGCACTCATCTCTTAAATATCATTAATTTAATCCTTGAATTACTGACAACGCCTATGAAGGGTGATGAAAAAGTTGTGAATTTTCTAGCTAAAATTAAAAACATTAAAGCTTTGTTAGATGGATGTAATTGTAATTTGATTCAAGATCAGTTGATTTATTTTATCATTTAGTTAAATATTCATAAATTTTTTATAAATTTAATTTCAATTTTGAATTCTAAGTATCAAACTGAGTAAGATATCCCTGACCTTACCACCTTGTCTACTCTCTTAATTCAAGAAGAGCAAGTTATGAAAAATTTTGAGCGTAAGGAGAATGATACTCATTCACTTCTCACTCATAATAATGTTTTTTATAACACTAAAAACCATATATATAACCCTAATTTTACTAAAGTTAAACACAAGAATAAGAAATTTGGTAATAAAAACCATACACCTAAATTCAATAGAAATTGCAATTTGTGTGGTAAATTTGGTCATAGAAGGGAATTTTTTTTATAAAAACAAGGATATAATTAACAATAAATCTTTTAAAAATAACAAAGGGAATTAATCTAATAAAAACAAGTAGAATAATTAAAGCCCTAATCAAAACAACAGTCAGGATCAAAATGTTATTGTTTTATATGCTGCTTTATGTTCTTCAAATGTAAATGAATGGATTTTAGATAGTGGTGCATCACACCATATGAAATTATTATATTATATTTTGTATGATTATAGAGATATCCATGGAATAATTTACTTAGGATATAATTCATTTTTAGAATTAACTAAATATGGAAAAACAAAATTTTCAAATGTTGTTTTATATGTACCTAAGCTTAATAATAATTTGCTATCTTGTTCTCAAATTACTAATGATAATTTCATTATAAATTTGCTTAAAGATAGGTTTTCTATTAGAAATCAATATATATCATTGATTGTTGAAGGTGTTCAAAATAATGGTTTATATATCTTCTCTCCTACTACCGTATGCTTTCATTGCATAATAAAAATAAATCTCAATTATGGCATGAAAGATTAAGACATATTAATTTTATAATTTTACATGATATGTCTATAAATAATATTTTTATTGGACTTCCTTCTATCCCCTTTCATCATGAAACTTTTGAGGGTTACTTATGTGGTAAGAAACATACTAACCCCTTTTACAAGAATTATGAAGTGAATACCTCACATCCTTTAGAATTAAATCATAATGACGTAGGTTCTTTGTAATTTACTTCTCTTAATGGTTCATTATATACTGTTAAATTTATTAATGGTTATTCTATAATGATCTGATATTTATTTCATTAAAAATAAATCTAATGTTTTTTCTAAGTTTAAAAGATTTAAATATTATGTTGACAATGCATCTAATTTGTCTATTAACAGATGAAGAATCGATAATGATGGTGAATATGTTAGTAAAGAGTTTGATTTTTTTTTATTATTTTTGGTATTCAATGGGAACTAAAAACTTCCTATTCCCCTCATCAAAATTGTACTCCTAAAAGGAAAAACCACACCATCATAGAAATGGCTAGAACAATGTTGCAATCTATAAATATTACTAAGTTCTTATGGGCCTAAGCCATGAACATTGTTATTCATATTCTGAATAGAGTCCCTACCAAAACCTTGCATCTTTCTACCCCTTTAGAAATGTGGACTAAGAATAAACCTAGTGTGGCTCATCTTAGGATTTTTTTCAGTCCTGCTTCTATCTTTGTCACTAAAGTTAAAAGGAAGAAGCTCAACCCCACTTCTTATTTTTGCAATTTTATAGGATATGGAAGTAATATAAAAGGTTTAAGAGTATATGATCCTTATAAAAGTTAGATCATTGAGAATAATAATGATTTTATTCTTGAAAAATCCTTTTGTGAGCCCTTTATGGATCATCCTCAGTGTTCTATCGATGAACCTGACTCTTATGTTACATTATTATGTGACATTGTGCTTGTTATGTCTTTATACTACTTATTTTTTTATTTTGATGAGTTCCATGATCCAGATCATGCATTAACTAATGCATATGATTTATATTTCATAACTTACTACTATGAGTTTCATTGATACATTTCTATAGGCCTTGCCACATATGTTATATACATAATTTAAATGGTACTATCCTATTATGTTGACCTAATTTTAAAATATATTACATTATTCAATTATTACATCTTACTAAACATTATAAAATTTTATTTTATTTTGATATGAGTGGATTTTAGGATACAATCCCATCACCTCAAAAGGGGGGTATTTAAGTGAGATTTTATTACATGATATAAGCCTATTAAAAATAAAAAATAAAGTTTCCAAGGTCAATAATGGTTAAAATTCAATCATTGGAACATGTTTTGGGGGCATATTTCATGTATATGTACTCACATTATAGGATCTAAGGACATATTTATATAACTTTGGGTGGACAATATAGGGTCATATACAAGTTTCAAACATAATTTGAAATTTTTCATCTACATATAGTTACATTTTATAAATTTATCAATGGAGGCATGATATAAAATCATTCACACTTTTATTTTTTTTAAATTCATGGGACATGATATAAATTCATGCCATGTTTTTCAATACTAATTTCTATTTTCAGACATGGTAGGAGAGTGGATGTTCTCCATTCTCTTTTGATCATGCATTTAGGAATAAATAAACAAAGTGTAAATTGAATTTTCAATCCATCTACATTTGTTTATTTAATTAAAGTGGATAACGCATAGCTTATATGCTCAGTGCCCTCTAGCATTATGTCTAGAAATATATTATGGATTTGAACATATTTCACGTATTGGGGTTACAATTACCACTAAAAAAACCAATTTTTTTGGTCCCTTAATGGATTTGATTTTATAAACAAGTTCAATTCAATTTGGGGCTTGATAACCCTTAATTATCTAGTGGCTTACCTAAGTAACCAATTTCTTGAAGTACTTCTTAAGAAGCACTAATTCTCCAATGCTTCAAGGAAATATAATTTCCAAGAACAGTTAAAAGATAAACATTGGTTTCAAACATATACATATACTCCTTAATTTTTGTTTTCAATATTTTAAAATTAAAGTTATATTTAAATTTTCATTTTCATATATGAGCATTAACTACTTTTACATCATTGCAGGATTTTCCATCAAACACCTTGCATGAATTTTATATTCTCCAAAAATTATTGTGTATTATACACACATTGGTATTATATATTATTTACTCTAGTAAATTAATTTATATACTAAAGGGGGATAATTTAGTAACTCAAATTTGGTCATGAATACTTGATAATACTAGTTTTTGATCTATTTCACTTTAATTGACATGAACACTTAATCTAGACCTAATTTACCATCTCATTCTATCCTAAGCACCTCTGTGGACTTATTTATTTTATAAATATTACTCTAATATCTACATAAATGTTATCATAGCTAAAAATTCCTCTAAGAATTTGTATGGACATCTTTGGACCCAAAAGTTACACATTCTCTTTAAGGACAAAAATGTCTAGTATGGGATAATAATGGAGGAAATTATTGTCCCTATGGGAAATTTATATCCTTATCCTTTAAATGGTCATTTTTCAAAATTTAACCCTCCATTACAATGTTCCAAATCCTTATCTAACAAGGGTTAATATGATACTCCATGACTTAGATATTAATGCACCATAATGAAGGTGAAGGAAAACTAAGAATCATTCAAGTGGTCAAATCCTTTTGTAGTAGGTATTATGTATGAGACACTTAAGTCTAGTTCAAACAATAGAATCAAAACTAACATCAAAATTTGATGCTAGTGTCGATGGCTATAGAAGCACTCAATCCATAATTTAATGGTTATTGTATAATCTTCTTCCATACAACTCCCTACATGTTCTATATCCAGAACTATGTCAACATTAGAACTAGCTAAGTGCATTATTTCTATCATTTCTATATATAGCATAATTTTACTTACTATTCTTATCCTATCATAGTTTAATAAATTTAGTATGTGTTATATTTGAGTTTATCATTTAATTGGCTTATTATAGATCTAATTATCACCCTTTTACATTATCATTTCTATATTCTTAACCCTATCTTCTTAAGTAGGATTCAAATCTAAATTTAGGGTTAAACATTTGGTGAACCAGATCTTTGAACATCATTTTTTCCTAAGCATACTAGGATGTTTCTTACCTATCTTGTCCTAATATTTGTTTTCTTTATTTCTCTTATCATAGATGATATTGATTATTTTAAGGACTATGATATGAAAATCTCCAACTTTATATAAAATAAGGGGTAAAAATTGATTACTATTGTATCCTTACAAATGCTAAAGCATCTAATCTCAAATCCTTGAATTATAGTAGATGTCATCCCTCTAGTAAGGTCCATGCTCCAACCATTTCAAAAGACAAGTTGATCCATATTAAGGAAGATAAATAACCTTTAATGTTACTTCCTACAACACCATCATATGATTTTAGACTCTAATATTTTCTAAAGTATGGATATAAAGTACAAGGGTTTGGAAAACATGAGCAAGTTATAACCCACCCTATATCTCTAAAATATAATACATATCAACAAGGCTTTGAAATTTTTAGAAAAATCCATGAGGAAACAAGGAGGTAAGTCATATAATCATTCCTTTATTTCACATTCTACCATAAAACTGGGTAAATATGACTAAGATGCTCCTTCATATGATCATTAAAAATTATGAATAATGCATAAATAAATTATGATTTATTTACTTTCTGCTTATATAGGGGATATTCCTTGAAATGAATTAATTAAAACCCCCATAATTATAACATTTACAAACAATATCACCCTATCAAGGGTGATTAATCTCCTTTCCCTTAATTTTACATTGATATTTTTCAAAAGGTCAACCCATACATCATGACATCTTCACCAAGTAGCTTTAAGCCATCAATAAGAAGAAATAATCACAATCCTAAATCAAAAAATGTTACTATTATACCAAAATATATGCCTTTACTAAATATTCCTCAAGCTCTATTTGTTATATCCTTACCAAAAGTGAATGAACCAACTTATTCCAATGGTCCAAGTTATTCAAATGACATACAAAAAGTACCAAAATTCAAAGATCCAATACCACTATCAAGATATCCTAAATTTAGTGAGCATGAATTTGCACCTATTATCCATGAGGATGATGATACTCATATGCCTAGATTAAAAAAGGTGGTTGGTTGGAACCAATTATAAAACTTATGAAAAACAACATTATTCCCTTGTAATATTTATTTTTATGATGACCACTATTTGGGATCTTCAAAAAAAGGTTTTTATAATTCAAATACAATTGGATTTCCATAATACTAATGAAAATTTGGTTTCATTTAAAAATAAACCTCTTGCATAATGTATACTTAAATATCTATATAATTAAAATTTTTAACTACTAGATTTACCTCTATTTTTGAGACACAATGACCCATTTGACCACATGATTAATTATGTTCATTATTTTGGTCAATGGGAAAAAGATGACAAACTATTGAAAAAGATGACAAACTATTCCATGTGATCATTTATGATGAGGTTGAAAATTGGTTATATTTCTTATCACAAGGTTCCTTAACCATATTTTCACAATTGGAAAATTTTTTGTTCATGACTTTCAATATTCATAAGGTGAAAAAACTTACACTAGCACATTTTCACAATTTTAAGCAATGTGATGATGAGTCCCTTCAATATAATACTATTTGATTCAAAAGTACATCATATGAGCTAGCATTTAGACCCTCAAATTTGGAATTGAAACTTGTTTTTAGTAGATGGATTCTTTCCCCATTAAAATAAAGATCATTACAAAAGCAATATGAGTTATTTAGACATTTATATGTGGATGTGCATAAATATGCTTCATTCATCCTTACTTATCCAAAGGATCTTAACATATCCCATTATAAGTACCAAAGTTTTATTCCTCACACAAAAGAGGGAGATGAATTACAAAAGGAGTATTATGAACAAAACTGTGGTATTCCTAATATTTATATGACTATATTGTAAATGTTACTTAGTATGGGGCCAATCGAAGGTCCATGTCCTATGTAATAATCCCAAGGGTAGTGAGACAAAAAAAATCTCACATCACCAAGATTTAACAATTACCTTATTCATGGGTGATGCTTATTTTTGGAATTACTATATTGATACTACACAAAAAAGAACTACTTGTAATGTAAAACCCTTAAAACAAATTAGCTTTGATCTAAAAAAATTATGGAACAGGGAGGTTGGAAAGAATCCTTGGGAAACATAACAATACCAATTTCTTGTGGTCCTAAAATAATTAAAACATGGGTTTGGGTTATTCCTACCACATATCCATATGAATTTACACTAAGAATTATTTGGTTATATTAAATGTAATTAAAATTTGATCCAATCAGCAAAGTATTTCCTTTTCTCATGAAGACAAATTGATCCATATTACAAACATTATCATTATTTTTTATATGACACATGTAAATCATGACAGGTAACATGGTATGTAGCTTTTTAATCTATCTAATCATGATGAAAACAAAGTTCAATATACAACTTAAGGTTGAAAATAACAACATATTTGAAAAATACCAAAATAAAAACATCAAAAATATAAAAATATTTTCATCATAAACATATTATATTGGCTCCTTGGCATCTATGTTAGTTCCATGTTGATGGATGGAATATTAGTTAATTTCAGATACATGTGTGTCATGTTTCTACTTGTGTGTTATATAAGAATAACCAAATACATGATCTACTCCTATTTAGGATGTTGGGCCTTCCCTCTACTCATATCATGTGGATATCAGGGGCATCCACTTATTTTTTCTTAATATACATAGATTATATGGTTGGATGATCACTTTTGATTATCATATTTTAACTTATATGTAGTTACATATGCCTTTATCCATGATTATAAATTTCACAGGGTACTTGATATGATATTAAATTGACATTATTTAATATCACATGTGATCCATGGTCTACTATGATATGTTTAATTTGGTTTCTTATGCTTTCCTTTATGCACTTTATTGAGTGTCTTACCTTGCTATTGTCTTTCTTCTTTGAGAATTTGAATATGTTCTTTTATTTTCATCCCCCATGATTATATGTGTTTTATTTAAAATTTGAATATGTAATTGGTTTTTATATAAAAATTTGGATATGGAATTCTTGATTTTGTGGACATTTGACGAAGTCATATCCCTTCAATTTTTCAACATTTGAACATGTCCCTTGTTTGTAGTCTCCTCAGACCATTTTATGTTGACACAATTTAGAGTGATCTTGTGTATGTGCTTATTTTCTTGTTGATATTTTAATTTTTTTTATCTCAATGGTTCCATGATATTTATCATGTGTCTTAATCATTCATGTGATCATAATGTTCTTTGTGCTTCATGTTATCCAAAATTGGCCACCATGAAGGGGCATAGTTTTAGACTTTGCTTCTAGACTTATTTAACCTTATTAATGATATTTTGATGAGTTTTGGTCATGGTAAAATTTTTTAAAACTTGGTCATATAAAGTATTTATTTTCAAGTTTTTAATCACCTTAAAGTCTATTTAATGGTATATAAGAGTGAGACATTCCCCTAGTCTTATCATTATCTCCTTTATGAGGGTCTTGTTTGTGTTTTGGGCAAGTTAAGGTTTCTTAGCAAAGGTTAAGGTTAATTTACAAATTTCAAGGTATGTTGACCTAAAAGGTGTCATGATTTCATATGTTTAAATTTACCTCATGGATAAAAATTATGACAAGGTCAAAACACTATTATTTCATGTTTAACAAAAACCAAGGTAAATTTGGAGAAATTAAGGTAATGTTTACCATACAAAGTATGAACAATTAAGTATATGTTGATGTCTCCAACATGTTAAAATTTATGTTAAGGTTTTTTAATCCTCACATATGTTATCCAAGGTTATTTATAATGTGAAAAAGTGGTGGGACCCTTCAAAGATCAAGAAATTGAATATAACATAAAAATACACTTGCCAAGAGATTCTAAAGCATTATACCAAGTGGGAGATGGTAATTTTATGTTATAAATGGATTTTTTATGTATTTAATATGTTTTTAGGGTTATATCAGGCTCTTATAAGCATTGTTAAGTTATAAAAATTCAAAAAAAAAATCATCTCCTCCATCGACCTCTTTAGAAGCTAGTGAAGGTCATTTTCAAGTGTTCATTCCGTGAAGAGGAAAGAGAGTTAGAGCTAGTGATATTTGGGTTTATATGGTACCATACAAAATAAATACTCCATGCATTATATTTATGTCATAGGGGCTTAATTTTATGAACAATCATTATCAAGTTAAGCAAACCAAAACCTGCTTAAAACCCCATAAGCAACATTTTTCTTATTATAATGAGTTTTTAGGATTATTGGATGAAAATGGTTGGTTTTTTGAGATCCTCAGGGGTATAAAAATAAATATCACATCATATTACATCATAATTTTCATGTGTGAGAATAAAAAATGATAAAAATTCATTATTTTTGTGCTTCTTGAAGGTGACAGGGAGGGTTATTATTAGTTTAAGTGTTTGATAACTTAAAATGATCCCCAAAAAACTTATAGAAATATATAAATCCTAATATAAAACTATTTATACCATATAAAATCATAAAATTATCCAAAATTATGATGGGAGGGAGAAGATCATGCATTCAAAAAAAGTTGTTTCAAGTTACAGTCTAAGGAAAACCTTCTTGAGGCCATGAAGAGATAAAAAAATGTTTTGAATGCATTTTGAAGATATATTATGGTATTAAAAAATATTAATATATATTTTATATCGCTAATAAACTTTAATTCACAATCCAAAATGTTCTTATTGATCCAATTCATTGTGGCATGCTTTTAATGAGAAGGTACAATCACCTAAAGGTCTACCTATAGGTTAAGAGGATCCAATCTCAAATTTAGAAGTGAATATGATTTTTAAGAGTCTCATAGGTTTTTCAAGATCTCATAATAATTTATTATAAGGTTATAATTCCATTAGAATCACATTAAATACTAAAATGGTCATGAACAATCTAAATGAGCACCTACAACCTCTAAGGCAAGAAGGAAAGTCTCATGAGAAACACTTTGGAGGTATTGAGAATAAGTGTAGGTGGAATATAAAATTAAGTAATATAGGGTAGAGTTTTTAAAACCCTATATAATATATACTAATGTATCTAACTCCTAAGAATTACTCTTGAAATACAATAGAAGGATATGGCCTAAAGAGCACCACTTTAGTGCTTGCCAATAGAATTAGGTGTTTCGATGCAAGTTGAGAAGATTCAATAAGGTTATTGACATTAAAAAATATTATAATATGAAAATAAATATTAAAAATATGTTTATATGACTATTAAAATAATTTTTAATGTATTAAACAAAAGAGAATATAGACCTACAAGTCTACAGACTTGTAGGTCTATGTTCTCAACTTAAGAGTGTTAACTTTGCATATAATATGAGGTTTGAAGAGACTAATTAAGAATGAAGGCCAAAATAAATATGTTAATAATATTAATTTATGGTATATAAGGAGATAATAAATTAAACAAATGCTCTTTTTGAACCATATAAACATCAAACTCAAAGAAACACTAATAAGCTTGCTAAAAGCTCTCTTTCTAACCCTATTTTTAAGAATTGGAGAGAATATGAAATGATTTACATTGGGATGGTGACTTAAATAGATATATTATATTTTTTTGGACATTATTAACCATTTAAATTTTTTTATAATTCCTTTAAATGATCCAAATGACAAAAAAACCTACAACTACATATACAATCCTCTTTTAGATACAGTTTGCTACCTTCTGTACTTGTTTGATAGGTACAAAAGGTTGATCAAGGAAAAATGATGATAGGAGGAGATGGTGGAAGGTGGGTAAGAATTTAAAAAGTATTTTTTTTAATTAAATTCCATAAAACTTAAAATATCCATTTTTCTTAGCTCTTGACTTCTTCAATCCCATGCTTTTGCAACCTAAGGCTAGAAATCTTGAAAATTGCCTAACTTGAGTTCTAACCCTTAGAATCTATTGAAAATTTGAAATAAAACCTAATTTTATGTACCCTAAATTATTTTTATGTTTTTTAGGGGTTAATATATGACATTTTATGGTCTCTAACACTTTAGACTTGCATTAGCCCTAATTAGGAGAGATGTGTATTAAGAAAGTGGGGTTGCCTTAGGAGTTGGGCCATGAAATTTTGAGTGAAGTTGTCAAGGAATAATGGTTAACCAAAAATTACTTTATTTTTTTTCTAGTAACTATGTATCTCTCAAATAAAGGATATTTTTACTAAAATAGGGATCCAAGGAATAGACCTCCAAGAGAACAAGTGGGAGAACTATGCAAAAACTTTTAGAATAGAGATAAAGAGATGATTGATTATGGATGTTAAAAAAGTGTATAAGAAATTTATACTCAAAAAATATGATTGGTCATATCTTAATCACTCTAAGCATAATTTTCAAGTGCTCAAGGGTGATTCACTAAGCCAAACATAACTCCTACACCACCTTGCTCAAGTTGTCATCAAATAGAGCACACACATGTTGAAGAGAAAATTCATAACTATCCTTTAGTGGTTTATTAATTCTTGTAATAAATTACATTAGTGATTAATATCCATAATTATATGTTGACACTTATCTTCTCTCTCTTCTTCTTTTTCCTATATGTATGCCTAATTTTTCCATTAAAAGGAATCCTTTTGTTGTATATGGCATAATCCTATCCAAATGAACACTTTTAATTTACCTCTAAAATAAATAAAATTGATTTTTATCATTATATTATACTTGTAAAAAGTGTATGTTTCATGTTAGTTGATGAATTTTAGTGACTGTGTATGCAACATCATCTCATTTGTCATATATTTGACCTATTTCTATGTGTTAGTCATATCTATAGGTTACATAGAGTGAATCCAATAGTCTTATGTAGATTTAAAGTGGAATAATTTATTAGTGTCTTTTATACCTCTTGATCATCCCCTTAGTCAGTGAATCATGATATAGTCTCTATATGAAACACTCATGTTTAGAGACTCTATTTAAGTTATCACACTCAAAATGTATGGTTTTTATTTAAGTTATCTTAAATGATGATTTTTTTTATGGATCATCAAATATGTATTAATTTTGAAGTTGATTTTAAAAAAACAACCTAACTCTAGTTAACCTTGAGGGGTTGTTACATTGTGGTATCAGAGCTAAGGCTCAAACTATTGAACTTAATGAGTCCACTAACATATTATTATTATTTATTTAGAAAGAATAATATCATGTCAAAGGTAAGGTGGTGAGGGTACATCAAATACTAATAATTATAACCCTACACTTGACTTGAATTAGTTTACCACTGAATAAGATATCAAGCTTAACCAGATTATCATAGCCATATATGAGACCAGGGATGGTATAGCTTCCCTTGAACAAGAAGTTCATGGTATTATTGAGGATAAAGTTTAGAATAAACTTGAATAACACCATACAAATCATGAATTTACTTGAGATCCTATGAAATAGTAGGTACCCAAATATTCAAGAACACTTGTTGATGTTGAGCTTTCAAAATATATGAATAAGGGTAATCCACCAAGTTTGATGTAATGGTTCTAGGGGATGGATTTGAAGTATGTCTAATTGAGATGGAATAGTATTTCAAGATTTAAAATTACTTTGAGGTTACAAAAGTAGTATGGGGAGATTACTATTTGGGTAGTGAACCAACTACATAGTGGGTAAATAATAAACTACATATGAATCTTGAATCTACCACCATTATGTGGGACTAATTTGTGACCTTGTTTAGATCATTATGGTTTTCCAAAATCTATTTTGATCATAAGTTGACATATTTTTAGAATATTAAATAGGGATACCTTATGGTAAGTGAGTACTTATAGAAATTCACTAAGCTCCTAATGTACTTCCTTAGTATCAAGAAGATGAGAGGTTTCACATTAGGAAATTCATTATGAAATTAAAACCCCAAATTGGGTGTGAAATGGATGTACATGGGCTATTTACTATGGATCAAGTCTGTGAAAATCTAATAAAGTAGGAGAAAAATCTAAATTCACTTGATTAGGTTTAGATAAAAGTTCAAGAAAAAAAATTTAGGTCCCAAAATGACTTTTAAAAAGAAGAATTGGAAGAGGAGTGGAAACTCTAAAAATGCTTCAATAATCAGAATGCCAAGTTTAAAAGTGATTCAAGAAATAAGAAAATAGGTAATGGTTTTAAAGGAAGTTTCATATGAATTCATAAATATAATAAGAAAGGACTAACTAGTAGATGCTTCATCTATGGAAGTAATAATTATGCTAGGGAATGTAATTGAGAAAAATTTAATGGTAAGAATAAGGGTTTTGATCCATAACTGGTGTCCTTCTAGAAGAAAATTCATGTAGCTATTTAAAATCATAAAGGTAAGTTTCAATATTCTCTTATTGATCTATATAGTACTTTATTTCATCAACCAAATGTAATTTTTATTGTCTCTAAAACTACTGAATGTTTTATTGCTCCTATTATGCTTAACAAGTTATCTAGGAGAGCTCATGTTATGGAAAATTCATGGTCAATTTAATATAGGAATGAATCTAGGGTTGAGGTTGACATGTGTAATATTTCTTATAATAAATCTTAGATAAAAAGAAGGCTTAAAATCTCAAGGAATAATTAACCTATCCTTTAGTCTTTACTAGTTTCTCCAAAATACAACATCAAGCTCACATTTTAACACCTTATGATTAAGCAATGTTGAGCAATTAAAAATACATTCCTAAAATATAAAGTTATTAAGAAATTAGTTGAAATGTGAGATGAGGGTTTTCTAAAAGGTATTATTTAAATAAAGGAACAAATCACAAAAATCAAACACACCAAACAAATAAACAAGAAGCAAATAAATATTTACAAACACTACTTACAAACAAAGGACAAGAATAAGAGAAATATGAAAGAAACTAAACTAATCCCTACACTAGCTCCATAGAGAACCTACCTAAAAAATAAAATGGAAATTTATTTATCCTATCATATAAACTTGAATCATGGTTTCTTATATTCAATGGCCTCTTCTTATGGATATGATCACTTGTATGCTTATGTCTTCTGTATGATGTAACTTGGTTTCCCACCTCCATTTTCAATCACATGGATTGAAGATATGGATCCAAGGTCTAATAGTCTTCTTCCTAAATTATTCTTTCTTGCATTAGTAATGTTATATCTATTTCATTCAAAGACTAATAATGGTTTGTATCATCTGCCTTCCATGGTTGGATTGTGAAATCAGCTAGTATGCATGGATTGATGTATTGATTAGGATCCAAATCATATTGAAATGCCTCTTAATCATAATAAAATGAAAGGACATGATATTAATTTGTAAAATTACCATTTAAATCAGTTTTATCACCTAATTTTAACTTTTTGAAGGTTTCATATGGAAATTCTTGATCTATTACACTTACTTCATCTTCATCTTCTATGCAGAATGACATCTCTTCTATCTAATCGAGTCCCACCTCATATTGCTTTGGGATTTATATAATGACATTATTGTATTTTAATATCTCAATTTATTTCAAAAAATCATGTATTAATGTTGCCACTAGTCATCATTTTCATGCATATCCTCAATTTTATCAATGACCTTATATGAATTATCCTCATAGCTATCTTTTGAAGAGAGGTCAACTTGTATCTAATCTTGTTCACGGGGCTGATAATATTGAATGGATATTACTTATTCTATATTATCTTTAGGTTCATTTTATTTTTTGAATGGAAAATCAAAATCATGTATCATGAACAATTTAGATGTCCTTGCAAATCTAGATGTCCCTACAACATTGTCTTGATTAAACATAAGTTCAGATGTATCCTTTTCATTTTGATATGATTCAAAGACATCAATATGATTAGATAGACCTATATAAAAAATATTCATTTTATTTATGTTTTCATATGACCTGTTATTTCTATTATCATGAAACCTATTTGTAGGACTATTAAACCTTTGAGAAGCATAGTTTCTATTAGAATTTTCCCCAATATTTCCCACTTGCTTTTGCAATTGAAAAAAAATTAGTGATCATATTTTGAAACATCTTAACTATGGATCCATTATCATTATTTTGTATTTATAGGTTATGAAATTTATTTTTATTACTAGATGTTGGTATTAGAGCTCTCTATTCCTATAGATAAAATCTATTTGTAGCATTGTTTAAGAACCCCAAATTTTGGCTAGGATGGGTATGGTTTAAGGGTAATTGGTTTAAGACTAGTGTCTGATTTAAGTTAGGCACATTTTGATTGACATTTAGTGTAGGGAAATTGGGATTACTATTTGAGATAGAATATGCAAGCTGACCTTGAGGTTATATTTGATCATTGATTATTATAGCTTCAACATAGGCCAAGGCCAAGGTGTTTATGACTCCAATAGACCTTTTAATAAATAGATAAGTCATGGGATCCAAAGCATCCTTATAAATATCTAAGGCTAAAGCCTCATCAGGTCTATATGGAGATATGGTTCTCCTAAACATCTTCTAAACTCTGGTATTAAACTTATGGGCTTATAGGGATCTCTTTTAAGTATGGTGAACTATTGGTACAAGACATAAGGACTAATGATTTTCCCAAATTGGTCAATGATGTAATCATTAAAGTTATTCCAATTGATAATGTAATTCTTAAGTAGGATAAGAAACCATTCATATGTAACATATTTGAAAGTAAATGAAAATAATCTACATGATACATATTAATGAACTACATTCATAAGTATAAATGTAGCCTTAAAGCTTTTAACATGTTCTTTAGTTGTGAAAACATTATTAGGATTGAAATAAGGAAAATACCTTTCAAGATTTCTTCGTAAGTCATATACTTGGCTAGGCACATTGATAGAAGATTCACCTAACCATGCCATACCTTGATGAGTATATTACTTATGGAAGTTCTAGATTGTAAAATCTTCAACCTATTTAAAATATGACTTATCAATCTTATCTTTTTAAATATCAATGATTATATTGGTATGCTAAGCCAATTTAGCAGAAATACATATAAATCATAGTTATTTTTAAATAAATAAGCTCAAAGATACATCTAAACTAATGAATGAGAGGGGTATTTACACTTCTAAGTTCAAATAATCCTAAACATGTAAATAATCAATCAATCTTTGAGTAAAAATGCTATCACTAACCTTATACATGGTAAATTTACAAAGTTTAAGATACTTTTGCAACACTTACCCATGAATCTTCAAAGAATTTCAATTTTGGGTAAAGGAAGCTCAAATGTTAGTGTAAAACAATGAATATCAATGATCTCTACATAATTGAGATAATAATAACATGAATATGCAAAAAATCAACTAATCTTTGAACAAAATTTACTAAAATTAGAAAATATATTTCAAATTTACAAATATTTATTTAAACCCTCCTTCTAGCACAATTTTTCCCTTGTTGATGCACCTAGATATATTAGCAAGTTCATATAGTGTTTAAGAAACACTTATCATTTCTATATCCAAAGAATCTATTGCATGAGTTGTTGGTTGTGATCTTCCTGAGACCTGTGGTGGAGGAGTAACCAAGCTAAATAATCGATTCACAAAATAAACATGTAAATGGTTTTTTTGGAGCAATTGTGGTCCTAAAACTTTATGAAGATGAAAGTGATTTAAATTAAAATTAATGAATGATGTCCAAAAACTAAAGTCTAAGCCCTAATCTAACATAGATATTTATAGTGACGAGTTAAACTAAAGTGATCTAGTCAAAAAAGGAGCAAAAGGAAGGGTAGGGTAGAAAGAAGGTGTTTTTAATCTTCAATGTAGACATTATGACAAAGTTTAGATTTCATTAATACATGCACTTAACTAATATATATCATTAAATTTCATAGGCACATATCCTACTGTATATCAGGCAAATGTCTAAGGAGAGATAATGCAAATAAGAAATCATGTTCACTTTAAAGGTTTTCTTCAACAATAAAATAGGTTTTGCACATCTTCAAAAAAAGCAAAGAGAATTAAATGAACCTAAGATATTTTAATAAACCTAACATAATCACAAATTTATAACTCTATATTGACATGTGCACATCTAGAATCTATAAAAACAATTCAAATATAAACACCAAACCAAAAACTAAGGAAGTGACCATGATAGCAAACACATAGACAAATATTAGACAAACTTTACTTAATTCCTTTCTTGTATTAATTACTCTAAGTTTATAAAGTAATTTTGGCTCATATAATTCCCCCCTCTTTTACAATAGGTAATACCTCCTTCATATAGATATTTCATGATGTATGCTAGTCATTCCTTCTCAACATGCAACTAGACAAGTGCCAACATGTAACTACACAAGTGTCATAAAGAAGTGTCCCTTTACAAATGCTTTAGGACCAATGACTATATTTAATTATGACTAATAGGAAACATGATTTATAGTTTTCACATGGCTTTCCAAAATAATATTCCTTCTCAAAATGTTATACAAGCTTAATTACCAAAAGAATATTCCTTATCTAACTTAACTATGAGATCTAATGGATGATGATAATTATAACTCAAGTGTCAATGTGTGTGTGTGTGTGTGTGTGTGTGTGTGTGTGTGTGTGTGTGTGTGTGTGTGTGTGTGTGTGTGTGTGTGTGTGTGTGTGTGTGTGTGTGTGTGTGTGTGTGTGTTTGTGTGTGTGTTTGTGTGTGTGTGTGTGTGTGTGTGTGTGTGTGTGTGTGTGTGTGTGTGTGTGTGTGTGTGTGTGTGTGTGTGTGTGTGTGTGTGTGTGTTTGTGTGTGTGTGTTTTATCTATGTTTATATGTCATGTAAATCTATTTAATAATCCTAAAATGTGACTATTTCCCCTAATACATGTATTAGCATGTGATTGGGTCTATATCTTTGAAAACTCCACCTAGGACTTGTACCATTAGATCCTCATATACATGATGGAATACGCGTGTGCCACTTGGTAGCTCTATGGGATCTCTAAGTACCTTGTAATTAGAAATCATATCTTGAACACCTTTATGCCATACATTGGATTATTTCTTGTTATTGGACCTTTAAAAAGTCTTTATTGATCTTACACCATTGATCCTAATTTCATAGATCAATGTGATTTATAGATCTATATTTATTGGGATCTACCTTCACAATTTGGATCTCCATTTAAATGTTCCCATGGTGACACTTGTCACACTACATTTGATTTTGAAAAAGTAATTATTATTTTGATCTTTATCATGCACCATTATATCTTCATTGTATGAGTTAACGTGAACCATAGATCTTGGTGCTTAACTTTATTGACTGTCACTTTACCTATGAGTTTGACACTTATCACTTCTAGGTTTTCTCCTATAAACATAAATGTAAAATGACTTAGCATAGAAAATTTAGACTAAGGTCTTTAATTATATTACTAAATATAATTAAGACCTAAGTTTAAAGTTTAAACTAAGTTAAAATATAATGAAATGCTTATGCATGTGCCACTTGGTAGCTCTACATGGCTTTTAGTTTGTTGACATGTTGACCATAGACCATTGATCTCGCATTTGAGCTCCTTATATTTCACCACTTGGCACTCTCAAGATGCTCTTAGATCCTTTTGACCTTTCAAATTTGATCAAAAATTGTTAGATCATCTCTACTTGATCAAACCTAAACTGTCAATCCTTTTCTTAACTTATTGAATTTAGACCTTTGTTGTAGGTCATTGATCTATTTTGAAGGCCTGAGATCTCACCACTTTTCACCCTTTTGTCCATTTATGTGGGCATAAAATCTTAGTTAATACATGGGAAATATATAAATCCTTAGACTAAAGTTATGTTATATTAACAAATATAATTTAAAAATTAGTGGAAATTTTAAGCTAAGATTTAAAATATAATAAAAGAGCCCCCATGAACCATAAGACATAAAGGATTTAACATAAATTTTTATAGTAAGGTCTTAGTAGTGTTTATTAAATATGACTAGGACCTAGGATAAAACCTAAACTATGTGTAAAATATAAAGAGCTTATCACATAAAATTGATCCTGCTCAAATTTTATTTTGATTCAAAAGAAGTTGAGCTAGGATAGTCAGAATGAGGGTTTTAAGATGACTAAACATTGATTCAACTTGTTTTCCAATAGACTATAGGCTAGTAAAATATCGAACTAACATTAAATCATGAAGATCAAACATTTTCTATCTCAGATGGACTCCATTAATCTTGTACCCTAAAACATAGAGATTTAAGTTTAGAAAATAAGATCAAAGTCAAATTAAGATATGTGCTAACAGCCCATGTAAAGTAGATCAACACAAGATATTCAATATTGGTTCCTGATCAAGTTGAATTTCCAATTTATATCATAAATTTTCATGATTTTAAACAAGGTTCCACAGTTTTAGAAATGGGGGTATGATGACCTCAACACCACTTGGGTTGCCCCATGTGGTTGATAATAAGTTACCTTGAGTATAGAGATGGAGATAAGACCATGTAGCATGGATCATTACCCATGTGTGCGCATTATAGATGTGAGATGAACATGTATAGTATGACAACCATATGGGCACATTACTACTACATGGGATATCTAGGACATAGTTACACTAGATTTAGCATGGACAATGGTGATAAGACACTACTCCTAGTGGATAGAGCCACATTCAATGCCACAATTACTAGGGTAGATGGGATTTCATCACCTAGTGGTGACAATAATTATGCCCATGTTTTTTGAATAACATATGAGAGATCCATGGGAGAGAGGAGGACTAGTGCCAATAGTGGCAAGGTTGATGCTTAGGCCACATCATGAGAGACTATGGATTAGTTGAGTATTATAGGCAGTAGAGTGATAGGAGATGGGTGAAAAGGTAGGAGCATTAGAGGTACCACCACTAGCTTCATAGGGAGAGGAATAGTGACCATCAAGGAGATGGCATAAATGGAGGTAGTGGGAGTAGGAGATAATAGAGACCATGGATGTCTCATATGACCCAAAAGGCAAGCTAGGGAAGAGAAAGACTATATAGAGGCCACTCAAGTGTAGGTTGAGATGAACTTACGCTATGACTACAAGATTTATTTTTAGGAGGTGACCTATAGATGAGGTTCTTAGAATTTTAATCAATGGGGAGACTATGAGTGGTAGTCACAAAGATGGAAAGATAGTAGTGGCCAACACATAGATAGGTAATCAAATTTGATTAAATGTTTCTTAAGTTTTTATTTGAAAAGGTACTAGAGATAGATTTTGAGATATATCAATGATCTAATATCTATCTAATTTTCTTATTGTAGGTGTATTAGAGGATGGGGTTATCAAATGAGTGTCCCTAGTGAGGGGAACACTTCATGATGTCCTAAATGAGGAACTAATGTCATATGAACCTATTACACTAGAGGACCCTAGGGTACCATCTACCTCAACTCAAGTGAGCTAGTTTAGACTAGTTTAATAGGTATCAAGGTAGATATGAGCATATATAGAGGGGATTCAACCATCAATAAGGATGGATTTAGGTGAGACATTGGCATGAAAAGACTTAGTTGAGGAGAGAGTTGTAGACCTGGTTACAATGACATATATGACATCAACACATGCCCAAAATAGAGTAATATATTCAATGGACTTAACCAATATGACATAGGTACATGAGCAAGAGAGAGTGAAACATGTAGTGACCTTGACCTATATGACACAGGTATACGAGTAAGAGAGAGCAACAGATCTATCTACCCTAGCTCAATTGGCATAGGTGTAGGCTTAGGTAGCTCATCTATAGGGGTAGGTGTCATGATTGATATCTCAAATAGCATCTTTATATTGTTCTATGTGGAGGGGTTAGACCAATGCATCTATAGGCAATGTGGCAAAGACATGAGATAGGCAAGATGGGGCCTAGCCATAGAGATGGAGTATTATGTATGGTTGCATTTATTATATAAAAAATCATTATATATATATATATATCTATTTGTGTGTGTGTGTGTGTGTGTGTGGATCATTTTCACATTTGGATATTAGATTGTATGTGTTTGTCACTATGGTTGTGTTTGTTGACTCTTTGGATATATTTATTTCTAATGCATGTATTTATATATTTGTTGTATATGCTATAGGAAATATATGAGGTGTGTTTTCTTTTCTCTTTATTATGTAAGACACATGTATGGTTATAAATAAATAGGCAAAAAGGACTTAGTAAGATATAATTAATCAAAAATGTACTACACACTATTTCAAGTTGGGAAATGTGTAATAACAAGAAAATGACTAAGTATAAAGAAGCAAAGGGAATGATAAACAAGATGGTAAACAAATAAATTTGTTTTTAAACTAAATAAATGATTGGAACCAAATTAAAACAAATAAAATCACACTAAATAATGTTGGGAAGTATGAAAATAATGTAATAAAATGGAAATCATGTGAAAGAACAAATGGTATAAAAATAAATCAATTGAGTCAATCAATCATATTAAATAATCTTAGGAAGTATAAGAGAAAAAAATGAAAAAAAATGGATCTTAAATTTATCACATTAATTCAAGTTGGGAAGTATGAAAAATTGAAAATTGTTGGATTATTACATGCAATCCAAAAATAAGAAGATAAATGTAAAATATAAACTAATTAAGTATAAAAAATACTAAATCAAGTGGGGAAGCATGTAAATGATGTGTAAGTTCACAATAAATCACATCTTATCTCATATTTGACACATGTAATTTTGATTATGACTTGTATTATTGGAAATTTTTGTGAGGAGGGGCATGTCCTATCCATGGTATTACACTATAACTCACAAAGGGAGTACCAATGAGGTGGAATAAATATGGAAATAAGGTAACAAAGTATGTGGGTAATAGGAAAGTGAATTTGTGGAAATTTGTGAGGATGGACAGGTCCTATCCATGGTGTTATAATACAATTCACAAATGGAATCCTAGGGGAGTGATTAGTGAACAAAACAATATTTATCAAGAGGAAATATGAGGAATGTAGGGAAAAAAAAAGGGGATGTAAAAATACTAATGTAGGAATCTTATGAGAAGACGTTAGGAGACATGAGGCATACTAAGGACATGAGAAGACACTAAGTGATTAGTAATCATCAATGTACAAAGGAATCTTATTCACTATAAACATTAAGATTTGTAAGCAAATAAGTGTGCTTCTAAGATCAACTCATGAAAGTAGATTGGTACAAGAAAATAAAAATGGACTTACCTTCCCATAATATGTTCCCCATTCCTTAGGTTCCTTTATAGAGCTATTAGTTTACTTTAAAGATTAGTTACTTGTGTGATAAATTAAGTATCACTAAAAGATATTTTTAGTTCTCCTTTTCTAATATACTATCCTATTACACCCCAATGGACCTAGGCTCTACCATGAGTCAAACTATGGATTTTAAGCTTTGACTATAAAAAGGAGATGTGTTTTGAATCATGTCTTTTAGTGTGATTTGAATTTTAAGAATTTTGAATGTTTTTACCTTTTGTATCATTGCTTTTTATTTAAATGATTTAGATTTTAAATGTTCTTAATTATTTTTAAGATTCCTCCTCCATACAGACTTGGAATGACCAATCATGAGAGAAAGAGTGATACACATGAATGAGCTATAGTATAGAGCTAAAGGGAGTTAAGTAACCAAAGACAATGACTGACTAGGACACTTAGGGTTAACAATGAACAAACATGTTATCTCAATTCTCAACCATGTTAATGCTTAGTTTGCAAAAAGGGGAATAAAAGGGGGAAAGGAGATACAAATTTGACTAGTTAAAGGAGAATATAATGAGATGAATTATTTTTTAACTGATCACATGGTAATAGGAAGGGACTAAAAGGGAACTAAGTTTGTATAACCAAGTCACAATGATAATTGGTTGTGAAAAAATAGAGATAAGAAATTAAAAAAATCATGAAGACATAAGAAAGGAATTTGTAAGAAATAAAATGTGGGAAAGAAAGACAATATAAGATATATAAAGTGTGAAAGTAAAGTCACCATATAAGATAAATAAAAATTTGACACTATGTCAAATGATATAATAGATAAATAAAGATAAAATTAGAGCACATGTCTAATCTAAAAGAAACAGTAAAATCACCATGCATGTGATCATAAATATTGATAAATTTTCCCACACACATTATCTAGAACATTAGATAGATCTCTATGAAGCTAGATACAAACTTCTACTAATGTCTCGTCTATCTTCAATGAAAACTAGGAAAATATTTCTCATCTAATCTCTTCAAAAAAAAGTAGGAATGCTAGATATATCATGTTGAAGATGGAAATGAGGTAAGGGATGCTCAAGATAATGCATGGGAGTAGACTCTACAAGATATGCATGAATAACTAGTGGGGAAGGATCCACATGTGAAAGAAGATCCATGTGTATAGAAGATTTATAGGTGGAGGCATAGACGGTGATGGAAGGACTAAAAGAGGGGATAGAACCACAAGAGGTGGAACCATGTGAGAATAAGGAAGATCCTTCTTCTGATAAAAAGCTATAGGAATAATGGTATAAGGTATGAGAATAACTATAATGTGATTTTTAAGGTGTTATGAAGGATGCAACAAAAATTAGTGTGATGGGTGTCACATTAGTGCTAAAAAAATATAGCTCAACATACATAGGTATATATTAAGGTAGTACCTTCAGAGGAAGCATGGATTTGTCTAAGGACTATGGGGAAGAAGGATGAAAAGTATCAATATATTTTTGTATCTTGTGATAATGGGTGGATAAATTATTATCTATACCATACAATAAATATATGTGCTTATGAGTAGGCTCAGGGGAATCACTCATAAGAGGAGGTGTAATAGGAATAAAAGGAGATTGAGAAGGATCATCAGCCCATTTGGTATGAAATAGAACCATCTAAGGTAAAGTAATCAACCCATCACCAAGAGAAGGTGAAGTTTGGGATGGAACGTGACTAAGCTCACCTAATGGAGCAATGGGATCAAAAAATAGGGATAGACTCAGTGATAGTGGAAATAGGAACATGCTCAACTATAGTGGGAGTAAGAATGGGATAAACTATAGTAGGAAAAGGAATGGATTCTGATGTGGGTTCCATTGAGGGAGGGGCAAGATATATATAAGGCAAAATAAGGGTTAAATACATCTTAGGTATAATCAAGTTATAATAGTCATGGTACCTATTAAAGTGGTAAGGCCTAATCATAGCATGATCCATGAATATAGTCTTATGAGGTTCCTAAAAAACTAGAGGTTTTGATGCCATCTCTACCATTGGTGGGTTTGATGATGTAGATAAGTGACATTATTATCAAATAACCTTGAGAAATTCTTGAAAATTGTGTTAAAAGGGTCAATTAGGTCAATCTAGCTTTATAGAAGCCTGTTGCTTAGTGCCTAAAATATACAAGGTTAACTATGTCAACTTAGTAGTCTAAACATGATGTCTAAAAGTTAAAAAAATTATATTATGTTGACTAAGTTGATCCATTAACTTGTGCTTAAAAAAGAACCTACATAGAAAAATAGAGTTATATGAATGCAACTGTATGTTAAACCTATGCACATAGGTTAAGATTATGTCAATGCAGTTTACCTAGTATGGAAAATATATGATAAAAATAATGAAAAATAATGAAAATTAAGTGAATAAATCCTTTAATGGTTATTTCATGTTAGGTTCACCAGTTCTTATTTATTTCACTAGTTCATTCAAGTTCACTAGAATGTATGCAAACAAAAATGCATCATATTTATAAATCAATCCTAACTCAAAGAAGATATAGCATACCTACACTTCTAATTAGGAATACATTTATTAAGTGGTATAATGACCAATATGGGCATCCATTAGACCTAATTATAATATCACTTATCATAATACACTATGATAAAGAGGGTTTTAAAGCCACTAGTCTAACACAATCATGCAATAACCCTAAGGGGGTACTAGGTCTTGATATTTCATCTATAATAATAAAAATAAAAGCAAATCTAATCTAGAGATCACCAAATCTTGTGACACAAAGTGGGATTTAGAAATTATAAAACTAAACATACATAGAAGACATATACTCATGTCAATGTATACATAATCCTAATACATTGAAGATAAGAACAAATGTTTTATCTATATACTCTTACAAAGGAGAAAGAAAGTTAGGAATACTTACCTTTGAATATGAACCCACTGAGCCTTAATCTCTCCCTTGGCTAATGTGCTTCACAATAATTATTTTGGTATGTAAGGATAACAAATACAAATTAGATATAGGATATACAACCTATCAATGCATCTAAAAGACTTCTCCATAAGGTAATACCCATATCTCCAAAGAAAGTATGTAACCCTAAGCTTTAATTATCAAGTAGAATGGTTAATAAGTAGATATTCCTTCACTCTTACTTATTTCATTTCTCATAATAAATGATGGAAATGAACTTGTTTATATAGGTGAATATTTCCATAAACACTTCAAAAAATTTCACTTGATAGGGTCGACCCAATCGACCTAGCACAATTTCATAGAGTAATTCACTAGGTCTTTATCTAGGTTAGCCAAAGGTCAACTAGATACTATGTGAAAAATACCCCAAAACTATATAAGGTTAACCATGCCAACCTAGTATAATCAACTGATAAAAAGGGATTTATGTGAGAAAAAAGAGGATAAATTTTAGTAAATACTTGGAATGGTTACAATAGAGAAGATCAAGCTTAGGGTAAATGGTTTTAGGAAACAAGTGTGTAGATAACATGTGGTAAAAGGGACAATAATCTTGTGAAGCATAAATGGTCTTCCCACCCTTTTCTCAGTGTACCCCTTAAGGTGTGCACTTAGAGAGATTAAGACTCAATGGGTTCCTACAAGATATAAATTTTTAGTAAGTGATAAAAGTTTAAAAATATTATGTGTATATAATTTACTTGACATTATAGAGGCATGAAGCTCCCACATTGAAGCATGTTGTGATTTGGTCCAAGTTGAAGAGGCTAATATCATCAATTAGAAAGGGAGTAGCCTTTTAAGATTGCTAATGCAAGAGGCTATCCTATCTAAAAATGACTTATTTGAGGTGTTTAAACAAGGTTACCATTCCCTTATTCCATATATATAAACCCTTTCATTCTTGGAGGATATAACTAATCTTAAGTGGCCTAAAGAAACCATCAAACAAGATCCACCTATTCTTGAAGGTAACCCTCTAGACATAATACAAGATTCACTTCAAATTTCCAAACATGATCAAGAAAAGTATATGATTGAGGCACAATTAATTATTTTTAAGGGAGACAATTATGGAATGATGATGATTGGGTATTGGACTCATGCATTCAACCTATGTGGATAAAGCTTGAGCAATAAGGCCTAACTACCTTCTTAAAAGGCCTTGGGCATGACAATATATTTAGATAAAAGTGGTATCCTTTACATAATAGGTAGTACATGATTGTAATCCTATCATTATGTGCTAAATTTAACTCATGGAGCCAACTTGATCAAAGGATTTTCCCTTTTGATCCTGGAGGAAATATGAGGTGTGTTTTAGTTAGCAGTTTCTAGTATTTTGTATCATGCTTTAATAAGTGCCAACACAAGTTTGTATATATCTATCTTGATATTTTATGGTCTTGTTAGGCTTGGTTCTTAAATGTTGGTGTGTTTCTTAGGTGTAGGTGTTAGTCCTTTTTTGTCCTTGTTGTCTCTTGTAGTTTTTATTGTAATCCCAAGAGTGTCATAAAGTACAAATTACTTGGTAGTCTATAAAAAGTCCTTCAAACTATAATGCTAAGATTGATTCATTATGGTCATGAAGGGGTTTGGATATTTTAACCAGTTGGATGGTCACCCATTAGAGTCAACAAAAATGTTGACATTTTAGCATCACGAGCCAAATTTAAACCCCTAATGTTAAAAAAAACTTTCAGTGACAACCACCCTACCTTGATTATGGTGATTTTTGGCATAGTCATGTCATCCTTGGTCCTACTTAGAATCTCTAAATCTTTCTATGAGTATCTTAATGTGTCATAAGGAATGCTTGAATATATTGTGTCATGAGTCTCTTGAGTCTTTTGGTGAGATGACAATAGTCCTTGTGAGCTTGGGGTGGATAAAGATGATTTTAGGGACCTTTTTTTATATTAAATGTGTTTGAAATTATTTAAGGTCATGATATGAATATTGGTTAGTGTATTCAATTTCATTATCCATGATACACTCATTTAAGCCCATTTAACACCTTAAATAACCCTTAAAACCATCAAATACACCTAAAAATACTTCATATAAGCCTACTTTGCCTTGTAAAACCTTATAAAGGGGAAGCCTTTTGATTAATTACATAAAAATGGGGTCTTATAAGGATCTTATTCATAGCATAATGCCACCCATATGCATTTCATGGCACTAAAAGCCCATTTTGAGACCCCCTCACACATTTCAATTAGTAAAATGGGCCCCACATGCCAAATTTTGACCCTTTCCCTTCCTCATACATATTTCCATATTTCAAATGGTTTATTCACTCATTATACCTCCCATATTGCCCTAAAATGATGGTTTAAAGTCATAGATTCAAATAAAATGTGGGAAAACATAGTTTTTAAAAAAACAATTATACTTGTATGAAAATGTACAAAGTATACCATACAGAGGAGGAACAAAGTATAAATTTTAAGTCATGATAGGTGATTTAGACAAGTTTCATGGTGAAAGGATGTCAAAAAGGTTTAAAACTAGCTCTCTCACTTCACCTACCTTCTCAGACAACACCTGAGGCTTATACTTATACTATACGAAGGAAAAAGAATGGGGGCCCAATATCTTAGCCAAGGGAAGTACCCTTAGTCAAATTCTATACATAGGTATTTGTTATTGTATTAACCCCATAAAATTTTGAACATTCCTTAATAACTTAAGGAATATATATACCATCTTTATTTGTATAGGCTAGTTTCAATAGAATTATTTTGGTGGGTTGTTGACTTGTTTGATCAAACCAATGAGTGATCATGGTGAATTAGGTATTGAAGGAGATTTTAATGTAATTTTTGGTGTTTTACTCACATGTGTTAGATAATTAACTAGAGAAAACATTTATTACTATCTCTTGCATGTAATTTTTAGGTAGGTCTATGTAATGATCAGGGATTGAATGTTCTTAGTAGAAGTTATTGGTTGAATTAAATATTTAGAAGATTGTTTCAAAGCTTCCCCATGCCTCCATTCTTAGGATGGAGGTCCATTAACTTCTTGTCACTTCAAAGGATCTTTAAAACAAAGGGGACCTCTTTTTTTTTTTTTTTGTGTGTGTGTGTGTGTGTGATTGTGTGTGTGTGTGTGTGTGTGTGATTGTGTGTGTGTGTGTGTGTGTGTGTGTGTGTGTGTGTGTGTGTGTGTGTGTGTGTGTGTGTGTGTGTGTGTGTGTGTGTGTGTGTGTGTGTGTGTGTGTGTGTGTGTGTGTGTTTGTGTTTGTGTGTGTGTCGTGCACGCGCATGTGCGTGCATGCGTGTGTGTGTGTGTGAGGGCCACTATGGTGAACATTTTGTGTGATCTAATAACATCTACAGAGCCTTCAAATAAAACTCAAGAACATCGAAGGAGGTGTTGAATTGATAATGGATCATCATCATACCCTTGTGAACAATCTTATGGACATCCATGGCATCCTTAAATTCTTAGGAACCATCCTCCTCTCCTAAAATATCACTCAATTTGTTTTAGTATAGTTTAATGTTTTTTACAAAGATTAAAGTTACTCAAAGTGTCCTAGGTTTCAATTTTGGACTATATATACCATTTGTCTACTTTCAAGGTGCTATATTTTAATGATTATATGTATAAGGGTCCTTAAGGACATTTTGGTTACATTAGGATGGGTCTCATGTTTCATTTCATGTCTCTTTCATACACTTGTCATTTCACATTAATTTCACTTCCATTTATACTATGTTTTGATCTTGTTGTTCATGTTCTACACCTCATGTCACCCTCATCCATCCATATATCCTTCATTCCTAAGATATAACATATAAAAAAACCTAAATAACCCTAGGAAACCTCAAGGAAAATGAATTTACTTAAGTTTATGCCTATGTAGATCATATACCCTATTGAGGAGGCAAATAACCACTTACAACCAACCTTTTTGTGCTTGTAGTGCAAGAGTCTCCAAGAACATGATGAGTGAACCATCCATGAGCATATAAGTTGGTATGAAATATTTAATAATTGACTCTAATTAATTAAATATAACATAAGAAAAGATAACTAGAGACTTAAAATGGCTCTAAGCACTTTACTCACTCATAAATTCGTCTCATAAACCCTTTTACATAGTCAACTATGGAAATGCATGCCTATGATAACATTAATCTTGATTTTGGTGAGATCAAATATTCATACATGAAGGGGAAATATTCACACTAAGGAATAATAATAGTGGTCACTCCCTCTAAAGATAAAAATATCATTAAACATAGTTTTGAGTATACAAACCTATAGACACTCAAAAACTACATAGTTTTAGATGTCAAAGCACCTAGAACCCTTGCCTAACTTTGAGGCTAGTTGAATGCCTAGTTGATTATCCTATTTATTAGTTTACTAACTTAAATTTTTAAATAATCCCTTTTTAACCCATTTTACTATATACCTTGATCACTTATGGTCAAAGTGACCATCGATGGTTAGCTTGACCATTAATGGTCAAGTCTCCAAGCCCGTTTTAAAGCTTTAAAACATTAAAACTAGTTGTATGAGATAAACATGGAAAATTTAAAAACTTTTATTTTGTGATGTAAACTACATTTAAATCATTATAATTTGAAAAAAAATCATCTATCCATTTATCAACTTCCTCTTACATATTTAGTAACTTCATCATATAAAAGGAGAGAAGCAGGAGAAGATCTAGATCTAAAACTCTATTAATCTATATCTAAGCTATCATGCATCTAGGTATCCAATGTCCCTTTATCAAGTAAAAAACATCAATGGAGACCAAAAACTCTATCAGTATCACTTTCAAAGGCCAAAGTATTGTCACTCTAGCCAAGTTGTTATAGCCTTCCACCAATAAGTTACAGTTATCTCCTGCTTATTTTTTTTATTTATATTTCATTTTTAACCTCCTTGCACTATCAGACCCATTAGTATCTTATTTTCCATTCCCATGATCCATAATAGACCTATATTTTACCAAAATTACTTAATCCATAATCTTATTTATTATCATTTCTTGAATCACATAGGTAATCACTGATAGTTAGTTCAACTGTCGATGGCCATCTCAACTATCGATGGTTACCCAACTGCCAATAGTTCACCCAAATGCTAATGATTACTATGGTATAAAATAAAAACAATCTATTATCACTCCCTTGATCCTAATTAGACCCTATATTATATGTTCCTACCTATTCATAGAGACCTTTCTAATTTTATAAACCTGACCCTAACTTTCCTAGCATGAGTATTGACCTATTTTTGATATATTTAGTGTTTTTATTTATCAATTAATTTACTTTCATCTCATATTACATGCATTTATTTTCTAGTTATTGAATGTAATTTTCCTTTTTCTTCATTTATATCAACCTAATTTTTATAGATAGTGGATTGATAGCCTCTTAACAAGCATACACTTTTTGGATCTAGCTCATGTTAGGTAGTCCACTCAACCATCCATCTAACAAACCCCTTTTTAGTGTCTTTATTATCTACAATTTATTCATTCCATTGAAAATATAATTTATAACCATCATATAGATCATGCACACACTTTACTAGGTATTCTTATACACAACCTATTACTAGTCTCATTACTTGCTTTCAAACTAAGAAATGAGTGGAAATTAACTAAAACATTTTGGCATGCCTAGTAGGACCTAGCATCCCTTTTTATTCCTTTCTTTTATGAACATCAAATGAAATATAAAATTTCCTTTTGGGATGAAAATAAAACTTTTTCATACATTGATTGCTTTCTTGTCTTAGTTCATCTAGTAACTTAAAGGAAAAGTAATTAATCAAAGTCTTCACTCTTGTTATCACACACTTATCCAAACCACATAACCAATAAACACATCAAAACATACTTGAGACAAGGCCCAACTAGGATTTCATCACCTAGCGGTAAACCTTACCCCTTATCAACAATCCTATTTGGAGGTCATTACTAAAGGGATAACTAACTAATCTATCTAGTTGAGTATAAACTCTAATATTTGGTATATTTTGGCCAAGCACCTGAAACCCCTATCATTGTGGTGTGTGAAGTGAGGGGGTAGGCCCCAATACAAATCCATGTACTAAAGATCAATACATATTTTTCTTTTGAGCACCTAAACATAACTTAAAACCAACCTTAGATCTCATCTTTAGTACCTCCTCTACAAACCAAATTTCCTCTTCACACCTTCTAAGGCATAATCCAAAAGTGATTTAAAAATAATCTTAGGTTGTTAAATGAATTTTAGCGTATGTTTGATTTCCTTGAGTTCTTTTTCTTTACTTAATCTTTATTTTAGGTGTGAGTTTCATCATTTTATATTATGTTTCCTCTCATGGTCTTTACTAAATAGCAGTTGAGAAATTAAAACAACCAACAACCACCTTCTTCTTCTTCCTCCATGGAGTATCCATCTAATTCTTAGGGTTTCCCAATTTTTCTCCCCCTACTACAAGGCCTCTAATCATTGCTAAGGATGATCTAGATTTCACTTCCTTCTTTGATAATAACCCCATGAATATTTAGCATTACCTAAACACCTTATCTACCCATACCCCTTTCACTTCAGTTCCTCATATAGATCCTCCCTATGGTATGCCTCCCCATATTTTTGTCGGTACCACCTCAACCCAACCTACGCTCACCTAATCCTCTTCTTCATCCAATATACCAACTACTATCACTCCCCAAACTCCATCCAACATCCCAACCATTAATTAAACACCTATTACCAAAATGAATAACTCCAACATTGGATCAACCTTACCTCTAATCACCTATACTCCCTCCACCATGGGGGTATCTTGTACCCCTATTTATTCCATTCCCATTAGTTCAACTAACTAGCTAACTTCTACCCCATTTTAGAGTTTGGTACTTTCCATACCTTAGACCCTCCCACCTATTAACACTAGAGTTACCATCCATTAACAACCAACTAGCACTTTCATGCCCCTAACCCTATCTACATTAATATCACCATCCAACAACCCAAACATACCTCTAACCCAACTCATATCATCCCCCTAACAAGTACCCATGACATCTCACCCATATCTTTCTAACCCATAGGGATGCATAGCACCTTATACCCAATTGTTTGTGCCAATCAACCCTTATATGTCACCATACCAACCTATTATGACCACTTACCAATATATGGACTCTTAAACACCCTCTATCACTAATCCATACATTTATTCTACTCAACCTCAATAAGGCTTACCACATAATTATGTAGCTTTCCAACCACAAACATTTTTGGTCTAGATGTTAATGGGAAAAATGACCAACCTAGAATCATCTATCTTTATGTCTCATAACCTTTTATCCTATGATAAAAATTTTAAAGATCCCATTCATCCATCCATTCTTATCCATGCTTATATTTCTTAATGATAACTACCTGTGTTTTCCAAAATACAAGGTGAGGAGGATCCCCAACAAAATTTTAGAGAATTTCATCTCCCTTGTTATTTGATCACATATGATGATGCTCTCCTCCTTCATACCTTCCCCATGTCTTTATCAAGAACAATCCTTGACTGGTATAGTGCCCTCACCAAGCACTCCATCTTTTCATTCTCCTAACTTACCCAAACCTTTTTAGAATATTTCTTAGTAAATATATCCAAAAAGGTTTCTATTACCAACCTCTATTCTATTATGCAAATTTTTGATGAATTAATTGCTGATTTCATAGAAATATGGAGAGGTCTCGTCAACTAACTTTATTTCTCCCTACCCCAACCTGAGTTGATTGAGATCTTCTCTTGAGGTTGTGCCAAAAATATTTCCCCACTCTTCAAGTTCAAACTTTTTGAATTTTTGATGAGGCATTCACCATGGCACACAAATTTGAAAACCAAGCCATTGAAAGGGAAATTCAAACTAAGAAATAAGAATTCTAGATTTAAATCCAATGATCCTCCCTCTAAAACTACTAACCAATAAACCATCCCAATACCAAAGTAAAATCATCTACAAACTTAGTTGTTATAAAGACTACTCCACCACCAATTATCAAACAACCCCATCAAACAAGTTCTTCTAACCCTTCCTACCAAAAAAACCAAAACCAAACTCTTATAAAAAAATACACTCCCATAAGAGAGTCTTATTCTTCAATTTTGAATAGATTTTTCAAAGCTGACCTCATCCAAATTTTACCTATTAAACCACCCCAATAAATTGATGCTTCTCACCCTATGCTTGGATGGTATAATGAGAATGACCATTGTGCCTTTCATTGAATTATTAGACATGACATTAATAGATGCAATACCTTTAAAAGTCTTATCCAAAGCCTAATTGATAGTGGAGAGCTTACATTTTATAATCCAAATACACCTCCTAATTATTCCCTTAGCATCTTCCACAAAACTTTTCCTAATCATGCTCCTTCTACCCATCACCATGATAATAAACCAAAATCATCTCACTCACATGAGGCACATACAATCAACATTATTATTAGTGAGCTCATTATTGAGGAGACAATTACCTTAACCACTCCATCCATTTAACTTATAGAAGTTGTGGACCCACCTTCCATTAATTTAGCTACTCAAACAAAGAAATCAACCACCCCTCTATCTTCACCTAATGTGGCTTTAACTTCATCCTCCTCTCCTTTGATAGAAACACCAAAGGAGGAAACCTTTACATTAACCATTTATTTTGCTTCCACTCCACCCATTGAAGTGGTAGAACCACCCTCCATTCCTTTGAAAATCTAAAAAAATGAAGCAACCATGTTTGTTACTTAACTTGAGGACACTACACCTACCTCATTAATCAAATAAAAATCCATTCCATCTCTGGAAACCATCCCGCAAGACCCAACCACCAATCTTTGAACTTCCCATAAAAAATAAGGATGAAGGATCCCTTCCCTCTTCTCCACCTAGAGGCTTAATTTTTTAAACTAATGACCAAGGAACCAAGCCCATATACAAGCCCTTTTTTAGACTCATCCAAAGTCTATAGTTAGCTTCTCAACCCAACTTTGATAAAGCCACCTTTTGGCATCACCTTGGGCTCCATTACTGAAACAAATATAAATAAACTTCCCTTCAATACACACTTAAAACAATTATTACCTCCCCATAAAACACTTATTCTCCCAAAACCATAATTAAACCATCCCAACCACCTCTCATTATCATTACCAAATCACCTCATGCATCTCTTACCGAACCAGTCAAGAATCTAGGAATTCTTCCCACACCTATTCAAACTCACCCCTCTTTGAAGTTGGACTTAACTCCATATAATTCACCAAAAAAAACCCCAACTAAACCAACTAAAATGATAGAGTTACCCAAAACAAAACCTCAAATTAGACCCATACCACCTCATTCTCATTTATGTTCTATTTTAAGACCCCATCCCTCTACCATCCCAATTACCTATTCTTCCTCTATAATCCATCCCCTTGTTTTATATACCTAAACCTACACCCACTAAATCATCTAGTTATCCTTAATTCTTAACTAATTTATCTACCTCTACTTTCCCACCTCTATCCAACCCCTTGTCATCTAAATCTTCCCTCCCAACTCATTTACCCTAAAGCCAACCATAACTAAGCAATCCCAACTATTGACCAAAACTATTCCACCACCTATAAATTCTAAGGTGAAAACTATTTCTAATAAGGCTCTCATCCTTAAAAATTTAAACTCATCACCTCCAACACCTTTGAATGAATATTATTCAACCATCCTAAAATGGTTTTTACAAACTTCTTCCATTAGTTTACCACCTATCAAACCATTTTACCCTTTCAATACCAACACCTCCTAGTTCAATGATAACTTGATATGTGCATGTCATAGGGAATTGGGACATGACATAAAGAACTACAAATATCTCCAAGCACTTGTCCATAGTCTATATGATGAGGATGATCTATTATTAGATGAACCTATTTTACCTTCATTGCTAATCATATCATCAACCCAACCTACCCAACCTTTACCTACTCCCTCACTCTCATATAAGATTGAGGAGGAGGAATCAAAGCAACCACTAAACCCAAAAAATCCCCCCATCCCCACTATTCAATGATTACCCACTTGTAGGCCCAGTATAAGGATAAGGGAAAAGCTAAAGTCTGTATTCCTTAGACATACCCTTCAACCCCTTAACCTTCTAACCAACCCCAAACACCTACACCTTCATCTATGCCACCACCAAGGCCCAAAGTATACATTTTGGGACCCTTTCCCTCCAACCCATCTGAATCCATCCAACATATCATGTTGAAACAACTTCATCAAACACTAGTGAAAATGAGACTTTATGAATTGATCAACACCTTGCCCCACCATCATCAAGCACTGATAGAGGATCTATAATCTATATAGGTTCAACCAAATGATACATAACCTATTTCACCCTTTATTAGAGCTTTTCAACTTTCTACCTTCATCACCTTTTAGGATTTTGAAATACCTCCTATTCATCTTGAGGATTTAGATCCTCCCATCTTTATAATCATGTACGTCAATCACTTCTACATCAAAAAGGTGATGATTGATGAAGGATATAACATCAAGATTATCTCATCCCATGTTTATTGCCAATTATAGTTTCCCAATAACATTATGTCATAAAGTACAATGGTTCTTTGCTCCTTTAATGATACTATGGCCACAACCTTGGGGACAATTATCCTTCATCTCTATTTGGGACCCTACACCTTTCCCAAACTATTTTACATTATATAAGGTGAGTTCTAATATAATGTTTTACTTAGAAACCCTTGGATCTATGCCATGAGTTATGTCCCTTTTACCTTACATAAATGTGTCAAATTTGAGCATGAAGACAAGTTGTTACCATCAAAGCTAGTCCTAGTCCTTTTGCCTCTTATATTATGACTATCAGCCTAATGATGTTCTTATTCCTCCCTCATCCAACTCACCATCAATGACTAATAACATTAAATTACCACCAACCAAAACCCATAGCACTCCCATACACAACCATGATAAATCTTTCACTAGATCATTAATCCCTTCTTCCTAGATTCCCATAGGAGACCCCTTGGAATCCATCTTCCAATGTCTCTCACTTGGGAAGTATTGTATTCTAGTTGTGTATGCTTTCCATACTTCACAAGAGTATGGGAACCTTAAACATGACCCTTTATATGATCATAAAATCAACACCATCATCTCTTTTGGGCTCCCCAACAATTAAAAAAAGTTCATATATAGGGGATTCAATCATCCCCTTCTTACTCCTATTTCCACTCCTCATAACTGACCCTTCACCTCCAACTTCTATTATCTCAATAGACTACCATTTTCTAAATCTTACCTTTATAAGCATGCTTGGAAGGGGTGTGGTATACCATTAGGAATAAGGACCTCACAGGTTACCCATAATCAAAACTCAAAAATCTCATGAGTTATTTGGCCTTGGGTTCATACCACTAGAAGAATTCACCTCACCAAAACCCATCACCACCATTGATGATGAGGATGTCCTATCTTCACCAACCCCATCTCCCTTGACATTTGAAAAATCCAATATCATATACCATCTAACTTTCTTTATCAATACCATTAGTCTGGTCCCTCTGACCTATCAAAAGGGCAACCAAACTAAAACCCTTCCTCTCATCCATCCTAAAAGGATAGAGATGGATTATCCTACCATACACACCATCCAACATCAAGATGATCAACTCATTCTCACTTACCTCAATGTAGGGGATTCTACTATTCATAAATCACTTCCTCTGGAGATCTAAACCATGTTAAATGAATTTATTATCGATGTCAACTTGGGTACTCAAAATAACCCCCATATCATCAAAATCAACTAATCCATAAATTCCATAAAGCAAAAATATTACCCTTCTTTCTTTCATGATTATAGCATAGCCTTTGCTTAGTCCTATCAGTATATGCCCAAAATTGACCCTTTTATTTCCCTCCACAACATTGTCACCCATCCTGAGGTTAAGCCAATTTGATAAAAGATTCATAGGATATATCCTTACATTACCCTTATTGTCAAAGAATAACTTTAGTGTGTCTTATATATTGACTTCATACAACCCATGGGCTATCCACAATGGCTTTCAAACATTATTCCCATCACCAAACCCATAGGGGGCCTTTACCTATACATCAACTTTCATGACCTTAACCTTGCTTTCCCAAAAAATGACTTCCCTTTTCCCAACATTGACCATTTTTTTGATCTTACAGCTGACCATGAGATGTTATCCTAGATGGATGGTTTCAAAATATATAATCAAATCTTGATTGCCCCCAAATATTAGCATAAAAATTCCTTTATCACCTAATGGGGGACCTTCTACTATAGGGTCATGCCTTTTGGTCTAAAGAATGATAAACCAACCTATCAACACACCATGACCTACATTTTTCATGATCTCATCCATAAAATTGTATAATACTATGTGGATGATCTCCTTTGTAAATCTAAACACTACAAGGATTACCTAGCCATTCTCACAATCATCTTTGATCAACTAATCCATTATCATGTTAGGTTCAATCCCAAGAAATTCATTTTTAGGGTCTTATCTGGAAACTTTCTTGGATTTATTATTTCTCTTTGAGGAATAAAAATAGACACCACCAAATTTAGAGTAATATTGAAGATGCCTCCTCCCAAATAATCTTAATAAAATCTATATCCTATAGGGGAAACTCCAATCTATTTATCACTTCATCTCTCAGCTATTAGATAGATGTCAACCCTTTTACCATCTTTTCAAGAAAGACACCTCCTTTAAATGGACCAAGGAATATCAATAATCCTTTTATTCTATCAAAAAGTACCTTCTCTCTCCACTTTTCCTCATTCTTCCTAAAGAAGACTAGCCTTTCTAGATTTATATGTCTACCATAGACCATTCCTTGGGGGCAATGCTCACTCATCATGATGAACAAAATAAATAACAATCCATCTAAAACATTAGCCATAAAATTATAGAATATGAGACTTGGTATACCCATTCTAATAAAATTTTCCTCACCTTAGTCTTTGTGGCTTACATACTTCATCATTACCTTCTTAATCACAAAACCTATGTCATCACTAACATCAACCTACTCAAATACATGCACTCTAAACCATACCAAAACTAGTGTATGGCTAAGTGGCTCATGATCCTAGATAAATTTGATCTTGAGTTCCTTAAAAAAAAAATTAAATGACAATTCATCACCGATCAATTGGTTGAATCCCCTCTACCTAATAATCAACCATTTTATCTTTCATTTCCCAATGAGTCCATTGCAACTCTTTCTAAGGGGGAACCCACTTACCAAATGACCTTGTTTTTTGATGGCTCTCAATGACAACATGGTGGGGGTACTAGAGTTATTCCCATTCCCCTTAAAGGTGAAAATATTCCCCTTTACTTTAAACTTAACTCTAAAGGCACCAACAATGTGGGTGACTATGAAGCCCTAGTCATAGGTCTTCAAAGTGCTCTAGTTTTAGGAGTTAAAACAATCGATATATTTGGTGATTCTCAACTTATTATCAAACAAGATAATGGATCTTATAAATGTAATAATGATGTCTTATTGAAATACATATATCTCATAGATGTACTCTTAACATCATTTGATCATTATCTTATCCAATTAGTTCCACACTCTACCAACAAGTTTGTAGATATAATGGCTTCCTTTGCTTCCCAAATACCATATTAGCTTGTCAAATATAAATAATTTGTCACCATACATGGATTTATCATGCCCTCATATATAATTTATACTCTTTCTACCATTTATAGTGTGGAAGCATCTCCTTTTGACATGTGGTATGACCAAACTTTTGATTACCTTAACCTTGACATCATTCCTCCCAACCTTTCAAAGAATGCCCAAAGATAATTTATTCAAAGTACCTCTCATTACACCATGCTATAGGTAATCCTTTACAAATTTTGTTTTCATGGTCTCCTTATCCATTAACTTTTTAGTCATGAGGCTTTCCATGTTATCAAGGAAGCATAAGACATAATTTATGGGAGGCATTTTATTGGCCTAGCCATCGATATACGAATCCTTCATCTTGGATATTATTGACCCACCATCAATAAATATTATTTTGATTATGAAAATAAGTGTGTCAAATTCCAATAACATGTTAATTTACATTAGGAACCTACCTATGGCCTTCTTGTGTCCAAGGACTATTGGCCCTTCTCTCAATGGGGTCTGGATCTTATTGGGGAAATAAATCCTCATTCTTCACAACACCAATCCATCATTACCACAAAAAAATATTTCACCAAGTGGGTGGAATCCATCCCTCTTATCTCCATAAAATCTAAAAAGATTATTGAATTTATCACCCACCATATCATCTTCCACTTCAGAGTTCCTCATAATATCATCACTGATAATGTCAAATCCTTTAAAAAAATAAATTCCAAGATCTTTATGATGATTTTTGCATCAAATTAATTTTTTCCTCACCCTATCATCCATAATCAAATGGATAGGTAGAATCCTATAACAAAATCCTCAACAAAGTAGTGGGTGCTTCAATATAAGATTGGATTTGCACATTCCCTTCACTTTATGGGCCTATCATAATAGAATTTTAACCCCCCTAGGTGTTACCCCTTTCTCTCTTGTCTTAGGAGAAGAGTTAGTCTTGAATCTTAAAGTCTAGATTCCTTATTTTCACATTTTGTTGCATGAAATCATTTCCAAAAGCAATTATTATCAAGAATGCCTCACACATCTTGAGCTACTTGATGAACATCACCTTGCAGTCCTTAATCATCTTTGTGTTTATCAAGAATGAATCAAGAATGCTTATTAAAAACATCCAAAAGAGTGTGAATTCAATATTAGAGACGTCATCCTTAAGGAAAGCCAATATGTAACTAATATGGAGAAAAGCAAAAAAGTTAAGTTTACTTTTAATTGGCTTGCAACCTACATCATAACCTATAAGTATGGATCAAGAGATTATAATTTTTCTTCTTTCAAAGGTAAGCTAGAACTTGAGCCTCTTAATGCTTTTCATTTTCATCCTTTTTATTATTAGAAGAAGGATTGAACTCACCTTTGTGTCTAACATAAGCTCATCCTTTGGTTTACAAGATTTTCACTCCCTTTATACTTTCACCCTATTCCCCTTACAAACATTTGATTAATACATATAATAATGTGATTATAGATCATAATTATAGCCTAATCCTAAGCATGGATACCATGGCTCTACCCAGTGCATGGTTCTCATGGATACTTTTCATCTTTATTTAGATAGAAACCCATGATTAGTTATCTTTCAAACCACTTTCCCTCATCTAACATCATCATATTTTTGTGTTAAAATTATTACCCCCATAAAATTTGACCTATAAGATTAAATATACTTGTCCATGTATAAAACCGAGCATTCAAAATAAAATTGGGATACTAAAATATTACTTGTGTCCATATCTCTAGCATTACATACCACTCCCTTTAAGGACAATTGTACAACACTAAATTGATTGAAAAGATAGATTGTTCCCTTGATGATAGCTAAAAAATAAAAAAATCCAAATTTAGACCACTCCCTTGAAGGATAACTAACTCAAAATTTGTCAAAGAAATAATTTAAAGCATCATGCACTGATCAACTTCACCAATTCTATCAACACCATAAAAGCAACGAATAACCCTATGTCAAAATAAAAGAAAGCAAGCCACAATCAGCTTTTAAATATGGAATTAGTAGACTTCCCTCATCGATTAGTTCACACATTATATTAAGGCATGGAATTGTCTATTAGGGTTCTTTAGTCACCTAGAAAAGGGGTAAGCTACCTCATATCAGGTTCCCATATTACCCATTTCCTAACTATCACTTACTTTCCCTTATTCAATTCTCTAAGATAAAGGGACTATGAGCTTAATTGACACAAAGTGATACCAATAACTTATTTTTTTGATCAAATAATGCTCATGAAAAGTTTTAGAAAGGATGATTTTCATTAAGCCAATCTAACTTCAATTTTGTTAGGCATTTATCAATGACAACATCATGCCTTTCTTACCCTATCATTATTAGTTCATGAAGACATGTGTCTCATGATTCTTTTAGATTTTAACATAATTAGTTTGTTACCTACTTTATGTTATTTTATTATATTCCTATGTCACATACCATATCCAAAAATTTATAATGTCATCCATATACATTTCAAACCATGAGCCCAAACATTAATCATATCATAAACCATATCATCAAAAACCATAATCCAAACCATCTTATCCATGATCATGATAATGAACAAACACATAATCCATAATATAATCATTAAAAATTATTAGTATATCAAATTCAAAATCACAAGCACATTATCATATCTATCTAAAAACACAAAACAAACTATATTCTCTATTAACATGTCATCATATGCCTAAAACTATGAATCCACATATAAGCTTATAGGGCATAGGGCATGAGTATCCTACCAAAACATAAACCATGCACATTACCAAACATTAAAACTAATGAACCATAAATAAACCACATTCATAACCATAATCACACATCATATCAACAAATAACATAAACCACGTCATCTACCATTTACCATAAACATTCTACATGGGTCACATCATATCTACCAAATAAAAATCATGCCACATATATAAATTGTGCCATAATTTTCTTTAAAATTATCATATATACATCATCTGGGCCATCATCAATCACATATAAATAATAATATCATAAACAACATTTGAATATGACAATAATCGAAACCATCCATGATCATATATATATATATATATATATATATATATATACCATATTCATCCAATGAACACAACATAAATATATATGAATAACATTACACATAGCCTATTCACATCATATATCACATATCTATCATCATGTCATAAACATAATCATTACTCATCCATAATCATGTACATCAAATGCCAAAAAACATGCACATCCATAAACATCATCGCATGCCTAGGTAAACATGCTAAAATCTCATATTCATCAAAATATTCAACATCTCTATCATCATAATGACATCCTAACCATAATCTACATCTATCTCATCCTGAACATGATCAACATCTATATCATCATGAGCATAATCAACATTTTTATAATCATAAACATCATATAACATAAAAATTATGTACATCATCATATAATAAATACATGGAATAATATATAAATCTCTCTCATATAAATCTTGCATCATCGACACGTAGGCTAGAATCAAAATCAAGAACATATGCATCATATAATCTCCTCTATCAAGGCCTTGGTACACCACTACCATTGGACCCATCTACACCTACACCTATACCTACATTACCATCTAATGGTGGCCTCTTTGATATCCCTTCCTATCCCACTATTAAGTCCCACTATCCTAGAGTAGCTATTAAAGGACCCCCTACCAAACTAACCCTATACATTCCATATCTCATCTCTAGTGGCAACTACACTAGCACTGTCACCTCATAATATCTTAGCTCCTCAATGGTGGCTAAGTAGCATGTCCTTAAAATTATATCAAGTGGTCCTCATACTATTATTGTGGTCTCTCCTATACTTTATCTTAGTGAATCTCTCTCTTGAGTCACTAACATAATAGATATCCTCACCTAATCTTGCTCTCCCATCAAGGTGACAATCTGACCCTATAAAATGACCACCTATCTATGTAAGCTAGTAATATAAGCCTATGTCATTTCCACTACCATTACCACCTATCCATATTATGTCAATGTCTTAGTGGGATCCAAATCCATAGGATGTTGACCATCATCGCCCCATCTAAAGTTAGCTTTTGTATATCTAGTCTAGTACCAAGTTGCATATCTATTTGCAATACCTATGTCATCAATGGTATCTCTAGTTAGTAACTATTCATAGTTTAACATGACATCCTATGGTTGTGGCTCTAGGAACTAGAACTTGGCATCTTCCCTCCTATATCTAAGGACATCTCATGGGATCCCCTGACCAAGTCCAACCTATCTTTACACTCTCTCAAATGGGATAAGCTCTATCTCCCCATCATATCTCACATAAATCCAATGCTATCTCTATTGGAATAATGTATGGTATTTGTACCCTGGCCACCTAGGCCAACCTGCGTATGGCCTCCATACTATATCAAATACCACCAAACCCTCCAAGGCATCTCTGAACCACTCAATATATTAGTCACCACCACCAGTACCTATCAATACATAGTCACCTCTCCGTCTAGTAAAACCAACTAAAAAGGGCTCTTAGCTAAATCCATCCTAGGGTGTCCCCACTAGCCTCAACACCCATATGTGTTTGTATGCCTAACAATGGATCACGAACCCAATGCTGATCCCATATTACCTATATGCTCTAAAGGCCTAGAGATATTTTTGTGTCTACAATAATAACACTAGGGCCCATCCAAACACAGTCATCCCCAAAAACATCTCCACTAATACCTGTAGTAACAAGTATGGGAAGTTTTCATTACTTGAATCAAGCACTATAAAGTATAATATGAGCATAATCATCATTATAAGAAATAATCTATCTATAGGAGACCTCTGGTAGAAGGATCTATAGCTGAATCCCCCTGAGTGAAATAGAATATGTACTCAATATGTGTTGTAAATCAAATCCATATGATAGTTAATATCTTTACTCTATGGTAGATTATCTCCCCTTGAATGGGTAGCCATGTAATATGTTGAATGTCTTCTAGAAGAATCATCATGTCCCCCATCAGTAGCAAAAATGTGTTTGTGGCTAGGTCCCATCTCTTGATGAGTGTCAAAATCATACCCATATCTTATGACAAGTATTGTTAGTGAATAATTATGCTTAGTCTGACTATCTCCATATGTCTCCACTCCTCTATAGTCATCACATCTCAAACATCAACAAAAATATAAGGGACCTGGTCCCTCATCTGAATCTACTCATGTGCATGTATACAAATTATGTTAGCAATGGCTACTTTGTTTTTAAAAACTTAAATACCAACCTACACCTACCTTTCTCAACCTATTACAACCTAACCAAAGTTGAAAACTAGACCCCTTACATCTACATTACTTACATCTATCCAAACCTCTCCAATACACCTATATATCTATTAGACACCAACCCTCACATATCATTTTAACTACCTAATCACTTTTCTCCACTAACTTCTACCTACCAGCCCCTATTCATCTTTAAACCTTTTCATTTACACCTTCCCCTCCTCAATATCTCTTCCCCAAATTTCACACTTTATTTTCCACAATTTACTATCTTACAACACCCTTTTAAAACTTTGACAACACCTTTTACCCATTTACAAATGATTCACACATGCATTAAACCCTTTTCACATTTTATACACTTTCCACAATTTTCAACCCTTTGACTAGATCTTTAACCTTTAAAACACTAACATAACTCTTACCTATTCTTTAAAACCTTCACCTTGCATTGTCCTCAACTTTAATTTTTAGACTACTTTCCCCAATTCCTTTGACTAAAATGGTTTGTTGAACCATCGATAGTCCCTTATGGACCATTTTTATCCTGAGCTCGACCATCAACGATTGATTTGAACCATTTATGATCACTATTTGTGACCACTAGTGGCACAACTCAAACCCTAAACCTCTCTAAACTTCTTTAAAAACACCTAAACCCCCTAATTTTTATACCTAAACATATTACAACCGAAATTTATACCTAACACACCCTTTCCCTATTCTAGTCATCTATACCTTCACCTAATTCAACAAAACCTAAGACTTAAGGTTTCATCTCTTATAAACCCCTTTCAAAACCTTGCCCAAATCTCTCACCACTAACTATAATGCACCTTACAAAACATCCAATTACACTATGTTATTAATCTTAAGACAACTCTTATCATGTTCTATAATTGTTGGTGTGGGTGAAGCCCTTGTATTACTACACATCAATTTTATCCTCCACCCTCCATCGTTTCATCACTCAAGTCAAACTTCATGAACACAATCCACCAATCAATCACCAACACCTCAGTAGGATAAGATAAAAATATATAATGCTCTAGTTCACCCCAAACAGAAAGTTATAAAAGTTAAATGGTAAAAATGAATTACCATTTCACTTTTTTATCTCATCTTTTTAGGATTTTCTTGACCATCAATGGTCAAGGTGACTATAAAAATTTGACCCTAGGGAAAACCCTAACCATCGATGGTTAGGGTACCACATTATTTTTTCTAATATTTAAGTACCCCACTTAGGTGTTATCTTTTTGGGAGCTTACCTTATTTCCCCCAACCAAACCACTTGAATTTTTAGAGATTACCCTTCTCTAACTAGACCATCTAACCATGTCCACCTTGACATTGGCTATTTTTGACCCTAATATTCACATGGTTTTTAAAACCTTTGCCTTGATCATTTTAACCACATTGACCAACCTTACTATGTTGCACATTGAAAACTTTTCACCACCTTGTGCATGACTAAACCATTTGTGTTATTTTGAGGGAGCACTTCCTACCTTGGATACATGTGACCAACATTGAACCTATCTATATGACTTGATAGGCCTGACCTAGTTAGCTATGACCAACATTATGGACCAATTACCCTATCATATGTCTCCCTAGAACCTAAACTTATTTGTATCAACATTGGCAACTTTAGTCTCTACATAATATTGATTATCACACTTCATCTCATTTTATGAACACGTTTGGATTTCAAATGCCCAATGATTTTTTGTCACCCACTTTGTCACTATCTCTTTACCATTTATCAAACCCTGACCTAATTTTTCATTTACTTCATCTACTCCCAATTTGAGGGGGAATACATCCTCCCATACTTGGGGCTATTAGACCATGACCAACAACTTGTTTATTTTTGTTTTTCATCTTATTAATATAGATCCACATAAAAAAGGGGGAAAATGTAGATACTAAAAAACTACACAATTTTAGATGTCAAAGCACTTAGAACCCTTGCCTTACTCTGAGGCTAGTTGACCACCTAGTTGACTTAGCTTATTTATTAATTTAATAGCTTAACTTTTTAAATAACCCCTTTTTAACCTATTTTCCTCTATAGCTCAACTATTGATGGTTATTTTAACCATTGATGGTTAGATTGACCATCAATAGTTAGGTTTCCAAGCCTATTTTAAATCTATAAAGCATTACAACTAGTTGTATGAGATAAAAATGACACATTTAGAAACTTCCATTTTGCAATGCAAACTATCTTTAAAGCATCATTATTAGAAAAAAATTCCTCTATCCATTTAGTAACTTCCTCCTACACATTTATTAACTTCATCCTATAAAAGGAGAGAAGTAGGAGAATATCTAGATCTAGAACTCTAAAAATCCATGTCCAAGCTATCTTACATCTAGGTTACCAACATCCCTTCAAAAAACAAACATCATCAATGAAGACCCAAACCTATATCAATTTGAAGTCCAAAGTATTGTCACTCTAGCTAAATTGTTTTAGCCTTCTACTAATAAGTTACAAGTATCTCTTGCTTATTTTATTTGATTTATATTCCATTTCTAACATCCCTACCCTATTAGACCCATCAATGTCTTATTTTCCATTCCTCTAATCCATAAAAAACCTCTGTTTTGCCCAAATAACCTAATCTATAATCATTTATATAATCACATAGGTAATCACTAATGGTTAGCTCAACTATTGATGGTTATCTCAACCATCGATGGTTATTGAACCACTGATGGTTAGCCCAACCATCGATGGTTCACCCAACCACTGATGGTCACTATGGAAGAGAATAATAGTAAGTTATTTTCACCCCCTTAGCACCAAATAGACCCTATTTTATATGTTCCTTCCTATTCATGGAGACCTTTTTGATTTTTTAAACTTGACCCCAACTATCTTAGCATGAGTATTGACCCACTCTTTCTATATTTAGTGTTTTTGTTTATCAAACAATTTACTTTCATCTCATCTTAAATGTATTTACTTTTTAGTTATTAAATGAAAGTTTAATTTTTATTCATTTATATCAACTTAATTATTATAAATAGTGGATTAACAACATCCTAACAAGCATACGCTTCCTAGATCTAGCTCACGCTAGGTAGTCCACTCAACCATCTATCTAATAACCCCCTTTTTAGTATCTTTCTTATCTACATGTTATTCATTTAGAGCCAAAGAGGAGTTATCACCATCATCTAGATCATGTATGGACTTTACCAAGTATTCTTATACACACCCTATTACTAGTTTCATTACTTTATTTCAAACTAAGAAGTGAGTGGAAATTAATTGAAACAAGACCTTCATAGGCATAAGCCCTAAGCCTAAGTAAAAGAAGTTATACAAGGGAAGAAAGGTTGGAAATGGATGTATAATAGTGTATGTAACCTTTAAACACACTAATTACACCCTATAATCATCAACACCTTAGGGAAATAAAGGATAATATCATATTCAAGACCCTTGTGCTCAACCATACAGTCAATAGGTATCTTATAACTAGTTTGAAAAAAAATGACTATTTAAGGTCTCTATAGGCACATAAAAGACCTAAAAATTAATTATCTGATTTGGGTAAGAAAAATAGTGGGTATGACCATTATTTTGTCTTAGACCTAGCCCAATTTGTGATAGCTAGTTATTGGGCTAGGTGAGGGAATGCTTGCCTTAAAGGGTCTACAGGTATATTAATATCCAAAAATGGATTTGGATCATTTAAATTGAATTTTAAATGTACTAAGACCTCTTCCAATGGAAATATCATCCTCAGATACATCAAGTACCATTTAGGTTAGACCAATGCATATAGGCTTCACACCTGCTCATAAACTCTACCAACATCTCAAAGCACATCCAAGTTATCCAGAAAAAAATTGATGGTTATATAGGATGTATAAGAATGTTAAAAACCATAATATTAAGTTATCCCATTTAAATAAGTGAGAAAAGGACTTGAATAGATTCAAAACCTTTTTCAAACATTTAACCCTACAAAAAACTAATTTGAATCCTAATTTCAAGTGATCACACACTTCACCATAGGGATGTTCAGGCCCAACACTCTTAAGGAATTTAAAATATCCTTATGGAACAAGTAGCCATGATGGATTGGTCGGTATTAGGGGGATAACCTCTATGAATGATCCTTAAGAAAATAAACTATCAAAACTAGTCTTTAGACAACATGAGTGCCACCTTCCAATGTTCCTCTCTCCATAACTCTTTGCATGGGACCTCATGATATTCATGGAAGATAAGGAGGATAATGTAAAAAAGGATTATGGTCTTTTATTCCATCTTGGGCATCCATATTCTATATAACATCACTAATAATCCCAAGCACTCATAAACTACCATTAAACCCTAATAAGGACTCGATTAGATAGATTTGATGACAAATGCATACTATAACCTTGGAATGGCTTTAAAAACACTTGAAACATCAAGTGAACTTAGAGATGACTCCATCTATGGAGTTGAGTTGTCTTAAGTTTCAATTTTAGACTATGTATACCCTTTTATGCTTTTAAGGTGCTATATTTGCATGAGTATAAATATAAGGGTCCTCAAGGTCAAGTTGGTTATATTAAGATTGGTCTCATGTTTAATTTCATGTATCTTTCATACACTTATCATTTCACATTGCTTTCACTACCATTTATACTATGTTTTGATCCTATTGTTCATATTCTACACCTCATGTCACCCCAAAATCACCCTCCTCCATCAATCCATCCTTCATTCCTAGGCTAGACTAGATAAAAAAACTAAATACCCATAAGAACCCTAAAAAATAATGAGTTTATGGAAGGTTAGACCTATATAGATCATATACCCCATTGAGGAGGCAAATAACAAACTATAGCCAACTTTTTTGAGACTAAATTGTAATAGTCTCCAATAACATGATGATTTAACCATCCATAGGAATACAAGGTACTATAACATAGTGAATGAATTTATTTAAGTAATTAAATAAAACATAATACAAGATCACTAGAGTCTTAACATTTTTGTAAGCTAGTTATATGGTTAGGTGAGTGAAGGCTTGCCTTAAAGAGTCTATAGGTAGATTTGGATCCATAAATGGTTTTGGATCATTTCAATAGGATGGTAAAGGTACTCAAACCTCCTCCAAGGGAAGAAACATCCTAGGCTACATCAAGTGCCCTTGAGGTTAGACCAATGTAGATAGGCTTCAAACTTGCTCATAAACTCCACCTCCATCTCAAGGTACCTCCAAGTTCTCAAAATAAATTTGATGGTAATAGAGGAAGTATGATAATGTTTTATACCCTGATATGAAGGTCTAAAGTGGAAATAAATAATAAAAATTATTGAAAATCTTCATAACATTGGTTTATCCATTTAACCCTACATACAACTAACTCGAATCCTAGTTTCAAGTGCTCACACAATTCACCATAGGGATGCTTATGCCTAGGGATATTAGGTAATTTTAATCCTCCCTATGTACTAAGGATCCATTATGGATTTGTTTCCATTGGTGAGATAACCTCTATGAATGTTCCTTAAGAAAATAACTTGTCAAAATTGGGCTATAAACAACATGAGTTCCACCTTCAAATTCTCCTCTCCCAACACACTCTTTTAAACGGACCTTAGGATATTCATAGAAGATAATTAGTTAAATTCACTATAGGTTCATTTTCCTTGGTACTCTCTTGGATGTTTGTACACCATGACCATCACTAAGACTCCCAATTACTCATAAACCCCCATAAAAACTTAATAGGGACTGAACTAGATATATTTGATGATAAATGCTCCCTATCACCTTTAAATTTCCTTAAAAACCCTATAACATCAATTAAACTCATAGAGGTCTCCATCCATGAAATTGAGATTCATAGATAGTATATGGAAGCATCTAAACTCCATATTTTTATAGGATTTTGAGTTATAAAAAGGGTACAAAACTTTTTGACAACCTTGCAAATGTTTGAGGGGGAGTTTTTACACGTATTAAACCTTATCAAGTCATAATATATCCAAGGTTCTCCTTGGAAACATCTCTTTAATTCACTTCTAAAGAGCCAGTCTGTAAACTTGGATGACAAAGTGACTTAGTCAACTACTACAACAAAATTGCAAGTGTTCCTTAATAAACAAATACTCATATTATTGTATAAGGTGTTTTTTATTAATATCATGTTTTCATAGGTTCTAAATATATCTTATAGTTATTTCATGGCTATCAAACACCAACACTTAGGTAAGTAAGCATAATTGGCCTATTTGGCCTGCTTGGTCAACTAAAAGAATTAGAGTTGGCATGTGGAGACTTATGAAGGGTTTAATATAGATATGTTAAAATTGGTAACTGATCCTTTAAGGGAAAAAAAATTCAAAATTAATGTCATTTAGAGATAATGTGGTGGTTATCAAGCCTCACTAGTCTATGAAGGGGAGTTACCTCACTAAATGACTCATGGAGAAGGTTATTACTAGACCTCCTTCAGCTTTGTAACTATCATAAATATATTTATGGTCCATTTTGATCATGTTCAAGCCTTTGAAAGGGATAAATTAAGATAACTCATCCCCATGACCTCACTCTAATTCCAAAGGGAGCCACTAAGGAAGACTAATGCATGGGATAGTTGAAGAAGGTTTGTGTAACTAATGTAACAACTATATGGAGTCAACCTTGGTCATTCATGACCCATTTCTCCCATTTCCATGCCATTATCCCATTCATATCTCCTTATTTATTCTATATATTGAGGGATTTATGCCTTATATTGTATCCCTTGGTTAGATGTAGCAAAGCTTTTCCAAAATTGCCTTGTACACCTTTGAATCAATAAAAGAATACTTGCAAGTTTATTATTGAATGCTAGTGTGTTTCATGAGAGTTTATTTGTATAATGTATGAATTATGTTGTCATATATAGGTTCTTTCATCCACCTATATTTAGGTTACTATTCTATTGTAGGTTGTATAAAGTTTTGGTGAGTAGAGGTGTTCTTGAAGTGTCATAAGATAATAGTATCTTATGTACATCTAAGCATTTTTCCTTCATGTTGCATAAATCTTAATCAACATTCATATGAAAAATTCATTCTTAAAATACCATCAAGAGGTCTAATTAATTATACTCTCCATTAGGTACATTAGTGGGTTTTAAAGGATAGAGTAAGAGAGGATCTTTTTTTATTGGTGCATCACCACTTTATATTAGATTATTTTTCATCTCTTTTCCCTTTTCATTGAAATAAGGTTATGTCTTAGAGATATTTTAAGTGACAAATTAGGTTAGCTATCCTAATCAAAACTAGATTTTAACCTATATATCCCATAGCCTATAGGTCACTCTAATGTTAGTCTAAATTTAAGGTGGATGTTAATAGTCTTTTTCTCAAGAAGGGTGAAACCTAGTTACCTAACATGTCCCCAACTAGGTTCTATTGTCCTTATGCCCAACTCTTCCCAATGGATGCTTTTTAAAATGTATTCCCCTAATAATTCATCCTAATCTCATTTTCTTATCAGCATAAATAATATAACCCTATAAATACAAGTATAATCCACCTATATTCACTAAATGGAAAATAAATGCAAAATATATACAAACTAAAGACAAATTTGTGAAAAATCAAGGTACATTATCCCTATTCTACCCTAATTTCTACATACTACCATCTATAGCAACCCTAAGTCTAGTTTTTAAGCATTTAAAATATCAATCATGTTCAAGGAATCTAAGGCCACTCTCATTATATAATTCACTTGCACATACATCGAGCACTAGGTGTGATTAGTACATTAGACTTGATCCTTCTTTGGAACATTGGTACGTAGGAAAATATCTACACATTTAGGTGTTGAGAATGTCCAATCCATACTAATAACACATTCAATTCTTGTTCATATCATAATTGTAAAGAGAACTAGGGTTTGCACACTAAATCAATAATTCTAGGTATAATACATAGCTACAAGTTTTGTTCACACAATAATAGAACATATAGACATAGGTGTAGGTGTTCCTAAAAAATAGGAATAATTATACAAAAAGGGCATCAGTGCTACATTAAGGACACTAAATATTGATTGAACTACTATCCAAATTAAGAACTAATATCTAGTGAATAGATGAATATCAGAATCCTATTTGAGATACTCAAAAATATTTAGATCTCAAGTTTCAAAATTTATATCATATATGATAGTTTATTTTCAACTAAGTCTCTATTTAACCCTATTTATTATTATTGGAAAGTTAAAATAAGTCAAAGGTCTTAACAATTTAGTAGCTTAATTATTATATTTATTTAGCTAATTTAGACATGTCCTCCCTTTAACCAAACATAGGTAATTACACATGTAAAAACCTAAAAGGTTAATTACATGTCTTCCTTATAAACTTAAAACATTTTATCACAATCAAAGCTCCTAATGTTTTTAAATGATTCACCAATACCAAGGATACTAAAACATTCAAATGTGGTACTATTACCAAAATTTCCAAAACTTTTAAATGATATACCATAAAAAAAGTTCCAAAATTGAAAATAGGTGCACCATTACCAAAATATCAAAAATTTCAAGTGAATTTCAAATACCATAAGTTCTAAATGTTTTAAGTGATACAGCTCTCAAAAAATTTATCATAATGATGATACAACAATTATTCCTATATCCCAAATATAAGGTGAATTACAACCAATGATTAAATATTTGAAAACCTTAATAATTCTTAATATTTATCTTGTCTCTAAGATGACTACTATAGGAGATCACCAAAGTCAAGTTTTACTTATGAAATCAAAAATGATATCCTACAATTATATTACTAATGATAACCTTATCCAAAATAAACCTTTTACAAAATCTATATTTGAATATCAATATCCACAAGATTTTATAATTCCAAATTTACATTTTTTATTTTGGACTTGAATATTCTTCCAACCATATAATTAAATATGTTCATTATATTGATCATTGGGATAACCATGAATGATTATAATTAAAATCATTCCATGAAAGTCTCACACAAGATGATTTGGATTGTCTCTATAGCTTATGAAATTTTTCCTTAACAACATTTAATTAATTATAATATGTTTTATTCTTATCCTTTAATATGGATAATGTACTAAAACTTACATCATAACATTTTCAAAACATAAAAAAAACATGATAATGAGTCTCTTCAAGATTATGTTATTTGATTTAATAACACATCATATTCCTTAGTATATCAACCTTAAGATTTGAAACATTAATTCCTCTTTATTATAGGTCTTACTTCTCCACTAAAAGAAAGGGCATTTCATAAACATTACACCTCATTTAAAAATTTGTATCTGGATATTCATAGGCATGCTTGTTTCATAATCCAATACAATAAAGAATTAAATATATCTCATACGAAGTGTAAAAAACTTTTTCAAGATACATATGATGGTAAAAAATTTGATAATGAATGCAAGAAAAAAATTATGTGCCATTAAAAATATTTAGATGACACCTTTGTAAAATTACTCAATATAGACCAATACCAGATGTGCATACTCCACAACCACTTGCAAAAATACAGAGAAAAAAACATCCTTAATAAAAGGATTTATAAATCACATTATTTATGTGTGGGATTTTTTTTTGCCTAACCATATTGATCTTACAAAAAGAGATAATTAATGTAATGTCAGATTTTCATCACAATTTAGATATAATATCAAAGACTTACATCATAAAGGATAATGGAAAGATTATTTGGGATTCATTTTAATTCTAATTAATTATGGTCCAATTATTATCCTTACAAAAGTATGGGTCATGCCCCATACATATCTACACCCATTAACATTGGAAAGTTTTTGGTTATATGAAATGTGAGCTAAAGTAGATCAAAACAAACATGGCATTTCATTTTCCCACAAGGGAATATTAGTTCACATATCACACAATGGTGATTGTGATTCTACTAAGCAAGTAAAGAGATAACAAGAACATGTTATGAAACTTTTCCAATAAACACACTCCAACCATGACAAATATGATTCATACAAATAATCTTGATCAAAATATATCAAAAATTTAGAAAAACAAATATTTTAAGAGAATATAAGAACATTCAAATAAATTCAAAAATAAAAAGATATTATGCATGCATATTTTTACTACATCATTGGCATATATGTTCTTTAATTTATGTTAGTATATAAAATATCATTTATTTTATAGACACACATATGTTTTGCATATACTTATTTGTGATACATGCATACACCAAATACATGATACATACACTTTCATATGTTGGACCATTCCTTTTCCTGTGTGACACACTATGTTGGGGGCATGATCTTGATTGATACATGTTACATTAATTTATGATCATTTATGCATTATCATGATAGGATTATATATTAATGCTTACAAATGCCTATACTCATGTTTAAATATTTCAAAATGTATGTGAAATGCTTTGTTACATGACCTTTTTCTAACACATATATGTAAGAACTAGTATGATATGATTATGCTAGCTTCTTATACTTAATTTATTAACATTACCACTTCCTTGAGTGTATTTTATTGCTTGTTATTATATTAGTTATGTAACATTTAAATATGTTCCTTGTTTTTTGTCCCATGTTCCACTATATCTTTATTTATTTTAATTTTTGGACATTTGAATATGTAATTCCTTTAATTATGTAACATTTGAATATTCCCCCTTTTTTTTGGTATCCTTTGACCCCTATTTTTATAACATTAAGTGTTCTTATATATGTGAAAAATATTAATTTATCTTGTACTATTACTTTATATACATTTTCATGATCTTTATCATTCATCATACGTATTTTTGTGATCACATATTATGATACTAATTGATATATCTACGTATACATCCTAATCTCATATGCTACATGATTAATGCACACATTATATAGTTATTTTATCTTTTTGAGGAAAGGTAACTTCTAGATTCAATTCTCCTCACCTCAAAATGAGGGAGTATTAGTGGGGTCATGTCAAATATGCATGACTCCACACATACATAGTTGACAACATCTGATATATTTTTCATGATTTATATATACACTTAGGTCATAATACTATACCAATTACACTAATTTTTATAGATTTGGGACATAATTTTTCATATTTATGACATATATTATACATAGTTATAGATCAAAGGTTAAAATTTGATAGATAATTCATCTTGAGACACATTATATGTGCATATTCCATGAAATGTGACAAAAATTACAAATACATACTTAAACTTATGGAAAATTATTTACCAAGAAGCAACATTTTCATCAGGAAGCACCATTATGATCCTTTATATGTCTATAAAAGTTGTATCATTTTATTAGTGTGATTGATATTCAACAACTTAAATGGACTAACACTACTTACCTTGTGTAGGTTGAGTTGGATAAACTAGTTAACTTGGATTTTATTTTAATGTCACTTGAGTTGTTTGATTGAGATTTAATGATCTCAATGGTTGTGTCATAGCTCAAACTTACACCAATGTGGGGGAAAAATTACCTTATCATATCCCTCTTAAAATATCCAAGGTTTAGTTTTGAACCTTTTTCATCTCCAATTCTTTATAAGGAATCACATTTACCAATTCAAAGTACCAAGGAGAAACATGGTTGGATCAACACACATGTGTACTCCTTCCTTACTCTCTTTCCTTTTAAGAATTTCAAGTATTTAAAATTTTAGATTATATGCATTGATTTATACTATAACATAGTCTTGGTTACAAGTCATACACTATAAAAACACTAAAATTGGGATCAAGCAAAGGCAATATGTGTTTTACACACCCTAGTATGAATTTATTTCCTTTAAACTGGTAATTCCATCATTATACATTACTAGATTAAAGGTGGGAAAATCTAGATACTAAATTATAACTTAAATAACATCTCAATATTATATACTTGAAAATTACCTATCAACTCTTTATCCTTTATTTCTAATCATTCCTTCCACCAAAAGGATCATATTCACCATCTCATTATTCAAAATTACATATCTTTTGGGCTGACCCTATCGTTCTCATGACCAATATATTTTTTATAGTATAAAATTTTTAAAATTTGATAAATAACCTTCATTATTAGTTTTATATCATTAATATCTTTATAACCTACTAGACACTTGTGTCCCATATAGTGACACTTGCATCGATGCAAGTGTCCAAATTATTATCTAGTGTTTGTACCTCAAAAGTCATCTAATTTGAAAATCTTTTAAATCCTATGAGTTGACCCATTTATTTTATTTAGCCCTTCCATGATATATTTGAAAGTGGTATGGTATAAATTCAAAATAAATATCACTCATTATCACCAAGACATATTCAAAATATTACCAAGTACACATCTGAAAAATCACCTTTCAAATATTCAAAACTTCCCTATTCTTCCTTTTTTATATTAGACACATGAGCAATCATATTTTAAGTCAAAGATTATATCATGAGTAGTATATTTCAATTTAAAATTTATATAATTGAATTCCCTTGCATATAAAATCTTTCACCCTTTTACACACATAATATAACACTTAGGGGAAAACTATATATGTCTGAGGCCATCTTTGGTGTAGTGTCTATGTAGGTAGTTCTCATTGATAAATTCATCCTTGAGGTTATCTAGACTTCATGATCCCAATAAGCCAATTTTATTAATTTATAAAGACCTAAGGTGAAGAGATAGAGTTTGATCTATAAACATTCATCTATAGTCTATGCACATAGATAACATATACCAATATAAAGGTGATATAAAACCCTAAAATATCTAGGTGGTCATCCCACATTACAAGAGTATTCCATATTGGATTGACCCATTGACGTAATTCCACTTTCATGACACAAGTTTCCCAAGCCTATAATAAGCCTATAATATTTCCATAATATAATGCCTAGATCTTGATCTTAATTCCTCTTTTTTATAACTTTACTTATATTAAATATGCATATGCATTTTTAGATAATCTAAGTATTATATTTTCCTAGTGTTTATGGAATCAAGTTATTGTTTTGAATGTATTCTCTATTTTTATCATAACTCAACACTTAATTCAAAATATTAATTTATCTAAGTTTTAAATTAATTAGATTAATTTAGAATAGTATTATTCATCATTGTGTATAGGTAATTATATTATTTAACCCTCACCCAAAACCTAAAAGGGTTAAATAAAAACATGTTAACACTCTAAACTACACCCTAAGAGGAGGTTGTTCGGGCCTACCTCCAAGTTTGGGTAACATGGTATTAGCCCAAGGTTTTGGGTGCCTTATGGTTGGGATAAACCTCTAAGTTATGAGGATAACTCCCCTAGTGTATCCATTTAGCTCAAAACAATAATACCTAATGGTTTTTGGGGTGAAAAGGGATAGAAGGGATGCATAAAAATAAACCTAATATAAATATGATGATGCACCAATATAGTTGTCCACTTTATTGGATCTCTAACAACACTAATGAACTAAACATGAACTAAAACACTCTCCCTAATGCTTCTATGCATAATTAATTCAAATGAAGGTTATGATAAATGGATAAAACTTGGAGGTTATGTATGAGATGTTTTTCTTGAGACACTTCCAACTAGGTTACACTTCAAGTATAGTCACCAACCCTTGACACATCATATGACCTACACAAAATAACCTAATAGAATCTAGGTGTGGAGAGGACCTAAAAAAGGATAAATTATACCACTTATACATATGAAAACAATAATTTACACATTATATACTAAAATTAATAATATATAATAGTCCATTATCAGTCCAAGAGGTCTACAACTATAAATCTAGCCAAAGTTTTCTCATACCTAGGTGGGCAATGTCTAAAATGGCCTTAAATCTTGAATATATAAAAGACTGAGAAGGTGAGAGAATATATTATGTCATATAAAATACATGTAGATTTCATGAATGAATCTCATTCACTCCATAATTAGTTACAATCAATCATAACAATATCCTCCTTCCATGCATTGCCTTTGCTAGTGGATCGTGGTCTTCAATGAAGAGTGTGTCATAGAAATGTAGTGGTGGATGCTTTTTAAAGATTGGTTGAGCTGAATTCAAGTAATTTACATGATATTTTGTTTAATAACTCTCCATATTATTAGTGACAAATAAAAAAATGTGATGTAAATAGGCCTCCATGAGTCATTAAGTAACCCACCATCCTTTGTGCATGTTGACTAGACTTGGAAACTACCTTCTCCTCCATGATAAATATAAGGTGTTTATATTGGAATTCATGAGGAAAATATAATATGGTAATTATCCATAATTTAATCCTCCAACATCCCTCTATTCCAATATCCAACCTCTTTTATTGACCCAAGTAGGCCTACCAGGCCATTAGGCCTAGTTACTTAATTATTTGTTGCTTAGGTAGTCATGAAACCTAGAAAAAACATTTATAATAGGTAAATTATCATTTATTATACCATAATTATTATTTAAAATCATTATATATGATTCACCAATAGTAATACACCTATAACTTTAGCAATCTAGGTGACTAGGCTTCATTTTCCTATCTTTTCTGGACTACCTATTTTCTGTAGACATGAATAAGTATTTATTGGGAAAAATGTGATAAATTTGTGATATTATAGGATGTAATAACCCTCATAATACATAACAAAATGATATAAAACCTTTAAATTATCTTTTCACCCTATTCTCTACTCAAATATTTATAAAAACATAGTTTTTTATAAGTTTGTACAGTAGTCCATACAAGCCAGTCCCATGGATAGGACCTATTAAGATTTTGATATGTGATTCATGTGTTATCAAGGAAATTTAATTACATATCTATGTAAACATATCATGATTTATCCTAATGGTTTTATGTTAGGGTTTAAATATGGTTTTTGAGGTCTACCATCTTAATGATGGTTCATAAATTATAGACATCCAATCTAAAACATATGGCCATGAATGTTGAGACCATAAACCCTTATAAAACCCATGAAATTATATTCATAACTTTCAACTTGTAAGGAGAGATACGAGTGAGAGTTATCAAACTTTAATCCTTTTCTAAAACATTATGGGTAGGTTGTAGAGATAGTGATTGTTCATAGAGATAGGCTTATTAACCTAACTCTTTCCTTCATGGATTTTGAGTGTAAAGGTGTCCCCAAATACCCTAAGATAATTTTATTTGATTATTATTTCCATGAAAGATATGAACATTTGAATTAATGGATGGAGGTGGAAATTTAGGATAGTGGATCTTGAGATGGGTCTTAAGACTAAAATGATCACTATTCTATTTTATCCTATTAAAAACAAATTTCATAAAATTTGAATCATTATATTTCATCTCTCCTTGGCCTTTAATCTGATTAGGGAGGTTTGATATGCAACAAGACAAAGGTTGGGGTTTTGAGGACTAAAGGATGTTTTAAGCCTTACAGACCTAATACTAAGTCTAAACCTAATTTTTTTAGGTTATTGTCCTCATCATCATCATAAAAATTTTATCTAATTTATTCCACTCTTTTTCAACTATCTTTAAGTTCCCAAACTCCATCTCAATTTCCTTATCTCATGTAAGCCTACCTTGAGTGCCATTGTTGGTAGGCTTGAGTGTTGGTAACTTGAGTACCATATTTTACCCTTCAACAATAGTGATGGAGTTTTAAAACCATATAAAATTATCTCAAGAGATGGTAATATCTTTTAGAACATGGCTTAGCTTCAACCTTATCTTTTGTATACACTTATATCCTTGCCTAGTGTTTATTGATAATCAGGTTTGTGTATCCCTAATAGTTAATTTAGTGATTTCTTACCTAAATTTTAGGATCTTAAAATTAAAATATATTACACTTTTCTCATTTATCCTTCTGATGATTCTAGAGCCTCAAATAATCTCTAACCCTGTATATGCCTTTAAGTCTTATACATAGTCTTATTTACGCCTATTTCGGCTATTAAGCTCCTTGTTACCTCAAGGATCATAGTGTCTAGATGGAAAAAACTAAGATATTTTAGGTAAAATATTAGGAGACTCTATTTTACTCCTTTCACTTCATTTATTTTAATTAATCCTTGTGTTCTCACTCCTTATTAAGGGCCCTCCCTGTAGGTGGTCATCCTGCACCTTTGATTATGTTTTTAGGTGAGAGGAAATATTTATTCACTCTCCATGGATAATATCCCCCACTCCCAAACATCAATAATCCTATACATGATGTTTATTAGTATAAATAAACACTCCTCACTTGAAGACAATCTAGAATAAGGTTGATTCTCAAGTTGTCTTTCATCTATAATTAGACCTATAAATGACAATTTGCATCCTTGGCTGTGTGAGAGAGTGGATCCCATTTTAAAAAATTCTCTTAATTCATAAAATTTATCATTTATTTTATGAATTTTTATTAAATTTTTACTTCACACCCTAAAATTCCCCTAAATATTGGTTTTTATGTTCAACTATCATGTTATCAACAATCAGGTCTCTAGGGCAGTTTGAGTTTATTTGACTATGTAATCTCATTTGAAGGACAATTTTTTTTTTTAAGGTATTTTAATCACTTATTAACACTATTATAAATTTATATTATTTCATAAATCTCAATCAATCCTCTCACCTTGAAGTCTCTTTAGAGAGGGTTTATGTTTAACTTGCTTTCCACCTACAATTAGGCCTATAGTTGGTGATTTTAGGCCTTTGACTGTGGGTATGAACTTGGGAAATGTGAATGATCTTACATTTTTTCCTAATGTCATATTTAATTTTATTACCTCCTAATTACCCTTATAAATCTATGAATTTTATTAATTTCAAAACCATTAGTGTGTTACCTACCTTGTAGTCACAGTCTTGTATGCACTCAATAGGATTTTGACTAAGTTTGTCTCTTTTTGGAGTGAGTTTAGTGTGTTAATCCTTGATGGGACATAATTTTTCCATATTAAACACTCTTAATAGGTAAATATTACTATAAAATACTCTTCAAAACTCCATCTAACAATCAACAATTTCTTTTCTTGGTTTGCCTCAAAAGGCTTGATGTGACTATGAGAGCTTGATGCCTCTTTCACCATTATAGACACCTTAAGGTTTTAAAACTTATCATAAGTTCAAAATACCCAATTTTTTTATATATAATTTTTACCCATCACACTAGTGGTCTCATGTAATTACTATATGGAAACACTCTTGGGGATTTTTTTCACTTAACAAAGAACATCCTGAACCTCCCAATAAGGCTTGGCTTACTGTAGATGAAACTTTAGATGATGGTGAAGTTTAAAAGTAATATGGTTCCTAATTTTGAGATCTATACCTTAATAAATTATAAAAAAAACATTTGGGATATAATCCTACAGCTTAATGAAGGACCTCTTAAACATTTTATAATGTTGGAAACATTATTTTGAAGGCTTTCATGCATGTCTACACACTCATTGATTGATCTAGATTATTTGATTGTATGTGGACTATGATAAATTATTGTTTTGTGGTATTATATGTATGTAATAATTTAATAATCATTTGTTTAAATCCTTAATGGGTTTAAAATATTTTTTTGAGACCTCATTAACATTTTTCATCCATTGACTATCTTGATATATTAAGACACCACTATTACGAACCTATAGGTAGCTCCATACAAGGTTTATTATCTCCTTGAGGTCACACACATTTGAATTGTATATTTAATATGCTTTATGAGGTTGTGTATACCCTTTATAATCCACCCAAATTTCTATCATCATGCTCATAAATTGAGAGGATGAGGTAAATTGGTACCTTGCTTAGATAGAGACAACATAGTGAGTGCCTTACCTTCTTATTGATTTTTCATTAATAAGGGAGAGGAAATATAAGAAAAAATTTCCAAAATTTGAGGATATCTAAGGTCCCTTCCTTTTTCCAAAATATTAGACCCTCATCTTCTCTCTCCTGTATGGACTGAGCACAAAGGTGAAGTGTTATCCTGAGCTACCTAGGAGTTTGATGTAGAATGTGGACTATTTATTTGGATTTTCTTACATATTTTGGAGATGAAAATTATATATAATTCCTAAAATGAGACCTTATTAAATATTATATCTCCCCCTATATGAAACTTAATGTAAAAGTCTATACAAGTCTGTAAAACACATATAAACACCTTATTTCCTTGTATTTATTCAATTTTCAGACCTTGAGATGCCACTAGTGGGCAAGATGAGGGAAAATATTAATAAAATAACATTTTAAAACATATTGTATGTTTTTTTTAAGTTTAAATGACACACTTTCCCATGTGTGTGGCCATTTGGTGAATGGGAAGTGGGGTTAACCTCTAAAATGGACCCCTTTAAGCATGAAACACCTTATTATGATTTTATGATGGCATTGAGACTATTTGGAGGTTAATACTAATAAAATTTAAATTTAAAAATTATCCTTTAAAATATTTATAGTGAAATCCAGTTCATATATCATGTTTGATAATGATTTGATGGCTTTACGGGGTTTATGAAGGCTTGAAATTGTTTTGAATGAATATAACATATAACATAACTTGTGGTACACTTTAGACTTCATGTGATGAGATAAAAAAATATTGGACAAACCTATATTATGCTATCAAAATTCCCCCTTAATATTTTTTTAAAAATGGGCCTAAATCTAATGAGAATCAGAAACCTTAACTTTGTCAAATTACCTTAACATCTATTAAAGATCCTTAATTTTGTCAAACAATGCTTATTCCACCTTTATGCCTCAAAACTACTTTGACACTCTTTCAATCACTAAATGACCACCATGATCACCTATCACATCACCTAAGGACTCAAGATAGGCCATGGCATATGATGAACTCTCAAGCAAAGACTAACACAAATTTGATACCTTAAATAGTGCTAAAAGGCTCAAAATGAGACCAAATAGAACATCAAAAATCTTGTAGAACATCATGTACAAGCTTAGATTAGTGTCAAAAATAAGTTTTTTGATTACATGGGTTGACATTTGGCTTGTGATTCTAAATTTTCAACATCTTTGGTGACTCATAGGGGGTTAAAAAATCTAATATTCAAGGGAACCCACTAATTCTCAATGATAGTCATGATCCAACTAAGATGATAATATGAATTGGCTAACCATTTCCTTGGACTATCAAATATTATCACCTTATAACACATATAGGACTATAAAAATAACCTTAATAGGAAACAAAACCAAAATAAACAACACCTAAAAAAACAATGCCTAACACCTAAGAAAATAACTGTTAGGTTGTGGAGATAAAAGCTTCATAGGTATGCAAACATGGAGGAGGTTGCTGAGTGTCATAGTAACCAATGTCGGTCAGGCCAACTGACGTCGATCAGGAGTAGACTAGAAGCTACAAACATCGGTCATGGATTGGCTGATGCCGGTCATCTCCACATAGACAGTGACTGACGTCGATCATCTGTGCATTCCAGAATTGGTCTAATTTTAGATGGACAGCCAGTTTGCATGTAAAGACTAATTTTAGTCTTGAGTCTGTGTTTCTAATTATTGAAATTAGAAAGTCTAATTATTGTTTGTATGGGATCTATTTAAGAGACCCATGGGGCTATATTTTAATTTAGAGAATCATAAGGACTTAGAAAGGCAAGGACAAGGGTTCTTCCCGAGTGTAAGATCTAGGTTTGCAAGTGTGCAAGACCAGGTTGATCTGTAGGTTGTGCAAGATCAGGTAGAAGATCTACATGGTAAGTAAGGTCAGTTGATCTGCAGGTGTGTGTGTGCAAGGTCAAAGGAGATCTGTGGGGTAACAAGGTCAAAGGAGATTTGCAACACAACAAGGTGTAAAATCAAGGAGATCTACTTGGAGTACATGGTGTACTCAGTTGGTACTAGAAGTAGGCAACAATGGTTGAGTTGATTATCACTTATTGGTTGGTGTGATGGTAATATTGTTATTGATTGGTTGAAACAACAACTCTGTGTTTGAGTTGATTGGTTTGTAATTGAGAGAGAGAACTCTTGAGGGAAAATTATTGGTATGCCCTAGAGGTGTGGGAAGAGTGTGATTTCTTCATTGTATTTCCTTTTGGAAGAGTGTTAATACAAGATTGTATTGCCTCTCATATTCTATGCTATTTCTGAATTCTAGTTACTTATTAATTCTAGTTAAATTCCATGTTTAGTTGCTTATACAAAGGTAATCAATTGTGCTCTTAAGGAGCAGGGATCTTGACAATTGGTATCAAAGCTAGGATCACCAAGTGATACCACTGACAATTGGTATCAGAGCTAGGATCACCAAGTGATACCACTGACAATTGGTATCAGAGCTTGGTTAAGTACAATAACAGGTGGTCAGAGCATGTTAAGTGTTTGATTACAGGTCACTTTCAGGGGTTTCTAATTGAGTGGGAGTAAAGCAATAGTAGAAGAAAGTACACTAAGAATGGAGAAATTCAATGGCAAGAATTATCAATTATGGTATTATGGAAAGAAAGAGTAGGTAAAGAAAGATTGTTGGTTGGTAGAAGATCAACATGAAGGAAATGAAGAAGCAGATGTTGCAGGTATTGTTGCATAAGATGCTCTTGTATGTTCCTTGGATAAAGTAGAATATTGGGTTTTAGATTTTGTTGCCTCTTTCCATGCAACCCCAAATAGAGTATTTTTCCATGATTATGTCCATGAAGACTTTGGAAAGATTTATTTAGGGGTTGGTGAGCCTTGTCAAATTGTTGGCAAAGGGGAAGTGTAGCTGAAATTATAGATGGGCAACACATGGGTGTTGAAGGATGTCATGCATGTCCTAGTCCTAAAGAGGAGTCTAATTTCTATAGGAAAGTTGGGTGATGAGGGTTACACAGTTACTCTCACAGCAAAATCTTGGAAAGTTTCCAAGGGTGCACTTGAATTAGAATGTGGTAAGAAAGTAGGTACTCTTTATCTATCTACTTGTATTACTCATTCTCCTTCTAGTTTATCTACTTCAGATGTAGACGCAAAGATGTGTCTCTATAGGCTTGGTCACATGAATAAGAAGGGGATGCATGTTCTTAAGAGGAATTCTGATGTCTTTGACAAACTTAAGAACTAGAAAGCCTTGGTTTTCATGGAGGAGATGATGGACAAAGATTAGCTCAAGGGGCTGAATAATTTTGAGCAAGGTAGTTTGGACAGGGTTATGATCCAAAGTGATCTCATGGGTAAAATTCATCACTCACAGGAAAACATAGTTATCGACATCGATCAGGTGAGAACCAACATCGAATACGTAGGTATCGATGTCGGTCATGTGCAGACTAAAGTTAGTGGTGTCGGTAGGTAGAGACTGATGTTAGTCAAGGAACCAACGTCAGTGACTAGGACACCAATGTCAGTCAAGGAATTGGCATTGATGATTAGGTGGAATCAACATCAGTCAGGTGTAGACCAGGGTTGACCAGAGAATAGATTTTGGGTAGACAACAAGCTGTCAAGGAGTCTCAAATGCCCATATGGAGGACTGAAAGGGTAAGTAAGCATCAAATTCATTATTCCCCTTCTTTATACTACTTGAAATTTTTGGTCACTGATGGTCAAGAACCAGGAAGTTTTGAAGAAGCAATGCAGGTAAAATCTAGGAAATAGTGGGAACATGGCATGAATGAGGAAGTTGATTCCTTGGGAAAGAACCCAATGGGAGATTTGGTAGAGTTACCAGCGAGGATGAAAGAACTGAAAGATGAATAGATTCCTAGGTTAAAGAAAGGAGAGAATGGACATGTGAGATAGAAGGCCAGGGTATATGGTCTTGAGCAAGCTCCAAGATAGTGGTACAGGTTTGACAGGGGTGTGACAAAGCATGGCTTTAGTCAATGTCAATGTAACCATTGTGTTTATTTTACCAGGTTAGATAATGGTTGTGACATTATCCCATTAATGTATGTGGATGATATGCTTATTTCAGGTTCATACATGCAGGGATTTGCTAAGCTAAGGGTAAAATTAGTTTAGTGGTGTGTCAGGAAGGATTTAAGAGGAGCAAAAATCCTTGGCATGATTATTTCTAGAGATAGGGAAGATCACAAGTTGATGTTGTCTCAGGATGATTATGTGAATAAGTTAGTGGAGAGGTTCAATATGTAGGATGCAAAACTGGTTAGCACACCTATGGATGGACAGTTCACAGAATAGTGTCCCAAATCACATGATGAGGTTGAGTACATGTGTACTAGACCTGATATTACCCAAGCAGTGGGAGTTGTCAGCAAGTTGGTGGCCAATTTAGGAAAGGAGCACTAGAAAGTAGTTCAGTGGATTCTCAGGTATCTGAGAGGGACCAATAGTATGGATTCATGCTATGCAAGGTCAGGCACTTCTCTACATGGGTATGTAGATTCAGATATGGCAGGTTTCTTGGATGAAATGAGAAGCACCACAAGATTTGTGGTGGTTGGTCTTCAAGAATGAACTTGAAGAGGGATACAAGCCAGGAAACAAAATTAGACAATGTATAGGTATAGGTATAGGTGTAGCTATTTATCTCCAAGTGGGAGATTGTTAGGTTGTGGAGCTAAAATCTTCATAGGTATGCAAACATGGAGGAGGTTGTTGAGTGTCATAGTAACCAATGTCAGTCAGGCCAACCAACGTCTGTCAAGAGTAGACAGGAAGCTATCGACATCGGTCATGGATTAACTAACATTGGTCATCCCCACACAGATAGTGACTAATGTCGATCATCTGTGCATTCTAGAATTGGTCTAATTTTAGACGGATAGTCAGTTTGCATGTAAAGATTAATTTTAGTCTTGAGTCTTTGTTTCTAATTATTGTAATTAGAAAGTCTAATTATTATTTGTATGGGATCTATTTAAGAGACCCATGGGGCTGTATTGTAATTTGGAGAATCATAAGGACTTGGAAAGGCAAGGACAAGGGTTCTTCCTGAGTGTAAGATCTAGGTTTGCAGGTGTGCAAGACTAGGTTGATCTGCAAGTTGTGCAATATTAGGTAGAAGATCTACATGGTAAGTAAGGTCAGTTGATCTGCAGGTGTGTGTGTGTGTAAGGTCAAAGGAGATCTATGGGGTAGTAAGGTCAAAGGAGATCTACAACACAAGGTGCAAGATTAGGGATATCTACTTGGAGTACGTGGTGTACTCAGTTGGTACTGGAAGTAGGCAACAATGGTTGAGTTGATTGTCACTTACTGGTTGGTGTACTGGCAGTATTGTTATTGAGTAGTTGAAACAACTCTAGTTTTGAGTTGATTGGTTTGTAATTGAGAGAGAGAACTCTTGAGGGAGAATTACTAGTATGCCTTAGAGGTGTGGGAAGAGTGTGATTTCTTCATTGTATTTCCTTCTGGAAGAGTTTTAATACAAGATTGTATTGTCTCTCATATTCTATGTTGTTTTTAAATTCTAGTTACTTATTAATTCTAGTTAAATTATATGTTTAATTGCTTATACAAAGGTAATCAATTGTGCTCTTAAGGAGTAGGGATCTTGACAATAACAATATAAGACACTAAAGTAGCTAACAATAACACACTACACTTGTGTTGACACACTTATTGAAAAAAGACAACAAACTAACATAAAAAACTAACATGAAACCAAACTCTTATCTTTTAGTATAAAATAGGAAACTTATCTAATCACCATGGCACCATGAGGTCAGATCACCATATGATGCCTAAAGTCTAATCAATTCTTGTTCATTGAATGAGAACTCCCATTTTTAATTGGAAATATTTTCATGTTCATAGCCTCCTAAAAGAGAAATTGGACCTTTTTGATCCATTCTCAGGTGCATGGGTTGGCTATGTGAATGAAATAAGTAGTTATAATCATTCCAAAATTGTGTACTTTGCATGAGTAGTCTTATTTCTATCTTAGTCATGGGTTACTCCTAATTTTCCATGTTCATATATTATCATTCTCTTGACAACCCAACTAATATGCCTTGGATTATGTTTTCATTATGATTTATTTAGGATGATTACTTATCAATTCCTTCAAACTATTTACATGTATCCAAGCATATATGCCACATATCACCAAGACCTTCATGATCTATATTTTTAACCTCATGAGTCATACTAAAGGGCAAAGTATCTTCACTTGGTTTATGTTTAGGACTATCAAATTGAGGCACTATTGTAGTAAACATTTCAACCTTCCTTTCATCATTTTGAGCCTACTCTTCTTGTGGATGACACTTGAGAAGATCAAAATATGAAGCATCCTCAATCTTCTCCATAGGAGGTGAAAGTCCTAAAACAGTTTCATGCTCATTACAAATGTTTATGTACTTCTGCCAAAGATCATCATTATCCTCTTGACATTCTATGTGATCATGATCATGATCTAATGCCTCATCCACTATTTCAACCCAATGTTCACTAAAAAAATCATCTTAGAACCAAATAATGGGTCCTTCATCTTAAACAAAATTAGGATATTCAACACTAACACATACCATTTATAAAACATTTAAATACTCTTGAAGGTTATCTCATTATCTTACATTCACTACAAGTTAGAAAAATGTTTCACTATCACACTCCTTAGGACTATTGTGGAATAGAGTATCTTCTATGTCATTCATGATATCTTCAAAATTGCCATATTCTTTTCTAACTAGAATGTCTTCCTCTTGTGATTCATCTTAAATCCAAGAATCTCTTTGAATTTCATCCTCTATTGCATTATGGAAGGATAATTCATATCTCTCCTTTCCAAGAGGTGTCCCAATGGTGATGTCTTCTTCTTTATTACTTATATCACCTTCATTATTTACCACTATAAATGGATCTCCTTCACTTGTCTCACAAATGTTAGGCCCCTTATCAAGGAGTTGAATGGAAGACCCTTGAAAGGAATCTAGAAAAGAAGTCATGTATGCTTCATTTTGATTGTTTAGCCTCTCACTACTGACAACTAATACCTCATCTTTCTTCTTCATATTGTATTGAATCGAACTCCATGATCAAAATGATTTAGAATATTGATGGGGAAGGGGTGGGAGTTGAATAGTTTCATATTTATCTTTATCTCCAACACTTTGATACAATATTAAATCATTTTCCTTTACCCAAGTTTTCACTATTTTTTTCCAAGTTGGAAACTTGGATTTAGGAGATTCATGTACTATCTATTATCATCCTGAGAAATGAATGAGGTAACCTTCACCTAAGATGGAATTACTCTTATTTCTACCACTAACTAGGATATATGTTTTTTTGCAATCTCTACTTCTCTAGTAATGTGAGCCTCAAATTCAAGTATAGTTTAATCAATGATCTCCTCAAGTTGATTGGGAATGGAATGGTCCTACAAGGTCTAATCTAATCAATGAAACTCAATCCTCTCAAAACACATTTCTCCTTTTTATACTCTCTCTTGAATAGACTTCCAAGTAGAAAATATTGAGGGACTTGTGAGGATCTTATAAGGATTTGAAACTCATTTTTTTGGACACTTGAGTGAGGATGGGCTGCTTAAAAAAGGACTAAGGTCAAATGGAAGGGGGCACATGAGACTAGTAGAATTGGATTTACTACCCGTCATGGACTACTATCTTCTCCTCTATGGCTAAAATTAGACCAAATGCATCTAACATGTCATTAATTATTCTTGAATGTTTAAACTTCATGATATATGCCCATTCTTTATTAAATTTATATAAAAAGGCCCTCATGCTGTTAATTACATGACTCAAGACCTCTTGGACATAAATAATTTATGTGTTAATCCTCACCATATCTCTCTCATAACCAAATAGGGTTTTATTAAGGATTGAAATGGATTTGATTGAGACATGGCTTGCCTAACGATACTTATTAATAGAATAAGTGGGTTACCGAGATTGATTAGAGGGATTAGGTGGGATGATAAGGAGGTGAAGAAGACTCACAAGGAATGTAAGGTTCATATTATTGGTACTAAATAGGATCATAGGATTTATGTTATCCCTCATGTTGTTGATAGGGGTGAATGTATGGTTTATAGGGGTCATACTGGGGTTGGTTTATGTGATAAGTATGTTGATAAGGAGGTGTATGATAGAATTATATTCCACATACAACAATTACACATCATGAGACCCTTAAAATGAGACCTTATGATGACCTTTGACATGATATTATGATTGCTAATCTAACACTTGGATAGTTGAATTTTCCTGAGATGACCAAGTGTCTCAACTCTTTCACATGGATTCCTTTATTTTATCTTTGGTGATTGTTTGCTATATTTCAAACTCAAATAAGTATAATTATTATTGTGAATTTTTTAAACAACCATTATTTCCTTAGTATTTTATATTTACCTTTTGATCAGTTATCAAACATGACTTCTCAGTGTGCTACTTTTATACATAGATTATTTGATTTCTTTTCTTCCCTTCTTCATTTTCACACACTAAGTATACATATAGTTGAAACTTGAGACTACATATTGGTTTACAAGTAATCCTAATTCATTTATTTAGTCATATATCTAGTTATTTAGTCTCTTATAACTAAATTTTAAATCTTATTCATGTGTATCACTTTTATCACTCATATTGGTTATTCCAAATCTGTATAGAGGAGGAATCACAAAATTCATAAAAAAGTTAAAATCCAAATATTTTAAATAAAATAAAATGATATAAAATGAAAATATAACATACAAATGTATAATCACATGAAAAGACATGCTTTATAGTCTTTAGCACATATATTATTTCTAATAAAAGCTAGAAATCTACAGTTGTCATCATGATGTATCTAAGGTCCATTGGGGTGTGGTAGGATAGTAGATTGTTTTAGGAGAATAAAAAATAAATTATTAAAAAATATATAGTGCTACCTAATTTATAACATAAGTACCCAATATTCACATTAGACCAATAGCTCTATAATAGGTCTTGAGAAATAGGGAACATGTTTTGGGAAGGTAGGTTCATTTTACTTTCCTTGTTCATATAACCTTCATGAGTAGATCTTAGTATTCCAACACTAGCCTCTTAGTGTCTTTCATTCATACCTATGCCTCATTTTTACTAAGGTTTTCTCATTAACACCTATGTCATGTTAGTTTTACACTCCCTATTTCATTAAAACAATCCTAATATTTACCCTTGATGAATATTATTTGGATAACTAATCATACCCTAATGGTTTTACCTTTATGAGTTACATTATATTACATTATTTAGGACCATGCATTCCTCACAAAACATTTACTTATCTTTCCCTTTATTACCATTCAACTTACTAGTGTTCACCTTTAGATTTTTAGTGTAAGACCTTGGATAATAATAGGAATTCCTTACAAATTATCACATTAAGTCCCTTTAATTTATTCCAAAATTTATATCCACCTCATTCATGTTCACTTTGTGAGTTGTAGTGTAAGAAATTGGATAAGACCAAGCCATCCTCACAAAATATTCCAATAAAGTTCATATTATGACCAAGTCACAATAAAATTACATGATTCAAATTTCAAATAATTTGTGTTACATTATGGTTTACATGTTGTTTATACATTTCCCATATTTATTTAGTATGTTTGATGCTTACTTCATAAAAAATTCACTTTTATCTTCTTATTTTCTAATTGTGTGTATGTTTACAAACATTTTATTGAATTTATCATACTTCTCATCTTGATTTAGTATGATTAATTTGATTTATAAGTAATTTTCTTTTTATTTTCATACTTCCCATATTTATTTAGTATGATTGATAGACTTTATTGTTCATTTGTTTTTATACTATTTATTATAACACATTTACTACTTTATTAAAAAAAATCACACGTCCCAACTTGATATAATATGACTTATCTATATTTTTAATTTGGTGTAATTTTTATTTATACATGGTTTTGAAACACTTGTTACCTTTTAATTTTCCATTTTAATTGAATATATTTATTAATATTTTGTTTTAGACATTTCCCATTATGATATAGTGTGTATTACATTTTATATTATTTTCTTTTGTTTTTAATCATGCATGTGTCTCACATAATTCTAGAAAAGAAAAAATACACCATAGCATATTTCCCATAGCATATACAACAAAAATAAAATACATGTGCTAGAAAGGAAATACATCCATACACCCATCAATAACATTAATACAACTCATAGATAAAGAAATTTACATATCAATTTATATAACATGGGTTTGATACAACATAATACAAATAAAAAATATAATAGCTACAAATCTAAGGATGTGATCCATTGTGTATATGCTATGATCGAGCCACACTACCCATAGATGCTAGATGCCTATGACTTACTCCTATGAATAATACAATATAATGAGGTAATTTAGGATCTCAAACCATTGACATATCATTATATATTGGCCACCTAGACCCGCACATGTCCAAGCTTTATAGTTGTTTCCATATGGGTGGCTAACTCTTGTGTTAATGCTAGCTAGGTTTGGGCCTCTCCCTGTTTGACTCCTACAGGTATATTTAGACCATATCCTCATGATTATAACTATTTACATACCTACCCAAAAATTCTATACTAGATAGCATAAGTTTGGGTAGATGGTACTATAGGATCCACTAAAGTGGATGGCTCATAATACGATAACACACCATCCAAAATATGATGATGTAAAACCATAATCAAGTCACTCCATCTAATCTCCTCCTCTATAGTACCTATAAAACAAAAAATATATATCTCATATATATATATATATATATATACATATACATACATACATACATATATACATACATACATATATATATATATGTATATACATATATATGTATACATACATACATACATACATATATATATATATATACACACATATATATATGTATATACATATATATACATATATATATGTATATACATATATATATATATATGTATATGTATATATATATGTATGTATGTATGTATGTGTGTATATATATATATATATATACATAAATACATACATACATATACATATACATACACACACACATCCACACACAAACACATATCAAACCATATATCTAAACCAAGTACATAAACAACAATGCAACTAGTGATCTATGTTAAAAACATGAAAACTTAAAGCATTTATTACCAATAGCAGTGTCACCAACCACAATCACCCTATCATCCTGACTACTAATCACCTCCACTATAGGCTACCTATAGACAATTATAAAACATCGAGTCACAACCCATTCATGTCTTGGTACTCTCCTTAGTTATCTATTTATGTCTAACATCTACAATGGTATCTCCATGTGCAAATTCTAGTACCCATGTTCCCTACCTCAGATGGTGCCTCCATATCCTATGTTATTGTTATGGATTTCATAATTCTTATTATGCCTCCATACTTTCCTCACTTACATCCTCACCCTTAACATCTAAAACTACAACATCATCTACCTTAGGCCTCACCTCTCCCAACTATTTTTCCTAACCCACCCATGATCTCACTAGTTGAGTCCTAATGATAGGTATCTCTACAATAACTCCTACACCACCTTTACCTCTAGGATCTCTAGCATACAGTACCTAATAAGTAGGAACTAGTATGGAAGTCACTGAATGTGGTAAGCCAAATCATCTAGGTACACAAGATATAATATGTCATTCCACCCATGAGGTATAATGTCTCGTAATGTAAAATCACACCAAACTAGTATAAATAGTAGCCAAAGTCAACCAATTGGCTATAATATCAGTATAGGGATACAATATTGTCTTCCCATGAGTAACATTAAATAAATATAGGGAATGGGAATGGCATTTATTGTATGATCCTACCTTTATGTCACCACCTAAGGAAGCCTATCATCTAATATATGGGGCAACCCAGCCAATCAATAGATAGGAAACCTCTCATAAATCTAAGTGTTAAACAAAATCATGAAGTTCATAGTCTTTTGTCCCCTAGTCAACATACCATACATACCATGCATGAGTTGCACCTAAATGATAGAACCCAAATCATACAAATCACCCTAATCTCATAAATATTAACATAAGGATATTGCATACAATGGTACCTTATCATCTAACTTGTGACATCGCACACACACTATAAGTAAATCATGACCTTCTTGATATCTAGAATGGTCAATATATACACATCAAATAAAAAAACCCATAACCTATGGTAAATCCTATTTTATCCAATCACACAATAGGATAGGGCTCACCTCTTATCCTCTACCAATTATGCATCACAAATTATAGAAGTCCTAACAATGATAATTCCAAGTAAGGCATGGACATTCTCCAAGGTGATGTCCACCTCTATGGTATCCCCATCCACATCCCATCACAAAGTGTTGGTCCATCACTATCATGTTCCTAGGAACATGATGACAAGATAAATAATAAGAGGGAACCTCCATATCTCCATGATGCCTCCAAATTCTAAGGAAATAAACTATGCTTGGTATACATCTAACAATCACTCTAGAAAATATGGTAGCTGTGATGCATTCACCAAGTGCCAAAATCTTTGTAGTCTCTATAAAATGTCAAATAACATATACTTTATTAGATATTGACGTAAAAACAATAAAAGTCAATTATTAAATTCTTAAATTATTAAATTTAACTACTTCATAAACTTATTCTTCATATTTGTCTATTTGTCACCCTTTTCCTACATAATCGATCCATTTAATACTAAATCGGCCCTATTGACCCTCTTTATCAACTATATCAGCCCTCTATCATTCAGTCAACCCAATCCTATAAATATAATCATCCTTTTGATACTAAATCATCCATGTCAAATGCCTTTCCCATCTTTTGCTTATTATATTGACCCTATACTAGACAATTGACACCATTTAATAGACTATATCAACCCCTACTACATACACACTAACAAGATACATTATGTAACCCTTATCCATATTTATAACTTAGTCATTCCTTTGATATGTAGTTGACCACCCTAGAAATACTAAATCATCTCTCAACTATGAAGTTGACCACCTTATTTCCTCTTTCCATTTCTAACTAAGTTGGTAGGGCCAACTCCATTCAAAATTTATGTTAAATTTTCAATCATTTACCATAAAATCCTTAAGCATTTATTGATCCAAATCTTTCTTACCCAACAACCCATTTTGTTCCTAGTTTAACTATAAAATTCCTATGGCCATTTTTGGTACCTACATTTCATCTAACACTTTTTATATACCTCATTTAATTTCAAAAATAATAATAAAAAAGTGAAATGAATGCACCACTTACTTGATTTCTACTATCTATGATCTCTAGGCATGCTCCATGTATTTTTCATCCTCACCATGGTCACTCTCTAGGCTCAATTAGGTCTCTCAAAGTAGTATTTTCTTAAAATAGTAAAATTTACAAATGAATTATTTTTCAAATATTCATATTGATCATTATAAGTTATTTACCTATAAATTATTTACAATAATATTTCATTTTTTGCCCATAACTTTGTTTCTACTAGCTATTTTTTTGAACTAAAAGATGTTTTGGAATCTTGATGTTGTAAATATTTTTTCCACATATTACATGTATATTTTTCAAAAAAAATGAATTTTTACTTACATTATAGGTTTGAGTAATGTTCCCTACATTGGAAACCTATGTACTCTTCTCACTTCATTTACACTCTACATCACTAAGTTAAGTAAAGGTACATTTTTTCCAATTTTTTCCTTTTCATTTATCTTATTCATTTTTATACTAAAATTTACTTATCTCAGCATTGTGTTATTCTATTCTTTTCTTAAAGCACCATATCATGATGTAACTACATGACACATAATGAGATTCAAGTGGGGCATATGTATACACACAATATTATAAAACTTTATCAATTATTGATGTTTTCTTTCTTGTAGTAATCTATTGAGTCTTAATCTCTCTAAGTGCATGCCTTAAAGGGTGTACTAGGAAAGGGGTGGGAGGTCCATTGGTAATTTTCAAGATTGTTGTTTCATAAACCACCACTTAAAACCAAAACAAGTCCCTCTTATATGTTTACCTAATATTTGACACCTCCCTTACACACCCCTCCATGAAATTCACTACATCAAATATCCCCTACCTAAGCCAAAACTTCTTTTTGTCATCCATCTAACATAGTCATATGGGTTGACCCTATTATTATAAATGAGCATGTTATAGGACTAAGTCAACCCAACCGACTTACTTTAGGACCTTATTACTTTATTTATTAAACAACTAGGTTAACTATGTTAGCTAAAACTTTATAAGTTTTTAGGGTTAGATCTAGCTATATAAACACATCCTTCACATCATTTTCATGAGAGAGAGATAAAAATAATAATTCATTTATGCATTTGTTTATCCACCATTCTAATTAAGGAGTCATTAATTAGGGTTTCATACTTATTTTAAAGATAATAATATTATCTTGTGTAAAAAGACTATTAGATGCATAGGAGAAGTCATATAGCCTAAACCTAACCTATCTTTGTTGTCCTTATAAACCAAAACAACCTCTTGCAAATCACCATAGGCCAAGGGAGAGATTGAGGCTTGGTGGGTTCATCTTCAAGGTAAGTATTATTAATTATTTATCCTTTTTTATTAGTAGATATATTTTCATGTGTTATCTTATGAATATATTTCTCTCTCCATGCATTAGGATTACCTCTACATTAACTTAAGTAGATTTATTCTTTTCTTTTTTACTTTTATGTTTTTATTCCCTCATTTGTGCCACAAGATTTGGTGAGCACTAGATTATATAATTTTTAATTTATTACTTACTTTATTAGAAAACATAGGACCTAGCTAGGCTTATTATGTGGTGTTGATCAACTACAGGTTTTGGAACCCTCTCAAATGATATTGTGTGGTAAGAGACACCTTAGTTAGGCCTAGTGGATTGATATTGGTCATGATCCTAATTTTCTAAATGTAAAAAAAAGTGGAATGGATAGTTTAATTTATCTTATCTAAGATATAATTGATTTGTAGATTATCTTCACTTTCCCTTATACACAAATTGGACCCATATAACTGAGAAAGATGGATGTGTTCCACATTTCAGCACCTTCATAAACCTATATACACTAATATATCATATCCTTAGGTACATATTATGTTGGCCCAACTAAAGGTTGGGAGGGAATGATATAATGTGTCCAATAAATTATCTCATCAATATGATGCTCATATGTGTATCTAACTCCTTGATCATAAGGAACAAGCTCTTGTGTAAGAGAATAAGTGCCAAGTGTAGAAGCTTTTGAATTTAAAGAAAAATAATATGTTGTCACTAGTATAATTTTGTAAATAAATGACTATGTGACTAGACATTTTACTCACAATAACTAAAAATGACTAAATTATACTATTTTTTTATAACACAACTATAAATGACTAATTTGATCATCAGGTAAAAAACATAACTAAATAATTAGTCACACAAATAAAAATTAGACAATATGATATTAAAGTGGGTAATTAAAAAAAAAAAATTGGGAATTTATTGGTGGGAGTGGGTTGTATTGTGCACATGGTTAATAGTGAATTGGGAAATTGTTGGTAGGAGTAGGGAGTACAGTAGAATGCATAATTTGGTAGAGGTAATTTGATGGGGGAGTGGGGAGTATAGTTGGAATTATTTATGCAATGTACCTCTACAAATCAAGGGAGGGATTGTTAATTATTAATGTATTTGGAGCCAACTAGAGAGGGTTTGTGTGCCAGTTTGATGGCATGAGGCATTTTGGGTTTTATCATATAAGTATAACAACTACTTGTATAGGTGATAAAGTTTGTTTGGAGAGGACCTTTAGACTTATGAAAAGGTGGGAAAGGAATTTCGAGTTTGTAGTAGTTATTTTAAATTCTTTAAGGCCCTATGTAATGAAGTCAAATTTGGGGATGGCCTTTGTAGTGAATTCAAAGGTAATTCAAAACCATCATTACATTAAACAAAAAATTGGTAGCTTTTTTATTGTTAACTATATCTAGTTAGGAGAATAAAATTGGTGTATTATAAGATATGAGTTACATAAATAGAAGGGTATCTTGTCATAATACATTGACTACCATGCAATAATTTAGAGTTAATGAGATTGTGAAAGAATTAGATGCTTTTATTCATTGTATAATCAGTACAATCTAGTGACCATATCTTGAAGTTATCTATTTTTGTTCCATGTTATTATGCATCGATATGGTATTAATTTATAATTTTTTAGCCAATTCACCAACCTAATTCCTAAGGTTTATTTTCACTAAGGAGGGTTTGTTAATTATTAATGGAGCTTGAACCGACCAAAGAGGGTTTGTGTGCCAATTTAATGGCATGAGGTATTTTGGGTTTTAGCATATAAGTATAACAACTACTTGCATGGGTGTTAAACTTTGTTTGGAGAGGAATTAGAGACTTCTAAAAAGATTGGAAAGGAATTTAGAGTTTCCTATAATGAATTTTAAGTCAGTAAGGCCCTTTGTAGTGAAGTCAAATTTAGAGATGCCCTCTATAGTAAATTCGAAGGTAATTTGAAACCCTAATTACATTAAATACAAAATATATAGCTTTCTGATTGACAACTATATCTATCTAGGAGAACAAAATCAATGTATTATAAGAGATGAGTTACATAAATAGGAAGGTATCTTGTCATAAGACATTGACTACCATGTAAAAATTTAGAGTTATTGAGATTGTAAAAGAATTAGATGCTTCTATTCATTATATAATCAATACAATGAAATGGCCATATCTTGAAGCTATCTATTTATGTTCCATGTTATCATTTATGGGTATGGTATTAATTTCTAATTTTATAACAAATTCACCAACCTAATCCCTGAGGCTCATTTTATATAAGGAGGGTTTGTTAATTATTAATAGATACTAAGCTGACCAGAGATGGTTTGTGTGCTAATTTGATGACATAGGGCATTTTGGGTATTAACATATAAGTATAACAGTTACTTGTATGGATGATAAAGCTTATTTGGAGAGGACCTAGAGACTTATAAAAGGTGGGCAACAGATTTAGAGTTTACTATAATGAATTTGTAGTCTATGAGGCCCTCTATAGGGAATTCAAATTTGGGGATGCCCTCTTCAGTGAATTTAGAGGTAATTCATAACCCTCATTACATTAACCACAAAATCTATAGATGTTTTATTGGTAACTGTATCTATCTAGGAGAACAAAATTGGCGTATTATAGGAGATGAGTTACATAAATATAAGGGTATCTTGTCATAAGACATGGACTACCATGTAACAATTTGGAATTATTGATATTGTGAAATAATTCGGTGTTTTTATTTATTGTATAATCAATATAATGTAGTGACCATATCTCAAAGTTATATATTTTTGTTCCATGTTATCATGCATGGGTATGGTATTAATTTCTAATTTTTAACCAATTCACAAACCTAATCCATGAGGCTCTTTTTCACTAAGGAGGGATTGTTAATTATTAATTGAGCTAGAGCCAACTAGAGATGGTTTATGTGATAATTTGATGGCATGAGGCATTTTGGGTTTAATCATATAAGTATAACAACTACTTGTATGGGTGATAAATCATATTTGGAGAGGACCTGGAGACTTTCGAAAAGGTAGCCAAGGAATTCAGAGTTTATTGTAATGAATTTGAAGTTAGTGAGGCCATCTGTAGTGAATTCAAATTTGGGGATGCCCTCTATAGTGAATTTAGAGGTAATTAAAAACCCTCAATACATTAAACACAAAATCTATAGCTTTTTGATTGGTAATTATAACTAGCTAGGAAAATAAAATTGGTGTATTATAATAGACAATTTACATAAATAGGAGGGTATCTTGTCATGATACATTGTCTACCATGTAACAATTTGAAGTTCTTGAGATTGTGAACAAATTGGATGTTTTTATTCATTGTATAATTAATACAATGTAGTGACCATATCTTGAAGTTATCTATTTATGTTCCATGTTATCATGCATGGATATGGTTTTAATTTCTAATTTTGTAACCAATTTACCAACCTAATCCTTGAGGCTCCTTTTCATTAAGGAGGGTTTGTTAATTATTAATGGAGTTGGAGCTAACAAAAGTGGGTTTGTGTGTCAATTTAATGGCATGAGGTGTTTTGGGTTTTAGCATATAATTATAGTAGCTACTTGCATGGGTAATAAATCTTATTTTGAAAGGACCTAGAGACTTCTAAAAAGGTGAGAAGTGAATTTAGATTTTACTGTAACTAATTTCAAGTTGACAAGGCCCTCTATAATGAAGTTGAATTTGGGGATGCCCTCTATAGTGAATTCAAAGATAATTCAAATCCCTAATTACATTAAATATAAAATCTATAGATTTTTTATTGGCAAATGTATCTAGTTAGGAGAATAAAATCAATGTATTATAAGAGATGAGTTACATAAATAAGAGGGTATGTTGTCATAAGACATTGACTACCACATAATAATTTGGAGTTCTTGAGATTGTGAAAGAATTGGATGCTTTTATTTATTGTATAATCAATACAATGTAGTGACCATATCTTGAAGTTGTCTATTTGTGTTCCATGTTATCATGCATGGGTATGGTATTAATTTCTAATTTTGTAACCAATTCACCAAACTAATATTTAAGGCCCCTTTTCACTAAGGAGGATTTGTTAATTATTAACAGAGTTGGAGCCAACTAGAGAGGGTTTGCGTGCCAATTTGATGGCATGAGGCATTTTAGGTTTTAGCATATAAGTATAACAACTACTTGCATGGGTGATAAATCTTATTTAGAGAGGACTTGTATACTTCTAAAAAGGTGGGAAAGGAATTTAAAGTTTTCTATAAAGAATTTGAAGTTGGTGAGGCCCTCTACAGTAAATTCAAATTTGGGGATTCCCTCTATAATGAATTTAGAAGTAATTCAAAACCCTCATTAAATTAATCACAAAAATATATAACTATCTAATTAGCAATTGTATCTAGCTAGGAGAACAAAATCGATGTATTATAATAGATGAGTTACATAAATAGGAGGGTATCTTGTCATAAGGCATTGAATTCCATGTAAATTTTTTTAGTTATTAATATTGTGAAATAATTCGATGCTTTTATTCATTGTATAATCAATACCATGTAGTGACCATATATTGAAGTTATCTAATTTTTGTTCCATGTTATCATGCATGGGTATGGTATTAATTTATAATTTTTTAACCAATTCACCAACCTAATCCTTAAGGCTCCTTTTCACTAAGGAGGGTTTGTTACTTAATAATGGAGTTGGAGCTGACTAGAGAGGGATTTTGTGCCAATTTGATGGCACGCATATAAGTATAGAAGCTACTTGCATGGGTGATAAATATTATTTGGAGAGGACCTAGAGACTTTTGAAAAGGTGAGAAAGGAATTATAATTTTGATGTAATAAATTTGAAGTGAGCAAGGCCCTCTGTAGTGAATTCATTTATGGGGATGCCTTTTATAGTGAATTTAAAGGTAATTCAAAACTCTCATTACATTAAACACAAAATCTATATATTTCTAATTGGAAATTATATCTAGCTAGGAGAATAAAATCAATGTATTGTAATATATGAGTTGAATAAATAGGATGGTATCTTGTCATAATAGATTGACTACCATGTAACAATTTGGAGTTTTTGAGATTGTGATTGAATTGGATACTTTAATTCATTGTATAATCAATATATTGTAGTGACCATATATTGACATTGTCTATTTGTGTTCCATGTTATCATGCATGGGTATGGTATTAATTTCTAATTTTGTAACCAATTCACCAACCTAATCCCTAAGGTTCCTTTTCATTAATGAGGGTTTATTTATTATTAATTACTGTAGAGTGATCTATATCCTTTAGAGTGATATAATTATAATTTTATAGAGTGATTTATATCTTAATTCTATGAAGTGCTCTAAATTTTGGGAAAGTTTTAAAGAGTGTTAGAGAGAATGAGTCACTATCTTATTTTGTTTCTTTTTCTCCTTTCTATTGTCCTTATATTATTCATATTTTGGCAAGACATCTATGTTTTTATGTATGTGAGGGATCAAGAATAACTAATATGGAGGATCATCTTCAATCATTTAATTTATTTCTAAGATAGTTGGATATGTCCTTAAAAACCAAATGCTTATTATCACAGCAATAGATGGTTGTGTGTAGTGGTTATAGGATCTTATAGGTGAAAGTCTAAAGTCGTTATGGGTAACCAATAGGTGGAAAGCTTGTAGCTTGGTAGTTGCTATAGGTAACTTGTAGGTGAAAGCCTACAATTGTTATGGGAAATATATGGGTGGAAATTTACTGGTTGGCAGCTGTTATGGGCTAGAAGCCCCTTTTGCTATAGGCTTCTCTATAAGTGTTGTGACCAAGTAATATCCCTGTAGTCTTATTCTACCCTTCAAACATTTGTTAAATAAGGTTACACAAGTATAATCTAGTCAAATAAAAATCATCATTAATCCATAACACATGTATATATTAATGTAGAAATATAATCATTTATTCATTCATTTATTTACATGAGTCATGGATAGTTCTAGGGATTCATATAGGAAAAATATATACAATTGGGTATCGATGAGGCTATAAATAGAACAATTAGTGGCCTCATCACACCCCTCTACTTAATATCTTTCTTGTCCTTGAGCAAACCTTCTTTGAATTTTGAATCCACGATATTTTTTAAAATATAAGGGCTCAATACAACCCATCCCTTTAAGATATAAAAACCTTTAGCATCATCAATACTTTTCCACCTCTTCTTTTCTACCTATTTTTTAGTTAGCACATGCTCTTAACATAATTAGCCTTGATACCAATGACTAAAGCCTTTATTCCTATGCTATAAGTCTCTCTACCTAACTAAGCCTCCTCATTATAAATAAAGAAATGATCTCTTAGTTCTAACTGACACTAAAAGCTAAAACTAAGACACTAAGAAATTAGAAAATTATTCAATATTTTCAATAAAATGATATCTAAAATACTACATTAATAATATACCCCTATATTCCCACCTAAAATACATAAAAGATATAATACTACACTAACATATTACTCAACAGAGGTATGTGTGGGATGGTAGGACATATAGGTCAATCTACAAATGTTTACCATAATACTATGACAACTAAATTTGAATAGCATGGAGTGGTAGAGAGAATATGTTAAGAACTAAATTAAACCTCAACCCCATAAGGGGTAAATAGTGACAATATGGTATGTTGGTGAACAATCACTTAACTGTTAGAATTAACCCACCATTCTGTGGGAGTCTAAAGGGGTATGCATAGGGTGGTGGTATGAGACTATCTAAATTATTGTCCCACAATAAGCAAAGTTAAGGTGTGTGGTATAGTGGGGAGATTAAAATGCTAACTATACCATACCACTACCTCACAATGGTCTTGATATTATAGAGTGATATTGTGGTACAATCTATAAAAGCATTTAAATCATTAGTGGCAATGATTACACCTCTAATCATGAACTTTTTGATTTCCCAATATTAAAGGCATGTATCAAACACAAAATATGGACATATTATGAGATATTTTTCATGAATTGACATTAATAGTGACATGACTGAGCTCAGTAACAAATAGTTTGTTCTAAAATTAAAATCCCATTCAATATCCAAAATCTAAGATTCAAATTCATATTCCACAATACCACATGAGGTAAATTCATCTCCTAATGATTCCTCCTCTCTTGGTAAATATTTAAAAGATTCCTTACATGTGAAATCATTACTTGATCATCTTGAAAAATATGAAAAAATAGATTGGGGATTCAAGTGACATTAAAGGATGGTTATCTAATGATAGCCTTTTTAGTACTTCTAGACTATTTGACACTATTTTGTATAAACATTAGAGGATGATTTTAATCTTGGTCTCATTTAAGTCTATTAGTAATTCAAAGAACCTTTTAATCATGAGAGGTGATAAGGTTAGAATAGAGTCATTATCCTATGATTAGACCAAAGTAGACACCATGCTTTGGAGTATTTGTTACAAAGGAGGCATTTCCCCTTTCTTGGAATGCCTCAACAAATATGATGAGAATATATCTACCCAATTTGCCTTGAGCTAGGATGGGGAGCACAAAGTCTAGGTTTGTGGCATTCAATTTGAAATTAGTGAAGAATCTATATCAAAGGCCATGGGATTTCACTACAAGGGAAGAATATTGAAGAGACTTGCCAAAGTCCAAGACCTAATGGGGATGAAAATATTCTTTAGATAAGGGGAGTCTCTAGTGAAATTATAAGGAGGTTTTGATAGGGAAAGTCTAATTTATCCCTGGGATAAGGTATGGTTTACTATCATGAAGTATCTCACCATTGAGGGTCACTTTAAATGGTTCTATCATTACCATTGTTCTCTTATTAACTACTTTCATCAGAAGTTGCTAGTTAACTTTACTTTCTTCCTATTTTCATCCTTGGATACTTCTATTAAATTTGTCAAAAATGTTATTGCTATCAATCATGCTACTTTTTCCATTCCAATTCACTAAGGTATTATTTTTAGACTTTATCACTTTTACCTAGTGTTGTGTCCTTCTAAACCCTTAAAATACATTGTTATTGATGATTATCATGAATGTGACATGGGTAACTAGATTCCCCTGAGTGTCAAATTTGGCTCTCTAGGCCCTCATAGGTCCCTTCCTAAGTCCAAGGACTTTTCCACTTTGAGATCCCCCCATAAGAAAGGTGGACTTTTCACTCTTATACTGGGGTTTGGTTGTCTATCCCTAACTTTAGCTAAACATATACCATCCAATCCATCTCATTTGATGGCTATGAAAGGGATGTGTGAGATAAAGACTAGTCCTTCTATTTCTAGAAACAAAAAGAGGAAAGTTATCCCTCGAGAGGACATCACAGAGAAAAATATGGAAAATAAAAATAATAAAAAATTTGTGGGTGAAGAGCTCCCAAAACTAGCTATGGACAAAGAACACCCAAGGGAAGAAGTAGGTATTTATAAATCTAAGCCCATCATAGATTAGCTAATTGACATGGAAGGAGCCATCTATTTTGAAGAGTTGAGTGACTTCACTTATGACTCACATAGGGATGAATACAAGGACACTGGTGATAACAACAGTTAGATTAAAAAGGATCTAAAGGAAGCTAAAAATATATTGTACTCACTCTAGGAAAAAATGAAAGTGTTGACTACTATTTACCTGAAGGTTGTTCATCATGTTGCTTCTACTCTAATGATTATGTAGGAGGCCCTAAACAAAGATAAGGATATTAAATAAAAAATATGTAGAAAAGAAGAGCTTCTCAATTTTTTTAAATTTTAATATAAATACTTGTTCAAAAAATATAGCTTTTATCATGGTAGTCTTCTAGTCTATCTCTGGTTTTTGGTTGAATTTTGTTTATTTGTTATTTGTGGCCTTTAACCTGTCCTGCTGCCATTTGGGCCTTTTTATGGGATATACACTCTTTTTTTAGACTTATCTTAATTATAAAAGACATATTATAGTTAATAAAAATTTCATTATTTTTTAAAATTTTGGATTACCTTTTTTTATCATGATGTTGAATGAATGTTTTAACTTCTAGCATGTTGTAGCTTGTTCGTATATGTAATATTTTTATTTCCTTTTATGTTTTAATTAAAGTATAATAATATTTTTATTTCTAAATTATAAAATTTATGGTATTTAATAAATTATGCATATCATATCAATGAAAATCTATTACTAAACTATGTATCAATATACTACTAGTTGACATAAATTAGTGAACAAAAATAATCAAATAAAATACCAAATGATGGAAATTAAAAATTAAAATGAATAAATTTAATTAATACTAATTAATGGAAATAAATCAATTAAAATTACTAAATATACCACTAATTGACATCAATTAATAATTAAACTGACTAAATATACTTCCAATTAACAAAAAGAAGTGAATAAATATGACTAAATATATGACCAATTAATGGTAAAATAATGATTAAAACTACTAAATATACTAATAATAGATGGAAATAATTTAATACAAATGAATAAATATACTACCAATCGATGGCAATTAATGATTAGAATGACTAAATAAATGATTACCATGACTAAATAAATGACTAATTAACAAAAATCAATGAATAAATTAATGACTAAATATACTACCAAATTTATCAATAAAAACAACCAATAAATGACTAAAAATGGTTTAGTCATAAATTTGGTCATGTTATAAATGATTGACAATAAACTACTAATGGTCACATTACCAAGCTTAGTCATTTATATGCAATTTTAGTAGTTTTTTTAGTCATTTATTGTTGTTTTCTACTAGTGTGTAAAGTATCCCTTCGAATCATTTCTCATATATCTATTAAATAGGTATACTCATACATAAGAGGAGATGATGTAATAACCTATACCATTATAGGATCCCTATAAATAACTTGTTATGTTATATTAGATAAATACCTTGTGTTATGTTCCACTTTCATTTTAGGAGTAGATATCTTACTTTTTATAGCCAAATGATCATGCTCATCTGTAATGATATTATGATAAATAAAATATGGATAAATTGTATTATATTCATGATCATAAATAGGTTCATAAATTTAAATATTCTCATGCTCATAAGTAGGTGAAAAAATTAATTTTGGAATATGCATCTTTAAATGTGAATAGTTGTATAAAATAGCTCATTACTAATTTTCTCTATAATTATGCCAGCCAACTATTATGGAGTGGGATTAAGTACCATTGGTTCCATAGGATATTCATATTGAATGCCTAAAATTTTAATCACTTGATTATCATTAATTTCCTTTAGACATTTGTGAATTAGAGAAGGAACTAATCTAATTGTCTGTAACCAATGTCTCCTTAATAACATATAAAATGCACTTATGTTTGGTAACACTAGTAAAGGAGTGGGTAATATGAAAGGTCCCACTTATAAAGATAATACAAAATTTCAAAGATTTTCTTTTGTATGACCATCAAATTCTTTCATAATTATAGATGTATGTTACAAATCTTGCTCTATATAACCAAGAGAATGTAGAATTTTTATGGTGCACACATTTTCACTTGATCCATTATCTATCATAAAAATATGTATGGGTTGCATTATAATATATGATTTAATGAATAATACATTTCTATCATAATAATTATCATAATTTAAGAATTGTCAAATGTAATAAATAGGTGTGATGCTAGCTTGATTGTAGCTATACCAATGATGTTATCAAGTATATATCCATATGAATATAGAGGAGGATGATCAGTATAAGCATAATATACTTTATAGTTTTTTTTTATTGTGTTTCATGATTAGGAAAATTCTCTTTATAAATATTTCATTTTGTATTCTCATTTTATTATGGCTTAGTCTCTTAATTAGGTGTATCAATGCCAATAATGTTCTCATCAATGAGGTATTGAATTTTGTTTTTGATATTCATAAATTTATTGGTGTAATTTAAATGTATCTATGAAAATAAAAAAATACATTTACATCAAAGCTTATATATTTTGAGGTCTAGATAAATCTACTTTCAATGGTGGAAGAAGTGTAATAAGATGACATTCAAGGAGATTTTGTAATAGCACATGAGGAAGTGAAGGTAACCTTGAAAATTGACTCCTTGGATGGACTTATGGTTGAAGCTTTTGTGGTGGTTGTGATATATAATTAACTATAACTTTAGCCTCATTTTTTCTTTCATTATTTTTGTGCTTGTAATTAGGCTTGCTTTGAAACTTGATAGTTGAAGTAGAAAAGGAATCAAAGATATACTTGAGCTTATTCAATGTAATCAATTTTATCTCATGTTATTTATCTATATGGAATAATTCATCAAAGGGTTTTAACTTATAGAACAAGATAGTGGATTTCATGGGTGTAATAAGTGTGTAGGAATAGGTCATTTCTAGCAAAGGTATAATGACTATGATAGGCATAGTTGCATTATGTGTGATCTTATGTTTGACCCATATATTGTCTAGAACCTTATCTAATCCTAATCGAATGCTTTATATTTAATTTAACCTATTATTTAATCTTGGTGTGTCTTAATGAATTATAATATATAGTGGTTGGTTTAACCACCTTTATACTTATCATATTTAATACATGAGATGAAGTAGACCAATGTCTAAATTATCTAATTAAACTTTTAAGGAATGTACATTAATTGTATACTACCTTGAACTAATGGGAATCATTGGGTTTATCTTAGAAGTTATCATAGGACTCTTCTTGAGCCACCATGCACTATTATGGACTATAAAGTGATCACCCATTAAGAAGCCATGGGTTGGCCAAAAAAAGTGGTTGGTTGATCCAAGGGAAGAACAAAAAATTTTCACATTCTAACTAGGTTGTAAGAAGGAGAGAATGCTTATTTTAGTAGGGAAAAATATCTAAGAAAAGGATTTAAGACTTTGGGCATTTTTATAACACCCTAGGAATGAAGGAAGAAGAGAAGGGAAATAAGAGGATGTCTTAAAGGGGGAGAAACTTGAAGAAAAGATCCATGGAAGGGCCTAAATCATTTGATACGTATCCTATCAAATTTACTATATTATTTTTTTATTGAATGAATTCAATGTGATTATTAATTGAGTTATCATGTTCAAGAGGATTAAGCCTGCTTGGATTAATTCTTAACCTTGATTATTTTATTATGGCTATGCTTGGGTTACCCAATAATTTATTTATCCCTAGTGTGGGATTTCAAATTTGAGATATTCCTCCATGATAGTTATATCTACTACCATTTCTACTTATTCTATCAGTAAGGATTATCATTCAAGATGTTGGATGCCTTGAAAAGGTCACATTATTCATGATGGAGGAATGGGTAGGTTTCTCATGTTGTAGATGATTGTAAGATACCTAAGTTCTCTTAGGATTGCTTAAATAATATATCTTAATTAATTTATTCTTAATTATACCTATCCCTATGATCCTTGTGTTTTTTAGGTTGTGTATTTTACTTGCTAAAAATAGATTCAAGGTTGGTAATCTTCTTGAATTAGAGATGCTTAGATTTTCACCTTGTGAGTAGTTATCTCCTTAACCCAAAGACATATTGAATATTTTTTACTTTATTTAACTTGAACCATGATGTGAACATGCTTGGAGTTGTATTCCTACTTAGGGGTGCCTAGATCAATCACTCAATGATGGAAAAGGTTGGGAGGTGATCCCACCTTCTGTTGTCCAAAGTTACACCTAGAGAAAAGAAGATCTCATATTCAACTATTGATTATTCTTGTTTTGTTACTTTTTATAACTATATATAATCCAAGGATTATTAATTCTTAGTTGAACCTATTGTATCTATGTATTAATGTTTGATTTTGGGATGAGTGTGATCTATTATTATTATGAAGTATATCAAATGAATGTTTTGGTTATTATTTCAAATAATTATTTATATTATGCTTGGTAAGTAGGATTAATAGGCCTCCTTATGATGGATCCTTGTTTAAAATTTAATCATTTTGGAGGTTTATATATTCGTGACTGATCTTGGCTAAGTAAATGGCCTTAATATGTAAGCATATTTAAGTTATTAATTTTAAATTCTTGTGTTTGATTGATTATTACACCTTATGTTACATGTTTGGAGTTGATTATAAATGAACTCTCTCTCTCTCTCTCTCTCTCTCTCTCTCTCTCTCTCTCTCTCTCTCTCTCTCTCTCTCTCTCTCTCTCTCTCTCTCTCTCTCTCTCTCTCTCTCTCTCTCTCTCTCTCTCTCTCTCTCTCTCTCTCTCTCTCTCTCTCTCTCTCTCTCTCTCTCTCTCTCTCTCTATCTGTGTGTGTGTGTGTGTGTGTGTGTCTGTGTGTGTGTGTGTGTGTGTGTGTGTGTGTGAATAATTCATCCTATATAAAGGCATGTTATTTAGACTACATATGTTTTGGATGATTAAGACATGGTGTTTTGATTTTATAAAGCTGGTTATGTCAAGCCATTCATAATATGGATTTTACTCATATATTATAGATCTATCTAGATAACCCTTGATAAGGTTCAATATAATAAAGATAAAATCTTAAACAACTCTTTAAAAGAGTGACATTAAGATCCTCATTGAGCCTTGATCATAGATCTCCCTATAAGGAAATCTATCAAGTAGAGAACAACTTGTAAGCCTAAATGGGTCTTTTAATAAATTGATGAATATGTATTTCTTGGTCAAAGCTTCTAGATAATAATTCCAAGTGATGATCTTTGTTCCTTATCATGTATTCTATTGGAATTTATATCACAGACTAAGCTTATCCATAAGTGAGTGAATTTTAAATAAATGGTTGAATGATTGATAGGAAGAATAAATTCATAATAGGATTGTAAAGTCTAATTCTTAGTTATTTTCATAAATAAATGCCTTATGTAAGGGTTTTGAATTAAATCATTGAGTAATATTTCTACCTTAGTATTTTCCTTTATCAAGACCATCTTTTTTAGAAAGGAGAATTAAAATATAGCGTGGCTTTTGGGCTAAAATTTATTAATTCAAGGTAACTATGTAGGTTATCTATATAAATCCTTGCAAGAATTTAACTAATATTAGGGGAGGTTTTTATGATCTCTCCTTAACTATACAATAATACTCTTTATTTAAAATTTTTATCTCTATTTCTTATCTTGGTTTAACATATTGTGTCTGTGTATTAATCCTCAAGGTTTTCAACATCTAATGAATAGAGTAGTCAACTTTTAAATTGACCTTACCTTGTGTTTTTCAGGTGATCAACTAAACTAATAAGAAGATTGGTTTAGTGTCGAAGGATTATTTAAGACTTAGAACTATACATTTTATTGATTACTAGTTTGATCATATTTATAATTTAGCCTTAAAATTTATGTGTCTGGATATGAATGTTGGCTTCTAGCTTGACTGAATTATTGTACACAAAAGAATGGGTTAACTGGAATTTAATTACCTTGGTCACCTTTTGATTAGTTGAAAGATTTTACTTAGTTAAATATGTATTTTTTCCATAGTCAAATTTGTCCTTATCAACTTAATTAATCCACCTAGACTATGACTTAGATGTAGTTAGGTCTTTTCACATCATTTTGCCTTAATCATTTTTATTAATTTTTGTGATTGGTTTGGAGGAAGCCACATGTCATATTCCTACTAACCTAGGAGTGACATCAAATTTATCTAAAATATGTTTGATTATAGGATAGTGGAATAGTAATATTTTGTGATGTGGCATTATCCTAGGGACCCATGATCCTAAGGAGGACCATATAGGGAGTGATGCCTATAGGATAACAACCTAGCAGGATGCTACCACATGGCATCATCCCAATGACCCATAATCTTGTGAAGGACAATATAGTGTGAAATATTCTATGGAAGTGGGCTTCTAGGATTTTTAAATGTGGTATAATTATAATTACTTTATATCCTATATATGTATGTACTACTTACAAATATTCTAGGCAAGTGGGCTCGTAAGATGATACTGCATGCATCATCCCAATGACTTGATATTTTAAATAGTTCATATTAGGTGTAAGCATGTAGGATACTTGGTGAGCATGATGTTTCCATATGGTAAAATCCATATCCTCTATAATACCTAAGATATTTGTATTGGGAATGAATCATTTGGGAAATTCAGTGATCCAAATGTTTCCACATAGTAAAATCCCACTTCTCTATGATTCTAGAGGCATCCATATCAATATTGAATCCTATGGGCTAGTAGGTTAGTGTAACATTGTCACATGGAATAATTTATGTTTATATACATCCCTAAGGAAAATTTTTATATCCCTACATAATGGTAGGACATTGGGTTAGTGAATTATCACCACATGGAAATTTTATCAAAATATGTGTAGGAAGCAACAATTGGCAAGAGTGGCCCTAGGAGCCTGAAAGGAAGGTAGAGTAGCCTTATATCATAAGAAATTATCCATGTGGAGCATGCATTAATCAATTATTTCCATGTTTAATTTTGATGGGTATCTCTATGTCATCTATATAGTTATCATTTAGAACAAGCCTTGAAAGGGTTTTTGAGAGTTAGGTTAAACAAATCAGGATTATGGGCTGTTAAATCAATAGATTATGCTTATATGATCCTTTTGGTAGTTTTAATATTATTTTTTATGTTGGATTAGATGATGGAATCTATCCATGTTTGGTTTTTTCAAAATGTTTATGTTGTGCCTATCATTAAAAAAAGGTTCATGATAAAATAATTTGTTATAATGAGAGGTGTGTGTGTAGCATGAGTATGCATAGACATGGATAATTGAGTGAAACCATGAGATGTTACTAAGATAAGAGATGAAGGTATAAAAATGACTGAGAATGTATAAATATGGTTAATTGCAATGGTAAAAGTAGAAACATTAGAAATATGATCCTTTAGAATTTTAAAGGGAAAAACTTGAGAGGAAGAGGTAGCTAAGTTAGCTTCATTCCAAGATTTATATTCAATATATATATTATAATGATGTTTTTCACCTCATGAGGGTATGCTTTGAGACCTTGGATAAATATAGATAGTTATTTGAATTGTTCTTGCTCTACTTTATTAAGCTCATGTATATAAATATGTGTCTAAAACTCATTATCATATTCCTCTTTAATATTATCAATATTAGTTTCAATGTAAATTTAATGTTCATCATGGCTTTCCATTATAGAATAAACTAGAGGGAAATTCATATATGCAAAAGGAATGTTGTTTAATTTATCACTATGCATTAAATGCATCCAATATAATATAAAGTAATAAAATGAAAGATTATGAATACAAGATAAATCAAGTAAATCTACTAGCTAAGAAGGTAGTGTAATAAAAAATCAAGGATAAAGGATGACTAGGCAAGGGTTTGAATGACTTTCAGGCTCTTATATATAGTTATTCATTAATTAGTGTCATCCCAATTTTTAGATCACTAACTACATAGGTAGAACCATTCTTATATCCCACTAACCCTAGTTTTAAGGGTAAGTTGAGAGTAACTTCCATAGGTGATATTATTATCTCAAGTGCACCATAAATTAGATAGATAAAAATGGAATCATATTGGTGTAAACAAGGTGATCCTAGGCATTTTTGATATACTGTGAACTGTGGAGAAATTAAATTCCATGTTTAGTGTTGTATTATGGCTTTGAGTATTGGAGTAAAATGCTTCACACCATGATGTTTGTAAATAGAACATTATGTGTCCCTTTGAAACAATCACTAAATAATTATTAAACCTATTATAACACCTTTTATAAAATAATAAAAGATAAAGAAAAAAAAATTTAAAAAAAAATGTGAACTATTTTTCAATAGGAAAACAATAAAATTAAACTATAATTTAAAAATAAAGTGCCTATCTATCAATATTTATTTGAGGTAACAAGACAAGATTTTTTAGTTTCAGATTACTAAAAAGTTGAAAAATTTGAACCATTATGTTATGGATAGTTTTAGACACTAGATATAAATTATATATCACCTTGGCTTTATAAAATTTTAAAATACATATCATGTTTGTAACCTTTAATTATAAGACCTTCCCATTGCCTAAAGGCTCGTATTTACCATCTCTTTGTACCTAAATACTTACCTCTTAGTCCAACCACTATTATTCTAAAAATCAAGTCTCTTATATTATGTAAAATGTTCTAAACATGATCATTATCCTTTTATTTTACTTTTGGTCATGTACCTATTTTATAACTTCTTCACACTTACATCTTGGCCAAATGCCTACATCAACATAAGTGTCTCTTTTATAAATAAGTTTCCAATGCCTAAAAACTCATCCAGTTTTAAAATGAAATGTATCATAAAGGTTAGAGTAAGTGCTTTAGTGTGAGATATTTTCAAAATTCATTGGTATATATATAATACCAACCCTCATTCATTCATCACCTATAAAATATTGATAAATCATAAGGTAACTTAAAAATATAACTTAATCAAGCATTCAAATGAGAAAACCTAACCTATTCATCCATATTTACATATCAATCATATGAGAAGTGTCCCTACAGGTCTAAAGTATTAAAATCACATCCCATGATCCATATTTTACAAGTTATAATATAGGTCACTTTATGTACTTGTTTAACACACATTGAATCCTTATTTACATAAAATATAACACATATGGGAAAAATACATAGTTATGAGGCCCTATTTAGAGTATTGGATATGTAGGTAACACCCACTGATAAAGGAATCTATAGGGTAGATTGACACTGTGTTCCCACTAACCCATATCCCCATAGTCACTCCAAGGGTGAGGAAGATAGGCTTTTATAATTTTATGAAGAGATACATCATGTGCATGTAATTTGTATACATAAAAATAAAAGTAAATAGAGAACCCATAAGATTCTAGTTTGCCACACCCAAATCTAGTCAGAATTTCATACTAACACCTGTGTCTAACTCAAAAACCAATGTCAATGTAACTATAAATAAATAATGTAAGTGTCTTAGGCTATATAATAAAAAATTACAAAATATGATTATTATTATAGGATCCTAATCTAGTCCACTTAAATCATGTTTTAGCCTAGATCTGCATGAATAGTTGTTATCAACTCAAACTTGCATCCTTGTAAAGGTTGTTTGATCCTTAAAAAATTAGAGTAACATGGAGATAATTATAGGTTATGAGTGGCCTAACAGGTGGATTTAATCTCTATATTTATAGGGCTAGATCCCCTTGATGTATTAGTTAGGCTCTCTACACTACACTATTATCTTATAATAGACAAGAGAGGAAGATAACATGAAATAAAATCTACCTAAGGAGGTGATAAAATGAATAGTTTCATTGACCTATATAATATGTAATAATAATTTTAATAATGATATAAACCTAATAAATATAAATGTTTCACATATAGGCTATTATCTTGATGCATGATCTAAGGTAGTTGATGAGTAGGTATCTCAAGGACACTAATGATGTATTACACTTTCCATACATGCAAGTCTATTTGATCACACTATGAAACCTATAAGGATGATTGGCCATGTACAAATAGGTACATAAGAGAGGATAAATTTAAGGAATCATTTACTATCACTAACATTCGTATAAAAACCATAATCATACACTAGTCACAAACATTGAGGAGGCCAAAATTCAACATTATTTAATTTAAAGATCTAATTATAGGTGTTTTTATGAGTAAGGATTTTACACAACTCAAGTTAAGGATCCTTAAAAATGACAAAAATAGGCATACTTAAATAAAAAGTGATAAAGGAGAGAGGGAGACAAAAACCTAAAAACTAGGGATGAGTCATCCACCTAATCCTCCTTTATAAAGTGAGAAAGGAGAGAGAGAGACAAATACCTAAAAAATAGCGATGAGTCATCCACCTAGTCCTCCTTCAACTCATACATATTACTTATTAGATTCTCTATTTCCTCTATTTGAAAATAGCATAGAGATAGAGGTAGACTTGTTTGGAATGTTTTGAAAAGTCTTAGGATTGTTTCATGGAGTTTGACCCATACATGTCCCTATATGCTTACTTGAATGTAATTATATCCTTGATGAATAAGTCACCTTTTTGAAAATAGGCCTTTAATTCACATTAGATTACTCAATTGACTCCTTCAATAAGCTAATCTATGATGTATCTATATTTATTTTTTATTGTTATAAGGCTCATAAAGATTGTTTGACTTTGTCTTCATGGCTTGGCATATGAGAGAGGAAAGGTATCCATAGGATTGTTGAAGAATCCTTCAACCACTTGAATCTTTCTTACAGCCAACTCATTAATTTTTCTCTCTCCAGTGGTATAAAAGATAAGAAGTAACCTTGAAAAACATTTTGAATAGCTCTTGTGCATTGATTTGGTGGTTTGACCACTTGAAATCCTTAATAAAGCAATTAATTTCCATTTATTTCCTCTCAACAAAATATTAGACTTGAAACAAGTCACTTGGAGCCATTAAAGACTACAAAAGATCTAGTTTTGCACCTTTAGGTTATATTTCTCTCAATTCCTTATAACCCTCAAAATAGGTAAAACTCATTATGTCAAGAATGTACAGAGGATATTGGAGAAATAAAGACATTTTTGAGGACCTAGTATCCCATTATAGCTCCATAATAATTTTTAGGACCTAACTTTGAGTGAAAGTGTCCTTTTTTTACTATTCTCTCTCCTTAAATAAGCCTCAATTAGGTCTCCTTGACTAGAAACTAAGTTTTGGCCCAAAATCACTCCCACACATGTGAAACTTGCAGGATGTGTTTGATTAACTTTCCCCATTCCATTATCATGATCCATGTTAATTTAAACTCTTGAGACCCTTTAGGAATATGTGAACCATGAAATGGCCAAAAACCCTTATCTAGGTGCTTCTATAGGCTTGAGAGGCATTTGAAGTGCTTTTCATAAAAAATTTAGGATTTTATGCTTGTAAAAGGTTTTTTAATATCTAAAAAACATTTTCACAACTCAATCTCTTGAGGATATGCCTTTTGAATAAATTTATAGGCCTATAATTTCTCTTTTTAGCTTGTCAAACTGAGTTTTCTTAACATTTTGACCAAGTTACCAACTTGCAAAGTTCATGTACCTCTCTGACATACATAAAAATGTTTGAGATTAAAAAAAAACTTGGTAGTTGTCTTTCTTAAGAGTTTAAAGATTGTATTCTATGCATTTTTACCTTATGTACTTTGTTCATATATAAAGAAAGAGTGGTGTTATGTGCAATAATAGTCTACTTTTAAGTATTGCTTCTCTTTTTTTCTATAAGCCTTTTGTTAGTTTCACATAATTAATAGAAATATTAACCATGTTCAATATTCTTTAATATTTTTAGGGAAAACCGTTGAAACTAATATTGTGTTTTTAGAGATAGATGATGATCCAAGTTACTTTTTCTATTATAAGCCTTTGGTTAGTCTATAGTATATTCTAGAATTATTGATCATGCTTTATGCTCTTTAATATTTCGGTAAATTTTGTTAACACTCTTCATTGTGTTGTTCAATAAAGGAATTAAATCTTGGTGTATCACCTTAGTAGTTAAAATACTCCTTTTATTTATTGTTCTCTCCCTTTACACCAAATCCCAAGAGAGAAGACACTTCTTTAAAATCTAGAGGTTGTTTTGAGGGTCAAGTCCAACATCTTTGAAACTTCTTATGAATCTAGTGATTAGTTGAAAAATTAAGCATCAACAATTTTTATGGCATGCTCAGTGGGCTAGGACCTAATTTTGTTTAGAAGTGTATGACCAATCATCCTTCAAGGAGGGATAATTGTGGGCTGATTACAAGATCTCAATCGGCAATAAACCTAGGACTCTTAGTAACACCTTTGGTGACTACTTCATGGAGAAAGTTGACTTAGAAAGTTACTTTGGAAGGTCAAATGGATATTTATGTTCCACTTAGAAACTTTATCAATTGGAATAGTAAAATTCCACTTATCCTACCAATGCCTTCCAATACATGGGATCCCATTCCAACTAATGCTCTAAAAACATTATCTAAATTCACTAGAGAGTAATTCAAGACTCCAATAGAGCATATTAAATATGTGGCCAATTTATGTACTATCCACTTTATTACACAACAAACTGTAGCCTTGAGACTACTCACCACCTCTTTAAAGTTAAGAGCTCCTGATTGGTATAGATCTTTAGCACTAAAATCTATTACAAATTGGGACAAATTGGAAACTAAATTATATGATATATTCAATGAAAAGGGATATAGATCATCCCTCCTAAAAAAATTAATTACTATTGAGAGAGCCCCCCAAGAAGCAATAACTGATTAAAATAGTAGATTTCAAAAGACATGGCAAAGAATCCCAATCTCGGCTCGATCGCCTATAGGTATGGCTATTATTTTCTATCTCAAAGATTTTAATTATGATTATCTTATTCATGATTTAGTCAATAGGAGGGTAGACTCTTCTTGATGCTTATGAACTCACTATAAGAGTGGAGAATAATTTGATAGATGTTGGGAAATTACCCCCAAGGCCTCTTATGCCTATGTTCCTTAAATTATCCCTCTCAACTCAAGAAAGGATTCCTAATAATTACCAAGCCAATACTTCTCTTTATACCTTTTCTTCACCTCAAGAAACACCAGTCACAACTACATCTTCTACCTCATCAAAGATGGATGATGTCTAGAACATCCCTAAAACCTTCTCTAATGAAATTATCAATGTTAAGAAGAACCAAGATTCACACCAATTACCTCCTTATCAAGTTTTCCAAGGGAATAAACCCCTCTATCAGCCAAATCAATACTAAGGGACTTAAAGATCAACTTATTCACAATCACCTAACTAGATTTCCCCCATACCCCCACCATTTCAGATGGTTCTACCAAGCTCAAGAAGAGATCTAGTTCCTGGCTAAAATAACTTGGCAAAAGAAATAAATGCATGGTGATTTCCTTATAATGAATCTCACATGCCAAGAGATTACCCTATGGGAAATCTATAATAAATAGTAGCTAAACAAAGAATAATAGGAATTCAATAAGTGACCTCATCAAGACCATACCAGTCACCTAAAGTTTAAAATTTAGCCATGGTGGCTTAGATTCAAGCCATGTCACTAGAATAGGAAGGATAAATTTCCCCTAAACATGATTTATTCTCATGGATTTAAGATGAGGAATACATGTTAATTAATGAAACATCTACCTCTTAGAATGTGGTTGTCTAATTATTTCACATAGTCAAATGGAGAATGGTTGAGTCTGATGAGGTTCTTCCTACTATCAACACTAAATCAAGAAAGGTGTCATTAGTCCTAGTTTTTCAAGTCCCAAAAACAAGGAAATAAGTTCCAATAACCACTCATAAATAAGGTATCTCTAACATAATGGTTGAAAGGATAAGGTGTCCACAGTAGTCCAAGGCATAGCCACTCAGACCAGTCAATGTGGTGGAACAACTAAAGAAAGTCCTTGCTAATATTTTAGTATGGGATATGTTGGCCATACTTCAGCAAATTTAACTATTGAAAGAAGCACTAAAGGACCATAGTGACCCAAAGTCTATTACCACAAAGGAATCTCCATCAAATAAAGGTAAAGAGCAATTGGTAATAGCTTAGCCATAACAACTAACAATCCTAATGAACACAAAAAAGAGGTAATAAATCCTAAACCTAACCCCTTATATATGACTCTTATAATGGGTAAAAATTTTCTTCACAACTCTATGATAAACTTGGGTGCAAGCACTATATTCATGCCTATGTTAATAATTGATGCCTTAGAGCTCAAATATGAGCCACTAACTAAAGGAGTCATGTAGCTTGATGGAAAGTTGGTATATACTATTGAGATCATCAAAGGGATTCCATTACAACTATATTATTTACTAAATGTAATTGTTTCACAAGATATAGTGGTTATAGACAACCCTCTTATCTTTAGATTATGCATATCTAGAGACTTTACAACAAAGATCAAAGGATATATGTCCCTTGATTGGTCACATCTGATTCTAAGAACCAAGTATGGTTCTAAGATGAAAGTTTTATTAGAACCCTTATGCAAGTAACACATTATGGACCAAATGGAATCAAATTTCAAAGCCTCCCATGCGATGATCACAAGAGAAGAAAGAATTTGTATAGATAAATCAATTGAAGAATTTGGTGAACATGAAGTTAAGAACTATTTATCATCTTTGACATTAGAATATCCTTTTGGAAACTTTTATTCCACTAGTTTAGGAACTTATATAATCTATGATGAGAATCCCAAAATCCTTAACATAATGGAGTGTGAAATCACTAAAAAGGAAAGCCACATATAAATTTATTTAATATGGACTCTAAATTTTGATGGAGCAAGAAGCAAGAAGGGATCAAGGGTAGGTATATGTCAAACTTACCCAAAGGGAAAAAATATCCTTAAGGAATTACATTTTCAATTTGGTTGCACTAATAATGAAGCAGAGTATGAATCTCTAGTGCATGGTTTGATTCTTACTCATAAGGAAGGGATCAAGAATCTAAGAGTCCTCATAGACTTGGAGTTGGTGGTCAAATAGATTAGATAAACTTCTATAGTAAAGAACCCAAAGATGAGGTCTTACCACCATAGATTTTGGGATTTGATCAAAAGTTTTAATGCTTTCAACATTAAAGTCATCCCAATGACTCAAAACATTGAAGCAAATATAATGGCTCAAATTGGATCCCATTTTGATCTGACCAAAGATATACTAACCAATAAGGGAGTTGTCAAGGTAATAATTTGACCCACTATACCAGGAAAATTGGCAGGTCTTTGGGAGTGATCAGTAGATCATAATTTTTCCACAATAATCAGGAGAGTTTACAGACCAATTATAGCCTAATATTAAAGATATGTATGGTAACCAAATCATACAATTAAGGTCCAATAAGCTTATAAAGGGGTTAATGACCTTTGAGAACTTCTTTGATCTTGATGATGTAAACATGGATAAAATAAACTTTGTGGTAAGTAAAGAATACTATTATGAACTTGAAGTCTCCAATGGGAGAAAGTTGAAAGTTGGGAAGGTGACCACTCAAAAGGAAAAGGAAAGATTCATGGCTTTATTTTAAATATACAATAAGGTAATGATGTGGACATACAAGGATCTTCATGCTTATAAGATGGATATTTTTCATCATACTATTGACCTAATTAAAGGATCAAAACATGTTTACCAATAACAAAGACCATAATCCAAATATAGAGTCTCTCATGATAGAATATCTTAATAAATTACTGGAGTTTAGGATTATCTTCCCCATCAATCACTCCACATGGGTTTACAACTTGGTACCAATAAGGAAAAAGAATGGATAGATTAGACTCTATGCAGACTTTAGGGATATCAATAAAGCCTCTCTTAAGGATCACTACCCCTAACCCTAAATGGAATAGATTCTATAGACCATGGTAGGAGTAGATAAGTTTTTCTTATTAGATGGCTTCTCAAGTTATAATCAAATATGGTTATCAAAATAAGATTAACACAAGACCACTTTCAAAATAAAGTGGGGAACTTTCACTTATGCCAAAATTCTATTCAAACTCTCCAATGCATGGGCTACATTCCAAATAGCTATGGACATTCCCTTTGGGGAATTAATAAACAAATCAATTTTGATTTGTCTTGATGATCTCACTGCCTTCACTAGGTCAATTGAGGATCATTTTAACCAATTGGAAGCCATTTTTCAAAAGTGCTAAGAATATGGGATCTATTTAAAACCTAAAAAATGTCTATTTGGATTACCCCAATGGAAGTTACTTAGACACATTGTCTCAAAAGAAGGGATCTCCATAGATCTATAAAGAGTTAAGGCAATACTAGATTTATCCTTACCAGTAAACAAGAAAGTGGTACAATCTTTCCTTGGGAAGATTAAATTTGTAAGTAAATTCATTTCAAACTTGATAGAATGGTTAGAAACATCATCCTAATGCTTAAAAAGGACCTTAGTTTTATATAGATGGTTAAGGGGAGATAGGATTTTTAGAGTATCAAAATGATAATTGCATCCACCTCAATATTTCACAACCTTGATTTCTCAAAATATTTCATCATGTATGTCTATGGGGTAGAACATAGCATAGCATTAGTACTAACCAAAAAGACACAAAAAAAGGAGGACATTTAATTTACTTCTTCTCAAGGACTCTCTATGACTATAAATTAAGGTATAATTTTATTGAGAGACAATCTTATGTAATTGTTAAAGGACTCAAAAAATTTAGGCACCTAGTTACTAGTAATAAGATCATAATATTTATAACACATTCAAGTGTTAGGGAATACATAATGGAGGGTGAAATCATCAAAAAGAGATCCAATTGGACAACTAATATATTTTAATATGATATTGAATTTAAGACCACTAAATTATTAAGAGGTAGGGGTTGTGTCAATACCTTGCTCAAGATTATGAAACTCTAACAAAAGAAAAATTCATTAAAGATACTGTAATCCAAATACAAGAAAATGAATTTGAGTTTTGGGTGATTGATAGGGTTAATTTCATAAAGACTTTCCAGTATCTAAGTCATCTACCTTACAAGAAAAGAAGATACTATCAATAATAGGGGTCTAGCTTTGTTCTAGTAGACCTTTTCATTTTTAAAAGGAATTTTGATGGGATCTTACTCAAAGGCATAGAGGGGGAAGAAACTAGAATGGTTTTACATGAAATACATTATTGGATGTTTGGAGGCCATTTTTTTGTAAGGACCATAACTATCAAGATACTCCATGAAAGGTATTTCTAGCCCACTATGTTTTCTAATTATCATATTATGGTTAGTAAGTGTCAATCTTGTCAGTTTTATATCGATAAGAGAAGAAATGTTGCTTTGCTACTCAACCCTATAATTTTTAAATATCCTTTTGCATAATGGGGCTTGGATTTTATTGGAATGTTTAATATAATTTTGAGTGTAGGACAAAAGTGGATCCTTACTGCAATAGATTATTTCACAAGGTTGATAGAAGTAGTACCCTTAATAGAAGTAATAGAGAATGTGATTCTAGATCTCTTGTAGGAAATTATGACCAGGTTTGGACAACCTTGAACTATTATAGCTAGTAATTCTAAGGCATTCCTAGGGTCCAAAGTGTTTGATTTATCATTAAATAATGGTATATACCTAAAGACTTCATCAAATTATTATCTGCAAGGGAATGGTTTGGCAGAATTGACTAAAAAGAACTTGATTAGTCTCATCAAGAAAATGGGGAATGAACATAAAATAAGATGGAATGAATACATAATGATGGCTTTATATGTAGATCAAATAACACCTAAGCAGGTAATAAAGGTCTCTTTATATGATTTGTTATATAGAAAAGTGGAAGTGATTCCTATTTCTATCAAAATTTCAACCTTGAAGTTGATAAATCAAATAGAAGTTGAAGAAAATGGTCCAATGCAAGTTAGACTAGTAGAGTTATTAGAGATTCAAGAGAAAAGAGAATCAACACATGATTCAATGATGAGTCAATAAGAAACTATCAAAAGTTGATTTTATCAAAGAATTTTAGAGCCTAGTTTTAAAATTAGTGTTTGGGTCTTAAAATGGGATGTGAGAGTGGCTAAACTGAAAAACAATAATAATTTTGATTCTTTGTAGATAGTCCCCTTAAAAATAATTACTTGTAAGTAGCTTAATTATTATGAATTAGAGACAAAAGAGGGAGATTATCTAGGTATTCATATTAATGGGATTTTCCTTAAACTCTTTGTATAAAAATCATGTGACTAATGTATCATATCTAGGCTAGTTTCCTTTCTATTTTCTTGTTTTGAGGTTGTTCACTTGCCTCTCTTATTATTATTATTATTTAAGAACATGTTAACATTAAAGAATCTCTAGAACCACATATGATTTTTGTCTCCTATGCCTTTCCTTAAAATATGCCTATCTAATAGTTTCCCAAGGGTCTTTAATGTAAAAAATTTGAATTTTGAAATAAGAATCGTGAAGATTTATTTTTTTGATGAATTCATGTAAGTTTTAATGATATATGACTAACCATCAAGGAAGGTCATTAATTCTCAGTCAAAGAAGCCATATAGTTAAAGGATAATTTGAGTCTCATTATTTTTCATGGATAAACAAAGTGTTTACTTAGAGCTGAGTGAAGAGCTAGCATCTAAATCCTAATAAGAACAAGAAGTGAGTCAAAGAGTAACAAAGAGTATTTCCTAGTAGATGGTTTAGATGAAATGGCCACCACATCAACATCATAAAATTCATATGCCTTACCTCTTGTGTATCCCAAAACTATATATCTAAGAACTAGAACCATGGTCAAAGGTGTCTCCCATGACTGTTCCCTCATCTTTGACTATGGAGATGAAATTTTTGACCATGTTATAAAAAAAATACTAAGGCTCGTAGAGAGGTGGCATAGGAGAAAATGATGAATTAAAGGATGCTTAAATCCTTTATCATGAGGATTTGGACCTCAGGGCTAGCTCAATATCTAGTACCCACAATGCACCCATATCTTGAATTTGTGGAATTATGTACAAAAAATTATAATCCTACAATCATGATGATTCAAAAAGGGTTGATCAAGGTAGTAATCACCCCCTAGACTATCTATAACATGTTAGGTCTAGAACATGACCCTTATACCCACTTTTAAGACATGAATTGGTTGAGGCATGTTTGGTCTTAGGTACACTAGCAACATGCATTTTTAAATAAAGAGCTATGTCTTCTTGAAGATAGTACTCAAACTTTATCCCCTCCCTTTGAGAAAGGTAGGTTGTCTCTAGACTCCCAAGATGTATGTTTGATGCTAACTTTAATTTTTGGGGAGAATAATGAGGGAATGGTACATGAATGGTAGCTAGCAACCATTTTTTGTCTAAAAACCATCCATAGGTCATAGGCATACAAGTTCAATTTTGTAGAGCACATCACCTACACCATGAGCTAATAACTAGCTAATTTTAGTTTTCACCCTACCTTTAGGTATTATTCACATCTATTCTACCTTATTTTGTATCAATGCCCAATTTTTCTAGCATCATATGAATTTGAATCTATGGTATTTAGAAGTAGTAGACCCCCACAAGGTTATCCTCATGTCTGCATGGACTCATGTGTTGTGAAAGTCATCAGATACCTATGAGTTCTCTAAGTGTTTTATGGCACCACTAATGGGGGAGATGGATTCAAAGGGAATAAAAAATGCAATGAATGAATAAATTAGGGCAATCTTATCTAATTCCCATCATCCCTATGATTTCTTTTTTGGGCCCATTATTCTTTCATTAAGGTTCATAGTTTTGGAGAGGAGCCCTTTTTGATTCCCAAAGTTTTTACCAAAAGAATAGTAGGCTTGGAAGTGGAATGACAATTAGTGGTCATTGATTCTGAGTTTGGAGTGGGATAAAATAAGAGGGATTTCTATGATATCACACTAACCAAGTGCAACATTACTATAGTAAAGAGATAAGCATAATCTATCTTGAATAGGAAACTAGCCACTTATGGGTTAGTTTTAATTTGGGTTCTATGGAGATATGATCCAGATGGCTTCACAACCTCTTGGTTTGCCAAGAGTAAGGTCCATACTCCTTTTAGGCATGGGATCAAACATTTTTTAAGGATAAGAGGTCTCCAAAGAGAGTTACACCTAACATATATGTGGAGCTACAAGACATCCCAACTACCCCATGGGAATTTTTTATCAACCCATTTAAACTTTTGACCCAAAAAAGTCCATGACTAATGGTTTGAGATAGTATTTACTTAGGATAGATTGGAGTCAAGATAAAATAGCCACATACTAGAGGTATAGGCAAGAGATTAGTGAATTAGCCTAAAATTTTGAGGGCAATACCCATACATACCCAATGAGAGGCCTAATGGGATGAGTCTCATATTACTATAGTTTACATTCTAGATACCAAAAATATCCCAAAGCCTTAAAGGGAGTCTAAAGAGGTATAGGCATCTATGGTAGCACACACGGCTCCAACCTAGCCACTATCACTAAGTGAAGCAGAAATGCAAAAGATGACCTAGCTTACTTTAGAACCAGTTATAGTGGATACCCCTTTATGTATCACCTTTTGCATAAGAAGTGTTGGACTCATCTTAGATATTAATATTCCAAATAGTAGGAGAAGATCCCTTGAAGATCCCTAAGAGGAATAAGTGAAATATAACATTTCAAGAAGAAGATAGAGAAAAAGAGGTAGAGCTTGCCTCATACATGTCTTTGCCTCAATCCTCAACTTAGACTCTATTAATTATACCCTCTTCACATGGCATGGCACCCTCAGCCCTCTCAGCTATACCTACTTAATTGTTAATGCCATCTAACTCTCCCTTCACTCTTACTTCCCAATAGTTGAGTTTGTGAACCTTTTCTCCTAGGGTCTTGACAAACCCATCTCCCTCACAAGATTAGCCCCAATTATCCATCAACATGCCTTATGTTTTACCCCATGGGTCTCCTTTTTTAGGTGGTATTTTGGCCTCTCCCTTAGAATTCCATGCCCAATCTGACTTGGCAAGGAAGGCTATAAAGGTAAGAAAGGAAAAATAGAGGAACAAGGAGATGAATTTTTTGGCCACATAACAAATGCAATATTTTTATAACCACAAGAAGCATTCCCTCACTATCTCCCACATGGTCCCTAATGTGAGCAAGCCACTTGAGCAAATACAGCTTGAGGATTATATAATGAGTGTAGTGTCAATAGACCTAACTTAGTTTAGGCCATAGGGCAAAGTGGATGTAATGAATGAGACTACTATTGTGGTAGCCATATCTTATTTAAAAAATATAAAATCAGCTCAAAAAAGTAGAATTAAGCTTAACTCAAGCCAAAAACATAATAAACTATCTAAGCCTATAGCTTAAGGCCAAAGACATGGAAATTGCCCAACTCAATAGGGACCTAAAAGGAGCAATATCCAAAGAAGTTTTGAGGACTTTAGAAGAAAAAATAGCTACATTCCAAAATGAGATTAATTCAATCAAGGCATATACATACCTTTTGGATCAAGAGAAGAATCTCTTAGAGAAGAATAGTAGTGATAAGGTAATGAAGGCATCATAGCTTCAAGAAAAGCTAAGTGTTGTAGTGGTAGAAAAGACTAGCTTGTAGTTTAGGTGCAAGGCAATAGAGGATAAGGCCACTTGGTTGACCCAATAGTTAGCACAATAGCCTAAGGCAATAGGTATTGTCAAGATGGTAAGGGGACTCTATGTTTCTTGCTGCAAAATGATCTCCACTAATGTTACCTAGCTTAGGCCTACACTCAGATTCATATTTGATGTAGAAAAATTATGCTTAAGGGTGGAATCTTTTGTCAAGAAGATCCTATTATTGGTCTTAGCTAAGGTTCCTAAATCATAGGTGTTGATTCAAAAATTATATGATGCAATAGAAGAGACCCTTTAAGAAGTTAGAGTCACTGATAAGAGGATAGTCATAGGAAAGGTCAATGAGATTTTGAGATGCAATAAAGCTACTTTGAAATGTAAGAATCTATTGAATCTCTTAAAGGAATGGTTCAAAGGAATGAAGGGGGAAAATTGAAGGTTTGGTTTAGCTATGAATCACTACCTCTTTTCCTAATGACACTACTATCCTAATGGAAGACCAAATACAAAATGTATTAGTTGAGAAGCAAAATAATTAACTATTTTTTTAGTCTCTAAGTGACTCTTCTATCATCATTAAGGTGGAGTTAGTTTTGTATTTGATGACCAAACTAGAGTACCAATTACATTCTATGATGCAAGGTCTCCAATCCTTTTCCCATAAGGAGATCATCAAACTAGATATAGCTTTTAAAGCTCTATAGAAGCAGGAGTACTTGAAAGAGGCAAAATGGATTGGGTATCAGACGTCACTACAAAAGCTCTAAGGGAATAGTGATGGGAACCACAATTTTGGGCATCTTTTTTGGTCAAGAAAGGCTAATTATTATACCATTTAGTAAAAAATACCCTAGTGAGTCACCATAAACTATAGAATTATTTTTTACAAAGTTTTATTTCAAGACTCTCATTTAATTTTTGATAAGTACCATAATAGTGTTCTAAGTTTCAAAGCCAGAATAACATAAGTATAGAGCTGAATATGGAGGGTTTCTATGTGTCACTTTGACACTTTTTCTATCTCAAAGGAATGAAAAGGATCCTTTATCTTGTGCATGATGAACATGTGGAATAATATTAGTCTTTTTTTATAAAATTAAAAGTCCCAATAGCAAGTCGAGTGGTAGGTACTAAGCTTCATGGAGTCCCCTTTTGATAAAGCTTAAAAAAAGGTTTTGAGATTCAAATGAAAACTGATTAATTCCATTTGTCACCTCGATGTTCCCTCAAAGAAAAAATGGTTTTTATAAGCCTCCATTGAGCATGAGATAAACACATGGATAAATGACATTTACTTTGAGTCAAAAGGTAGCAAGAGAGTATGAAGCATGTAGAGGGTATCCACGTGTCACTACTGTGTTTCTTAGAGCCAAGGAAAATATCAAAGACCTCCCAAATTTTGAAAGGATTTTATATGTAGATTCTAGATAGTAGGAAAAGGATAAATAGCTTGATTAGGATTTATGGCTCTAATGGTACAGAACCTCCAAGATCCATTAGACTAAAAGCTAGGTAAAGAGTATGAAAGAGTCTTAATGACTCTAAAAGGTTGTGGAAGCTTCCATGTGTCCATGTTTGGGGATAATACATGTTAAAAACAAATGAGGATAAAAAATTAAAATAGAATGAGAGGGACAGTTAGTAGAAATACTAGAAACAAGCCCGAACTGGTTTTCCTCTAATGACATGCAGTTTCTTAGATCAAAAAATTGTAGACAAGTAGTTAAACCCCATAAAAGTGGTAGGGACTCGCGGTAGATTTTTTTGGGGGCTATAAGTAGTAGTAAAATGGAAAAAAAAGAGGATGGATCTAGACCATATAGAGTTTTAGGATCTAGTTCTTTATAAATCATTTGAATGCCTTAGCAGTTGCCTTTCTTTAAAGTTTGAAGATTGTATTATGTGTATTTTTGCCATATGTAATTTTTTCATATATAAAGAAAGAGTGGTGTTTTGTGAAAGAATAGTCTAATTTTAAAAATGTATTATCATTTTATACTATAAGCCTTTTATCAATTTCACATAATTACTAAAAATATTAACCATGTTGCATACTCATTAATATTTTCAAGGAAAACTGTTGAAACTAATACTGTGCTATTAGAGATATATGATGATCCAAGTTATTTTTATATTATAAGCCTTTGGTTATTCTATAATATTTTTTGAAATTATTGATCATGATTTACACTCTTTAATATTTTAGTAAATTTTGTTAGCACTCTTCACTGTGTTGTTTAGTAAAAGAATTCAATCTTGGTGCATCACCTTAGTAGTTAAAATACTCCTTTTATGAATTATTTTCTCTCCATTTACACAAAACCCAAAGAGAAGAGCCAGCATATTTAAAATTTGGAGGTTTTTTAAAGGTTCAAGTCCCACAATTTTAAACTTCCCATGACATTGGTGATTAGTTTCAAAATTATTCATCAATAGTAGTTTATCATTAGGTATCTCAAGGACACTAATGAAGGATTACACTTGCCATACATACAAGTCTATTCAATCACACTATGAAACATGTAAGGATGATTTAACACCTAAAAATAAGTACATAAGAGAGTATAAATGTAAGGATGCATTCACTATCACTGAAATTCATATGCAAACCATAATCATACACTAGTCACAAGTATTGAGGAGGCCAAAATTCAACATTATTTAATTCAAAGACCAATTTTAGGTGTTTTATGAGTAGGGATTTTCCAAAACTCATGTTAAGGATCCTTAAAATTCTAAAACATAGGCATAATTAAATATAAATTGATAAAGGAGAGAGGGAGAAAAAAACATAGAAACTAGGGATGAGTCCTCCACCTAGTCCTCCACCTAGTCCTCCTTCAGAGAGAGAGAGAGAGAGAGAGAGAGAGAGAGAGAGAGAGAGAGAGAGAGAGAGAGAGAGAGAGAGAGAGAGAGAGAGAGAGAGAGAGAGAGAGAGAGAGAGAGAGAGAGAGAGAGAGAGAGAAACCTAAAAACTAGGGATGAGTCATCCACCTAGTCCTCCTTCAATTCATATTTCTTACTTATTATATTATCTATTCCCTCTCTTGGAAAATATCATAGAGATATAAGTATACTTGTTTGGAATGTTTTGAAAAGTCTTAGGATTATTTCTTGGAGTTTGACCCATATATGCCCCTATATCCTTGCTTGCATGTAGCTATATCCTTGATGGAGAAGTCACCTCCTTGAAAATAGGCCTTTAATTCACATTAGATTCCTCAATTTAATCCTTAAATAATCTAATTTATGATGTACCTATAATTATTTTGGGTTGTTATAAGGCTCATAAAGCTTATTTTCCTTTTTCTTCATGGCTTGGCATACGAGGGAGGAAAGGTATTCATAGGATTGGTGAAGACTCCTTCAACCACTTAAATATTTATTACAATAAAATCATAACTTTTCATCACACTCCAGTGGAATAGAAGATAATAATTAGCCTTGAAAAGCTTGTTGAATAGCTCTTGTGCATTGATTTGGTGGTTTGACCACTCGAACTCCTCCTTTTGCAATATGGCATAAAAAGCTAAAAATTTGGTTTTGACTTCAATAAATAAATTAATTTCCATGTATGGACTCTAACCATCATATTATAATTCAAAAAATTCACCTGGAGTTATTTAAAACTCCAAAATATTTAGTTTTGCACCTTTAGCTTACATTTTTCTCAATTCCTTATAACCCTAAAAATAGGGAAAACTCTTTATGTGAAGAATTTATAGAGCATATTGGAGAAATAAAGACCTTTTTTGGGAATTAGTATCCCATTATATCTCCATGACAATTTATAGGACCTAAACTTGATTGAAACTATTTTTTTTACTATTCTCTTTACTTAAATAAGCCTCAATTAGGTTTCCTTGACTAGAAATTGAGTTTTGGCCCAAAATCACTCCCACACATGTGAAACTCCTAGGAAGTGTATGATTCATTTTCCATATTCCATGACCATTCTCCATGTTAATTTTCAACTGTTGAGACCCTATAGGAATATGTGAACCATGAAATGGCCAAAAACCCTAGTATAGGTGCTTCTATAGGCTTGCGAGGCATTTGAAGTGATTTTCATCAAATTTTATGTTTTTATGCTTGAAAAAGGTTTTTTAATATCTAAAATATATTTTAAAAAATCAATATCCTAAGGATAGGCCTTTTGAATAAGTTTATAGGCCTATAATTTATCCTTTTAGCTTGTAAAATTGAGTTTTCTTCATATTTTGACCAAGTTACCAACTTGCAGAGTTCATGTACCTATTTTAAATACCTAAAAATGTTTGATATTGGTTTTTGGATCTATATTAAGTCTTAATATACCAATTAACCTGATTTTAAAGCCAATACATACCCTACATACTCATAAACACACCTATAACCCTATTTTATAAGAAACTCTATACACCTATACCTAAAAATGTACCATCAATTATTATGTTCAGATACTCACAAGACCTAATAAGGTGATAAAAGTCATTTGGAGGTTTAATGATTCCATTTTTGGCACTTAGAATCATGTATTCTTTCATCAGGTCTTTTATGAGGGTTTAACAAGGGTTTAAGGATCTTACCATATTAATGTTGGTTCATAAAGAATAAGGGAATAATAAAATAACTAATTATAGGAATTCGGAGTAGGGAGACCCTTCCAACATCCCATATGGTCCTTATTTCTCATGGTTAATTACATTATAGATCTGAGAATAAATTGGTGTCTTTCAAGTTGTAATTAAGTAGTTTAGGAGTTCTTTGTGATCTTAATGATTTTTTATATAAGATAGAGACCTAAAACAACTCTAAATTCCACTAAAATTTATGATGGGGACTTGTTTACCACCTCCAAAAGCTATTTGAACCCATTCATAAGGACATGGTAACATTGATCATAAGAAAACTTGTCTTGAGTTATAATCTTAGAACTAGAAGGGCTTGAGATGCTTTTTTAGACTAAATTATAATTTTCCCTATTTAAAAATGTCTAAAATAGTGTTGTGACCTTTGTCACCTATCTTTTCTTGTTCCATGGCCCTCTCACCATTATTATTCATAGTCATGTGTTATGATCAACACTCATAATATTTAGAAATAATGTATAATATAATGTAGATCAACATAACACAATCAATATTGGTGTACCAAGATGCCTAAATATTATATATATATATATATATATATATATATATATATATATATATATATATATATATATATATATATATATATATATATATATATAATACCCTTAAGGTATGGAAACGCCATACAATACTCCTTTAGGAAGGAATAACTCCATAATGTCTTTTTGAGGAAACAACCTCAAATATCCTTCTACAAAATAGAAGACTCAATGATTACTTAATGCCTTTATACTAATAATCATCTCCTTTATATATACCTCTATCTAACTAGAAATGGATGGGTAACATCCTAATCCAAATGTACCCCAACCATTACCTAATGCAATAATTCCACAAGTTACTCAATTATCCTAATATATTGAACCCATATAGATAACTAAAGGGGATGTGTACAACATGTCAACATCTACATCAACACATATATATTAATATATCATATCCCTAGGTACATAACATTCCTTTCCATGTTGGCATGTTTAATCTAAAAACCATAAGAAGAAACCAAATAATGAGTGTGCTTCAAATAATTTCACACTTGTCTCCAAGCTCGATCATCCAACCACCCATATGTGATCTTGGTAGGTGATAACTTTCCAACCTTGTTTAAAAATTCTAATGTGTTACTCTAATTCCATTCATGATTATAACTATACCACCTTGGTGTCCATGAATAATTATTCCTATTTTGATTCCATGTTCTATATTCATTTACACTACTCTAATTTCATTCATGACCATAGTAGTTATTATTCCATACATAGTCATAGTGATTTCCTAACTAATTTCATGTTACATATGTCATTGTGCTACTCGTATTCCTTACCTAAACATAATAGTTCTTCTTTGTCTTTAATGCATATCTATAGTTATTGGAACTTTGATTTCATGTATAGCCAAAGTGCCTATTATTATTACACTCCCTCAGATCACTCCATGAGTGTTTCCTCTCATGATGATTTTAATGACTATATACCTCATCTTTTTCTAATACTTTGACCTTACCCACCTTTTCTTCTACATCTTCCACCTTTTTCTTATTTTTCTCTTGAGTTTATTAAATGTCCATTTTTCAATGTAATGTTTCATCTATGCCATTTGAATCTTCCTCATGTTATTCATCACTTTTTTCAATTTAATCCTCATGATCTGCATTGACTATTATTGGTGCCTTTCCCACTATTATATCCTATAAAATGACCTTATTTTTTCTTATACCAAAACTTCATGAACTTATTCTGAACATTAATATTGATTGTTCCTAAAGTTTCTAATTCTAGACATCCAAGAACCATATCCACACCATATATATCCAAAGCATAAAAAATTGAATGCAAAACATATTTTTACATAATGAGATTCAAATATTCCAACACTATAATATTCTTACCATCTACTTTAACCTTATTTATATTCTTTCCTTGAACATGTATATTTTGGGCCAAATTCATTTTGATGATGTTATACTTGTTGGTAGGTTTTATGAACACAATTTTTTTTTTCTTTTGAATACATACATGAAGTTGAAAAAATGACTTAGATTTTTTTGGATCCAAATTATTTGAACCCTTTCATATAATTCATTTTCTTCCTCTTTTAGATCCTCTATCTTTCCTTTTGCACCATATGTACTCTCCTTATTATCGTTACACTCAATTTCTTCTTCGTCATCACTTGCATGTTCTTCCTAATTGTAATTATTTTATTCCACCATTTTTTCTTCTTCATCATCTCCATTATATTATTTATTAACATTATTATTTTATTACCCTTATTCATCCTCTATTTCTTTTGTATCTCATCGGTGAAGGAAAACCTATTCTATTTTTTCCCATGAAGAATACCTTTGTGTGAAGCCCAGACAAAGAAAGGGACAAGAATATATGACAAAAACATGTTTGAGTATTTTTATCCTTAAAAATTATCCACTATTCTCTATCATCAATACAATCCTCCCATGAAAATACTTTTAACTTCATGATCCACAAAAAAACTAGGGTTAATGAAATATCCTACAATGACCATAACTCATTAGAAACTAATTAAAATAGTCCAATTTTTTTACTATATCTTCCAAGTATGACATTTAAACTTCATTCAAAATTTTGTGAAAAAATAAAAAAAAAAATCAGTGTTTAGAGTGAATCTATGAAAATCCATAAAATCACAATAAATCCCTCAAAATATTTCATTTTGTTTTTAAATTTTACTGTATATCCATTATATGCTTATAAATTGTGAGTATAAATTTAAAAGAAATATTCTTTATATTTTGATGGATATGTCAAATTTATTACAAACCCTAAAATACCAATAACTCCCTAAAAATGGATAATAAAACCTCAAATTTTTTACTTTGTTTTTATTGAAATATTCTTCAACTTTAGGAAAAACATTAAACAAAAATTTTCAACCAATTACAAGATATTAATGATTCCACAAAACTAGGGTTTAGCCCCACATAAATTTCCCAAATCAAAGCTATGATACCACTTGTTATGATCCACACTTATAATATTTGAAAATAATGCAAAATATAATGTATCTCAAGAAAAAAATAGATATTAGTGGGCCAAGATGTCCAAATATTATATATATGCATAAATAGAATATCCTTAAGGTAGGAAAACACCATACAATACTCCTTTAGGAAGGAATATCTCCATAATGTCTTTTTGAGGGGATAGAATTCAATATACTTCTACCAAATAGAAGACTCAATGCTTACTTGATGAATTTACAATGATAATCATCTCCTTTATATAGACCTCTATCTAGGTAATAATGGATGGATAACCTCCTAATTCTAATGTAGGCCAACCATTACCCAATGCACTAATTTCACAAGTTAATAATCTTAATATATTGGACCCATATAACTAACTAAGGGGGATGTGTGCCATGTGTCAACATATCTATCAACCCATATACATTAACATATCATATACCTATGTACATAACATCCTACTACATCTTTTATTTTCCCATACCTAGGGTTCTCTAACAAATCAACACTAGTGACCCTAGCTACTATATTTTCTCTATTTTCTCATTTTTAAAGAAGTTATAAACCTCATGGAACATATATTTGAATTTTTTCAACACCTTCTCAACATTTTTATTCTCTCATACAACTCTCCACCAATATACCTTCATCACTAAAGCACTCACATGACTATCAACAATATTCTTGTTGTTAAAGGAGTTGAAAACCTCATATATTTTCCTATTGAAATTATTAACACCTCTTTTGAGCCTCTTGGTCTCATTCATTCTCACAAACCAACTTCCATCACCATATAGTTAGTGTTTACTTAGTTTTACAAACACAATCCTTTGTATGCTTATAAAGTGTCTTAACTAAGCCTATCACTTTGAGTGATTTGGTCCTCATTGACCCCTACTCCCTTAATCTCCAATACTTCTTCATGATTAGTTCCTTCAATACAAACTCTTCATTATATTCTAATGATCATAATGTTATTTCTCTTTAATTACCTGAGTGGGCCTATGAGTGCTTATCTTAAGAGTATAACTTATCAAGTTTAAGGTTAGTTTGATTGGTATGAAAAGTGAATAACATGAAGATCATTCACAATACTTAAATATTATATAATTATTTTGGTATGCCTTTAATCTATCTTTTGAGATCATCTCTATAACCTTCAATAATACAAAAATCTTTCCTTACAAGCCTAATTATAAGATGCTTAAAATGATTCCTTACATAGATATTTCAGTTGAAGATGAGAAAAAAGGATAGGTAAAATAAAATTTGAATGGTTCCTCCTAAATTTATGTCTCACATGCACATTCTCAAGTGTATTCCATGTTGACCTAAGGCCTCAACTTTTCAAGTTTTGTCAATCCTACCTATTGGCTATCCTTAAGTGTCTTGAGCACTAGTATTTGAGATCACACCTTATATTATTATTATTATACCTATCCAAATTATATAACACAACATTTACTTCATGTTATATGATTTAAAACTCAAAACTTGATACACATTTACAAAATTTCACACCAAATGGATACCTATAGGTTTGCATTCCTATACTTTAGGCCCTAGACTAGTATAAATATAATATCTTAAGATTAATATCATCCTTATATTAGATAACCAAACTTTTCAAGAAGTTATAAGCCTAAAATTCCTTTTAAAATGAAAACTTAGACCCTCCTCAACTCACTTTATGCAAGAAACCTATATATAACCTTTTGGCAATAACCATAAGTGCTTACTTGGAGGGATAGTACTGGAGTTGCTATATGGTTAGAGGGACCTAAATGTGAAATAAAACACATTAAAATGTCTATAAAAAACCATATCAAACCTTCATGTACTTAATTGATACCATTGCATCTTGTAAAAACCTTCAAACCTTGAATGAAAACCTATAACTAGTCTATCATGAAGGTTTCTTTTGTTTTTTAATTAATCACACATGTGAACCTAATGAATAAAGATATGGTATGATTTTACATGCTTGTATGAACATTTAAAAATTCATACCATGCTCAAAATTTATTTAAATTGCATAAAATTGAGCCTTTGGGGTCTTCATGAGGTTTAAGACTACCTTAACTTCTTAGAAATCATTCATAAATATTATCCCATTAAAATATTGAATAATTCATGAAATCTCAATCTCATTAAGGTACCCATATTTTTTTGAGAGCTCAGGACTTGGTATTTTCTCTCATGTCCATATCAAGCATGTGAAATTTCCCTTTGCTTGCTTGTGAAGAGGGTGATGGAGAAAAATTGGCATATTTAGTATCTCTAAAACCTAAAAAATCATTTTGAGGTTTAATTTAACCTATTTAAGTTGAATATATTCTCTAAAACCATTTTCACCTAGAAGTGGGCTCTTAAAGTCCATACAAGTGCTTTAAACTACCTATTTAGAGTTAAAACTGAAGTAATTGACCATGACATGTCATGAAAACTATTATTCTAACTCTATCATGACACATTCACATTAAAAATTCTTTTGAAATGTTTTTCCTTTGATTAAAAATTATGTATAACTCCTTAATTTAGCCTTAAAAGTGACTTAAATCACTTTAGATTGCATGATAATCATAACAGAAGACTAATACATGATTAGATGACTTATAGAGCTTTCAAAATCCTCCTTTGAATTTAATTGAACTATTCACCATTGGATTTAATTATCCATGTAATAAAATTACCTTTATAAGGCTTAATTTGGCCATAATTGAAACCTAGGTTTCTCTAAAAACCTTAAACTTTTCTAAATTTCCTTAATTTAATCAAACATGATTAACAAGCTTTAAACAAATTAGAAAAATGAAAGGACTAGTTTTTAAGGATCATATTCCATCTTGACACATCATTACAAACCCCTAAGACCCACTAGATTGACATTGTAGGCATTGGAATGCTTCATAAGACACTACCTTAAATAATGTTAACAAGACTTTTGAAAGACCCTTTGAAGATCATATAATCAATGATAGTTATGAAACTTGAAAAGTGAAGTTTCAAACTATAGGGGTCATAGTTTGACTTGGGAGATCAAACTTATCAATAATAGTAAATCAGCTGAGTACTCTTATTTTCTATTTATTTGAATAACAATCAAAGTTGTACTTTAGACTTTTGGCATATATTAGTATTTAAACTCAAAATATATTTTTTATCTAAGTTTTAAATTAATTACCTACCTATAAATATTTTTAACACCTTGTGCTTATTCATTTCTATATTATTAACCCTAAAAGACCCCATACATATAAATTTTAGGGTTAAAATTTTGGTGAACATGTCTCTTTATACAAACCTAGCTTATCCTATGGTATTCAACATTTTGAGGATTTTCATTACAATTATTTTCTAGATCTACTCTATCATTTTTGTGTAACCTATCCATATCCCTAGATTAGTTATTTTTTCTATCGAAGACCTAGATATTCCTCATTTTGCACTTAATATGGCTCAAAAAAATGAATTAACAAATCCTATTCCTAGTGAAGGTGCCAATAATGAAATTGAACCACATACTGAAAATATTATCATAGAAAATTATTTTGATCATAAAAATAATGAATCTAATGAAAAAAATAAACATGAATAAATAGATCAAGAAAAAGTACAAGATCTTTCTATGTTTTGACATTGTATCTGGTGAAACCTAGATGGTATTGATGAGATCCTCAACACCATATTAGAAATTAAAAAATTAAAAAGCATAGATACAAAACCAAGTGCATTTATTGATCATGTTATTAGATAAATGGCCCATCCTCATATACCAGTAACCCCCTTTGAGTACATCATTACTTCATACTTATAATAGGGGCACGAGATATGTTTTTACACCATTACTACTTGAAAACAATTATAATATTACTACATTATACATAGGAAACATTATCACTTGAACCTAATTACCAATTTCAATGGATATATCAACTCAAACTATGGCACAACTCCTTTGGTGACTTTTCAAACATAAAACATTAGTGATAAAAATGTGCAAGATCTTATCCAAACTATAAAAAATTGTAATCTAAGTTACTAATATTGAACAAAATTCTATGAAGTCATTTTTGAGGAGAACATAGATTGATTTTTGAAAAAATGGGACCCTTGTGTGAACATTATGCAAAAATTGTATTTTAAAGTTGAAATTCACATTACCAAAGCATCATTAACAATTTATGTGGGAACATTTTAAATATGTTATAGACTTAAGCTTGATTTTTTTACTAAGGCTTGGTCCAATTTTTCAACACTACCAAACCTTAGCCTAAAAATTATAATCCTAGTCCCCTTTATGTCTCAAACTCCTTTATCCCCTTTTATTTTAACATGGTCCAAAATTAATGTTTACAGGTTCCATTTAAATTCCTAATTTGATCTAACTTTAATTTGTATGGTCCCTCTTGTTGCAAGCTTAGATTAATATCTTAATACTAAGGCCCCATTCATGTTTATTAACATGACTGAGACCTTAGTCTTAAGGTTTTAGCCTAAGTAATTTAATTTATATAGGCCCTAACTTAAATTCCACACTTCTTTGTAGGATCAATAGTTTATCCTTAAGTGGAGATCAAATATCAGATGGCATGAGATAAGATCGATAGATCTAAGACATTTACTACTTGGACAATGTTCTAAGCCTCTTCTAGAATATCCACAGATGGAAATATAGTAGCTAGGAGTAAAAGTTTCATAAGTGTCAAGAAAATAGAGACTTGAAGAAAGACCTGGTGAAGGGGTATCATCTTCTACCCAACCTAAGAACCTAGAGTCACATGTTGAGTTCATTGACATGATTGTATTAGATCTTGGGGATACAATGTAAGATGCCTTGGAAACACTAGCTAATGATTAAAAATCAGATAAGGAAAATAGTATTGAGGTGAGGAGCATCAAAGAGGCCTTATGGAGAAATGATATGGACCTAGGAGATTTAACAGATCAAGAGGATGAGATCTTCCTAGAACCTACAATCGATTTGAGACTTACTAATGAGCAACATCAAAAGGCAATGAGGTTACTTTAGTAGGATCAAGGGACTTCATCAACATAGGGTCAATTAGTTAAGAATATTCCCTTTTGTGGAATCATTGTAAATTTTTAAAATAGAATATTATTTTATAAAGGCATGCACATATTTTAGCACATTTTACCAAAGGTTAGTCTATTTTATAAATTTTAGTGTATTTTAGAAACTTTGTAGAAAGGAAAGTTGTCTTTTACATTTTTTACACTTATAAGTTGATACAACTAACCATTATACTACCTTAGCATTCTCTAAAAGGTAGTATTACCATTTGTAAAAGGGGGAGTTTTTGAGCTACAAAACTAGAGTAAAATTTGAAGTAGTTAATATAAGTAGAGAATTCTGAGAAGATTGTCTCATCTTATTTCTGTAAATTGTTATTTATTTTCTCTCTCAATTGTTTGTTCTATATCTTATATTTGAATAGTTATTTTAATTCTTGGAAAGCACCTTGTGAATTTATAATTATTAAATTATGCATGTGTTGTGTTAATTAAATGTTCTTGAGTTTGTTTTGTTTTATGTTTCTCTATATTTTTAGATGTAAAATAACTATTTGCTTAAAGGAGTAAAAATTTAAAGTAAACAGGGTTATTATTTTCATTATGTCCTATATTCCTTAGAATTTTGCCTAATATATGTTATAATTCTATATTAAGCTATTTTATTGCATATATTGGTTTTAAGTGCATGCTTGGGAAACACCTAAACTTTGTCATGATGTTTAAGATGAAGATCAACAACACTTTTCTTCTCTACCTTGCCTTACTAATTTGCTTCTTTTTTAAATAGATTACTATAGCTTAATTTCATTATAAATATTTATTTTAGAATAGTCTTAGATTATAGTTTGATCACAATTAACTGATATTAGTATAGATTGTTACATATTTTATAAAGATTATTGAGAGGACCATGCTGGCTCCCAACCACCAAGTTTTATAAATATTATGGAATAGTTTGCTTATTTTTCCACTATTTCATCACAGGTAACCATATTATGACAACCTTATACTCATGATTTTAATGATTTGATTTCTAAAATTACAAGTGTTATTTAAACACTAAGATCACTTGTGATACATTTAGAGTCATCAACAGGTAGAGCTCGACTGGTGATAAAAGGAGGACCTCAACAAATCATTAAGAATTTGTAGGATCTTCGATGCTTTTGGTGTATTTTGATCAAAGACAATTATATTATTTTCATAATTTTACTTATTTAAGCATAATTGTGTAAAGGTTGTTGATATTTGTGGTTTTAAACCCATCTTTATGCTTCCTTTAGACAAAGATCAATGTTCTTTGAAAGTATACACTTGATTATGGTAAAGATGACTTTAACTTTGTCAACTCAATAGGTTTAAGGTTAGTAATAGATATTTGGGTTAAATATTCATAGATCCTTTACAAATTTTATCTCATTTGAGCTTAGAGTTGTAAAGATCATTTGCATTTACATATTTAGGCATATTTCTGAGCTAGTTTAATTAAATATCTTAGTCCTTTGTTGTTATTTACATGAATATTTTCAAAATTCACTTAATGTGTAAGTTTAATATTTTTTTTTGTAAATATTTATTTGACACATTTTATTTTAAATATAATTCAAAGTTATCAGTATGTAATTTCCAAAACATAGAACAAGGTCACATTCAGAAACAAGGGAACCTTTGCTCGAACTAGAAATCCATAGGAGAGCTAGGTGAGATAAAGGTAGGAAAAGACATTTGAAGTCTTTGCCAATCTCACCACTCTAATGTGATATTTTATTTGACCTTCAACAATGTATAGATTAGATAGGATATTATTCCATCAATGTACCAGGTGTAGTACAGGATCTCCCCTACAATCCTAAGAAATATTTGCCAATGTTTAGTCTAAATGGTGTTGTAGTTATAGAGGAACACATTAAATCATTCAAAGTTGCATTAATATTGTTAAATCTCACCCATAAAGATGCAACATGTAGTTTTCTACTTTTACATTTAGGGATGTTGCATATGAATGGTTTCTTAATTTACCTGATAATTACATTACCATCTGCGATCATTTTAACAACATTTTCATTGACCAATTTGGCAATATCATTAGTCCTTGTGTCTTGTATCATAAATTCACAACCATAAAAATAGATTATAGTGAGTCCATAAGAGCATTTAATGTTAGGTTTAAAAATATGCATAGTTAGAACATAGATCCCTATAAACCTGATGATGTTTTGGCTTTATAAATCTATAAGGATAAAATAGATCCCATGACTTATGTGTTATTAAAGAGATCTCTTACAATCATAACCACCTTATCCAGAGCCTATTCTAAATTAGTGATAATTAATGATCAAATATAGCCTTAGGGACAAATGGCTTACTCTATTCCAAACATCAATCCACATATGCCTACCTTGAATATCTTTCGTAATAATAATTAGAATGTGTCAGCTTTGAATCAACTCCCAAATTTGAACTAGTTACCCTTGAGCCACACTACTCCTAACCAAAACTTAGGATTCCCAAACCATCCTATAACTATATTTTATTCAAAGGATCAAAAGGCTTTGGTACCAACCAATGGTACTAATAGTAATTAGGTTGATAATTCAAAAATTCAAAAGAGGGATAATGAATCTATATTAAAGATGTTATAGAAACTAAGCACTAATTTTTTTTAGTTGCAAAATTAGGTTAGTCATACTAGTGAAAGCTCAAGTAGGAACTTCTCTTTTCAAATATTTAATAGGCCTAATAATAGGTTTTAGAATTATAGTGATAATAAGACTATGGAAATCTTATTGATGTTCCCTTAACTAATTATTATAGGGTACATTGCATTGATAAGTATGGTGAAATTGATTACAATGAATTTTGTAAAGATTTTGAAGATTTTTAGGAAGAATTGGACAATTTTGAAGTGATTCATAACAAAGATAATGGTGCGGGTACCTTAGGATCCAAATAATCTGACCAATTCAACATGGTGGAAACATTTGACTTTCCTTTTCAAGAAGACAATAAGCTTGATGATATTCTATAAGAAGTACATGTCTTCCCTCAATTATTGAAGAAGACATCCATTAAGTAACAAAGATTAGATGCAAACTTTTACTACCTTAACATCTCCAAATAACTTTGGTACTCCTCTAGGCACTACTTCAGATAATAATCTAAAACCTCCAAAGGGAAGTACTTTTAAAAAATGTATTGATGCATTTATTTTTTCAAATAATATTGGTTACAACATTGTGGAAGACATGAAAAAAATTAAGGCTAACATCATGTTACATGAATTGACATAGATCATTGAACAAAGGGACCTGCTATTAAAATCTTTGTTAAAGAATCCTAGAAAGCTACCCAAGACTAATAATGCCAATGTGGAAATGTAGAAAGCTAAGACATAATCCCTACCTTTCTTGTTCACTATATGAATGTTTGGTAATAAATTACATAGCTATTTATTGGATTTTAGTGCATCCACCAACATTATGATAATAGGCATTTATAAACAACTTAGATTGACACCTATTAAATCTTATAAATGTATTAATACATTAGATAGTTTTATGGTCAATGTAATTGGGGAATTATTAAATGTTATATAGCTTGTTTCTGAGCCTAGAGTCTAAAAATTTATTGATATCCAAGTTGTTGACATTCCTGTTGTTTATGGAATCTTGTTTAGTAAGGAATGGACCAAGGCCTTAAATGGATACATGTCCACTAATTGTTCACATTTTTGGCTACCATGGAAAGGGGTACCAAATCAAATTAGATTTGAATGAGAACCAAGGATGAAACATATGATCATGGAGTACAATGATATGAATGAAAAGGTGAACATAGTTGAACCTAATTTGGGAGTTTTTACTCTTGAAAATGCTAAGGTAAATAATTATAAACCTTCTCATACTATTATTAAGTTATGGAATATGCATTTTTATGGGGTTAGATGTAAGTATAGGTCTGGAGTAGGAGTTGTCCTAACCAACCCTATTGGTAAGATATATCATTCCTCCTATAGACTTAAATTTCCATGCACCATTAACCTTATAGAGTATGAAGCACTAATATTTGGTTTGTTATTTATCATCAAATATAAAGTAAATAAACTAAAGATTCATGGTGATTTAGAACTATTAGTCAATAAGGTAAGGAGCAGATACCAGTGCATATTGTCATACCTTAAAAGGTACAATTTTAGAGTTTAGAATTTACTTGAGTCTTTTGATGATTCCAATATTGTCTCCTTACCTAAGGAGGATAACAAAGCTACTGATGATATTGCCTCAACTATAGCCAACCTAATGCCAATCCAAAACTCTACAAAATTTAGCATGATCTAGGTCCATGTCCCTTAGTCCCAAATAATTTGAACCATTTACAAGGATTTAATGATGACCAACAAATATTGCATTTCATGACCAACTTAGGATCATTTGAGGCCCATGTAATATATGAGGCCAATGAAAATATTCTTAAAGGAGATAGAAAATTTGGTAAAAAATTCATTCAAATGAATGACAAAAAGATTAAAAAAGGCATGCTTACCTTGAATAGGTTATTTGACTAGGATAAGCTAGCTGATAATACTAAGAATCCCAATGTAAGTGGGAAGGACTACAAATTAGTTGATCTTGGGCCTCAAAATCAACCACAATTAGTCAACATTGGTACAACATGTACCAAATTTGGAAACAAAAGATCCCAATAACTCTTAACCAATTATAAGGACATAATAACATGGTCCTATGACGACTTGAAGATTTTTTATCCAAGAATCATTACCCAAACCATACCCATCAAAGAGAACTACAAACCTTTTAGGTAAAAGCAAAGACTTGTGAGCCTTGTTTTAGAGCCTATGATCTTTAAAGAGGTTTAAAAAAATTTAGATGCTAGAATTGTATTTCCCATTAGGCACTCAACTTGGGTTTCCAATTTAGTTCCATTTAGGAAAAGAATGACAAAATCAAGAATTTCATTGATTTTAAGAACCTTAATAAGTCATCTAAAAAAGATAACTACCCTCTGCCCTCTCTTGACAAGGTTATTTAGGTTGTTTCTAGTTCTATTATGATGTCCTTTCTTGATGATTTTTTAGGCTATAATTAGGTCATAGTGGATAAATAAGATAGGATGAGAATATATTTCACAACCAAGTGGGGTACATTTACTTACAAAAAGATTCCATTTGGACTGATTAATGTAGGTGTGACATTCCAAAGAGCCACATACCATGATTTATAAGGCCTAATTAGTGAGTGTATCATCATCTATATGGATGACCTGACTATCTTCTCAAAGAATATGGAGGACCACATTATTCATCTATAATGGGTATTTAAATGATGTAAAAGGTATGGGTTTCTCTCAACCCCTGAAAGATTATTTTTTGTGTTACTAAGGGAAAATTGGTAAGACATGTTATCACAAAGGAGGGAATATCTATAGATCTAGATAGAGTATATGATATATCAAAAATAGAGACTCCTAATAGTATAAAATAACTAAAATCTTTCTTTGGCAAAATAATTCTTTTAAGAATGTTTATCTCTGGCTTTACAAAATTTGTCAAGCCATTAAATGGCATGCTAAAGAAAGATGTCAAAATCACTTGAAATGAATAAACCAAGAAGGAATTTAATGAAATCAAGGATTTAATTACCCAATCTCCATTAATAATAAGTCCATACTTTTTAAAGGACTTCTACCTCTATTCCTTTCCTTCTGATCACACTATTGATGCAATTTTAACTAAAAAAATTGATGGATGTGACCAAATAATTACTTTCATGAGAATACAATTTAAAAATGTTGAGTTAAATTATTTTTTAATTGATAAAAAATAATGTGCATTAATTAAGGTAATGATGAAACTCAAGCACTACATTCTTAGGAATAAAGTGCATGCCATCCTACCTGACCTTCCTACAAAGCTTATGTTGAGCCAAAACAAACTAGGAAAAAGGAGAGGTAAGTAAATGTCTATCCTCCAAGAATATGACATAGATATGAATACTAAAAAATTGGTAAGGTGCTAAGGTTTGATTTAAATGATTGCCAATGCTAGCCCCAGGTTAAGTATTATAAAAGTTGATCAATAAAATGATTAGACTAATGGTTGGTATGATCCTATAATTCACTTGATAATTAATGGTACTTGTCGTATAGGGATACCTAAGGAGCATAAGAGAGATATAAGACTCAAATTAGAGCATTACCTAATCAATAATGGAGTGCTATATCAAAATAAATTTGAAGGTGTCTACCTAAGATGCATTTCAAAAGAAGAAGCTGATAAAATAATGAACACCTTTCATGAGAAGCTAGAAAGCGGGCATCCATCTAAAAGAACCACAACCCAAAAAATTCTAAGAGATGGCTACTATTGGCCCACCATCTTTAAATATAGTCACAATCATGTGATGGAATTCCACTCATGTTAAATCTTTATCACAAAGGATCCAAAATCAATAATGTCATTGCAACTGATAATGGTTGATAAACCCTTTACATAGTGGGGGTTAGAGTTTGTAAGGGTGATCAACCCCAACTCATAATAAGGTCACAAGTACATTCTAACTACCATTGATTATTTCATGAGGTGGACTGAAGCGATAACCACCAAGTAGTGTAGAACTAAAGATGTGATTAGTTTTTTAGAGGAAAACATATGTACTAAGTTTGGGACTCTGGTCTCTCTAGTATGTGATAATGGATCTGCCTTCATATCCATTGAAATGATAGAATGGGAATATGATAGAAATATAATTCTCATGTTTTCATCCAACCATTACCCTTAAGTTAATGGAGTGTATGAATTTACCAATAAGAAATTGATGAAACCAATAAATAAGTCTATAGGAAACAAACCTAGAACTTGGCATAAGGTTTTCAAATATACGCTTTGGGTAGATATAATAAGGATAAATTAGGCCCAAAAGGTATCACCATTTTTTTTGGTGTATGGCCAAGATCACATCTTCCCTATCACCCTTAGCTCACCTACATGCAAGTTTATACAAGAATATATGGAAGAAGACTAGGAACTTGCAAATTCAAGACTGATGGATGTTGTTCAGATGAAAGATGCATGAGAAGAATATTTTGATAATTTTAGTCGACACTAAACCATGGTGATGAGGTGGTCTGATAAGATATCAAAGATAAAGGTGTTCAGACAAGGAGACTTAGTTTTTCTCTTAGATAAGGCATCTAAACATAAGGGAAAACATTTAAAGTTCACATCTCTATGGATATACCACTACTAGATTGTTGAGACACTTGGGAGCAACACGTTCAATCTAAAAGACATAAACAGAGTAGAATTCACATTTCCCACCAATGGGTAGTATTTCAGGTATTAATCTTATGCTACTCCTCCTAGGGTATTCATAGAGTAGATCTATAAGACTAGTTAGAGTTAGTGTAGGTAGGCTAGTTAGTTTCTTTTTATATTTTCCTTCCTATCCCTTTTTTGTACATATGTTTATACATATTTATTTGCTTGTTTCTTTGCTTTCTACTATTTTTTTTCTATTTGTGTGTTTTATTTCTTTGTTTTGTCCCTTGCCATTAATAAGTCCTTTTAGAGAACTCCCAGTTTAGAGTTTATTCAAATGGCTCAAAAACTCTTCAAGTTAGTAAATGTAGGTATGTATCTTGAGAAAATGTTAACCATGGATCTAAAATATGAGCTTAATTTTATGATTTAGAAAACATAGTAAAGACTAAGTGGATAGGTTGACTATTTCATAAGAACTCTAATATTTTTTTGATCTAAACTTGGTTTTAAGAATAATTGCACATATGGGATGAAAGACTAAATTATTAGAATACAATCATGTTTGCATTTAATAAACATCTTTGCCTAAGACAAAGGTTAAAACCATAGGTGATTGTCTTAAGATCAAACACTTGGCCAAATCCCTAAACTTACGGAACTTGGTTCCCAACCTTTGTTAGAAAGCCTAAATCATTTAAAAAATATAAAAATTAGGGCTTATTACAAAATCAAAATATTTCCAAGCAAAGGTGATTATGGTAACCTCCACTAGGGATATGGATTCCTAGATGGAAGTGGATCAAATATGTGAGTAGAGCCCAAGGCAATTCTATTGGGGTTATAGATGCTTGGCTAGCATTAGAGTAATACCCAATCCTTCCCTAAGATAAATCATGGTTCTTAATGAATATGCAAACATATTGTTAGTGTTAATGATTAAAGGCATGAAACTTGGAAGTTCTCCCCTGAACCCTATGGAAAATAGTAAGTGGAATCAAATCACACACATAACATGGCTAGGTTTTGATGTTTGATCCTAATCCTATAGATTCAAGGTTGGTTTTAACAATAAATTGATTTTGATGGTGGCACTGAGCAAGTGGAATAGGTAACCTAATTATTTATGTAAATGAGAGTCTCTAAATTCTAAAATATTGCTATATTTCCCCTATAATTAACCATTTATTGAGGGTAACATACCCCCATTTTTTAAAAATGAGGACCCTTGTATTACGTAAAATTTGTATTTTGAAATTGAATTTCACTTAATGAGAGCATTATTAACATGTTTTGAACATTATTTTCATTTGAATATCATCCACCCATTAATCTGATTGGTATTTTTTGTTATGGTTTAGCTTTATTTAATGTTGTTACTAGTGGATCTCTATGTTTCAAATCATAGGTTTAATGGAGCTCTCCTTAATGGGATCATACATGGGTTTCATAATTTTAATGATTTTATATCAATTTGACCTTTTAATATCCTTTGGTTTATTAAAATTTAAGTTGAATCCATGTTCAATAGTCCTAAAACCCTTCTTTAGAAACCCTAACACAAGATTCTTTTAGACCAAATTCAAAAACTGACAAGAAAGATTTACATGGGAACATTTTAAATATTTTATAGACTTAAGCCTAATTTTTATACTAAGTCTTGGTTAATTTTTTCAACATGACCAAACCTTAGCCTAAAAATTATAATCCTGGTCCCCTTTATGTCCCAAACTCCTTTGTCCCCTTTTATTTTAACAGGTCCAAAATTAATGTTTGCAAGATCCTTTTTAATTCCTAATGTGGTCTAACTTTAATTTACATGGTCCCTTTGGTTGCAAGATTAGACTAATATCTTAATCCTAAGGCTCCATTTGTGTTTATTAACATGAATGAGACCTTAGTCTTAAGGCTTTAGCCTATGTCCCTTAATGTCTATGAGACCTAACTTAAATATCATGCTTCTTTGTAGGATCAATAGTCTATTCTTAAGTAGAGATTAAAGATCAACTAAAGTAAGATAAACTTGATAAATACAAGAAATTTTCTACCTATACCATATTTTAGGACTCTTCCAGAACATCCATAGGCAAAAATATAGCATCTAGAGGTACAAGTTGTACAAGGGTCAAGAAAATAGAGACTTGAAGAAAGACCTAGTGAAGGGGCATCATCTTCTACCCAATCTAAAAATACAATGTCAACTATTGATTTCATTGCCATGATCATAGTGATTATAGATTAAATGAGGAGAATAATTATGAGGTAAGGAGAATCAAAGAAGCCTTAAGGAGAAATGATAGAGACTTTGGAGATTTGATAGATCAAGAGGATGAGCTCATCCTATAACTTATAGTCAATTTGAGACTTATTGATGAGCAACATCAAAAGATAATGAGGTTACTTTAGTTGGATCAATAGACTTCATCACCATAAGGCCCACCAATTATTTAGGAATATTCAATTTTGTGGAAGCATTTTACATTTAAAAAATAGAATATTCTTTTGTAAAGGCATGTGTAGTTTGTTAACACATTTGCCTAAAGGTCAGTCTATTTTAGAAAGTCTAGTGTATTTTAGAAACTTTTTAGAAAAGATAGTTGTCCTTTATAATTTTTACACTTGTAAGTTGATGAAACTAACTAGTATACTACCCTGGCATTTTATAAAAATTAGCATTACCATTTATAATATGGGGAGATTTTGAGCTAAAAACCTAGTGTAAACTATGAAGCAATTAATACAAGAAAAGAATTCTAAGAAGATTGTCTCATATTATTTATGTGAATTGTTATTTAACTTATCTCTCATTTTTTTATTCTAGATCTTAAATTTGAGTAGTTCTTTTGAATTCTTGTCAAGCACCTTGTGAATACAAAATTATTAACTTGTGCATATGCTAGGTCAATTGAAGGTTCTTGAGTTTACTTCATTTTATTTTGCTTTATATTTGTAGATGTGTATTACTTATCTACTTAAAGGATTAAAAAGTTAAAGTAAATAGGGTTCTTATTTGTATTATTTATTATCTCCCTTATAATTTTGCCTAATATATGTTGTAAGTCAAGATTAAGCTATTTTATTTCATATATTAGTTTTAAGTGCATGCCTGGGAAACACCTAAAATTTGTCATGATGTCTAAGATGAAGATCAACAATAATTTTATTCTCTACCTTACCCTACCTTTTTACTTCTTTTTTAACTAGATCATTGTATCTTAATATCATTGTAAATATTCATTTTATATAGACTTAGATTAGAATTTGATCACACATTGATATTAGTATAGATTACTACATATTTTGCAAATATTATTGAGAGGACCAAGGTGGTTCCTAACCACCAAGTTTTATAAATACTATGGAATAGTTTGCTTGCTTTATCGTTATTTCATCATAGATAACCATATTACCATAACTTGCTACTCATGTTCTAAATTCTTTGAGTTCTAAAATGAGAAGTGTTCCTTAAACACTAAGATCACCTATGATACACTTATAGGCATCAATAGTCACCTTGTGCAATTGATTCATAAGAGGTTTTGTATAACCCTCTTTCACCTAAAACATCTTTGCACCCCTTTCCAACTAATATTGTAAAACCTAAGTTCACATTTTATGATGGCAAGGGTGATATTAAACAACATATTTGATATTTATATATATCATGCCTTGATTATGCCTCCAATGATAAATTTTTGACTAAAATTATTTCCAAGGAGCCTCAAGGACTATACTCTAAGGTGGTTCCATGATTTACTAATCCAATCAATAAAAGAATAAAAAAATCTTACAGATATGTTTTTGGTACACTTATCTATTATGATTATTGAAAAGGTTTCATATCCCAAATTATAAAAATCAAACAAAGAATCAATGAACCTATCAATGAATATATGTTAAGGTATAAGACAATGTTGGTTAAAATGACCAATCCAATGGTAGATAAAGAGATTCAATGCATATTCAATAAAAGTTCACTTGCTCCATTACATAAGTCCATTGTTTTCAAAAAGTTCAAATCTTTTGACAACTTGTGTCATATTTTTCATGATCATGAAATGAAACTTATGTCATTGAACAAACTTAAGTATATAGAAAACACAATGATTACATCAATACCAAGTTTACTATCAAACCAAATTGTAAGTTGAAATGTATAGAACCTAAAAAGGAAGTAACTACCATGGTTAATATAGTGTCATAACAACTTGATTGGATTATATATTTTTTAGATCAGTATCAGGGCTTTATGGATTCTTTTCCTAAAAACATAGAGATGATAGAAAACCATATGGCCTAGATTAAAAATATAGTTATCAAGTCATATGAATAAGAAAAACCAAAATTTTTGTAATCAAACTTTTTATCTACATAACCAATCGATTTAAAGTTAACCATCTACAAACAATAAGGAACTAAACATTGAAAACCAACCAATAAAACAAAAAGAACCTAATACTTCACATGCCTAATTATAGTCAAGTATTATTAACTTGATATCTTTCTTAGTGATATCAACCTTTAAACCTAATTTCAGCACCATTTCTTTCTTCTATGTTAAAATATATTGGACCATTTGAACTTGAGCACACTCCCCCAAATATGGACTAACCAATTTCAAATCTTTATCAAACATTAAATCATAGTATCCACTATATTTTAAAAATTCAATATTTTCATGTAGTTTCCCTATAATTTCTTCTCTTTCCTTAATTCTTACCACCATTTATGAACCTAAAAAATGCCTCTCATAACACCATGTTCTAACCACCTTATCACCTTTAGTCTTCTTGGAGTCCACCACTAAGCTTGCCACATTTCTAACTATAGAATTGGGATCAACAAATCTTACACATAGGGCATATTAATTCATATAGAATACTCCTTCCCATTCTCCCCTAGAAAAACTTCTTCAACCTCTTGATTAAAAAATATTAAATAAATAAATCTTTCTTCCAAAATGTGACACTCTGATAAAGGAACAAAACCCAAACCATCCTTACCAAAAAATGGAAATTCTTGAAATAGTCTTAAAGGAAACTAATTTAAATCCAAAAGAAAACCTACCATGTGCTTAAGCCAAAAAAAAAACACCACCATTTTTTTAATTTTCTATTATTCAAAAATAATTAGACATGGGTTGTTTAAAACAAGAGATGCTAAATCAAAATCATCTCTCACCCTTTTACTTTTAAACAACATTTCCAAGCCTAGAACCACCTCAATAACATCTACCACTTCTATAATAGTAACCTAAAAAACATTCATGAGCCTATTTTTATAAAAACTTCATGTGAATCCCATCTCCCTAACTTTGGCCCCTCTAAATCTCAAAGTCCAACCCAGTGCTTCCACAAACTCTGACTCCATACTATGGAACCAAACTCGACCAACATATAAGAACAACATAAATATGAAATAAAATGTATATATAATCATAATTATAATAAATTTACATGAAATTCCATAAATACCTCATCAGATGTACCTACTTACCATTAATACCTTCATCATCACCTCTGTTATCATGCAAAATCAAATCAAAAGTATCTTTCAAGAAAAAACCACCCTGTCACCCCCTTTTTATTTTTATTAAAATTTAATAAAATTAAAAAATTTGAGGTCTACTAATTCCAACCCTAAAAAATCACTCCAATCTTCCTTGGTATTGGCTACCTTAGACACATCAACTAGATCAATTCCCACAATGGTTAAGAAATTTGCTTCTTGATTGCTTTCCTAAAAGTAATGAAAACATCTCCAACATTGAAATTGATTCAATTTAGGCCAAATAATAGAGAGAATATTATACAATTTCCATGACTTGTCTATTTGTCTATATTTTCCTAAATTACAACTTGAGAATCCACTCTGATTTCCAAAAGTGATATACCACAATCTAAAGCTAGCTCAATTCTTACTACTAGAGGCTAAGATTTAGCTTCATTATTAGTTCCATCAAGTAGTTTTAATGAAATGGATATTATTAATGAGCCACTAAAATGTTTAATAACACACCCTACCATTGAATCTCATGGATTCACCTTACACACCCCATCAAAATTTAGTTTAAACCAACCTAGTTGTGGAGGAGTTTAGACTACTTCATTTCTTTTTCTCTTTTTATTATTATCAAATATTAACCATTTAATGTGGATTGATTGGATTATCTTATTAAATACACCATGGAGACAATTTTCATGCTTATATGAGTATCAAGCTTTGTTACTTTTGAATCTTGTGGAGTGTCACCTCATATCTCTCCATCATCCTATAGGGGTTGATATGAATCAACCTCTACCTAAAGAATATGATGAAAATTATTATTGTCACTATCAGTAAGGCCATGGGTATTTTAAAATGATATTTTTTTACCTTGAATTATAATATCTATGACCTTATTTATTACTAAAAAATTACATTTGATGATGCTCTAAATGAATTAAGTTCACAACCTAGTGATCAAAGAATCATAATATATTTAACAACCCCTTGAAAGACCATTTTAAGAAGGAACAAGAAGTTAAAATGGTATATAACTCATATCCTAATTCTATAAATTATGGGCACCCATTATATGGATTTATTGGTACTTATACATGACATACTCCTCCCATGATTTAAAGACCTTATATTACTTTTTATGATAGTTAGATTGTGTATGATGACTTAAATAGTCATTAATAATTGATTTATGAATACCTTGATCACCATTATATACACAATGTTATTAATGATAATGGTGCTAGAAAGAATACTTTCTCCATGACATTACTTACATATTTTAGATATATACATGATGGTTTATGTGAAACCTGAAAATAGGTACTTGATGAGATTGACTTATCTTTACAAGTTGGCCTAGCACATGTGGTCACTACATTATTACTTATACCATACACATGAGTATTTTATATGTTATTGGGATGAACTTGGATACATAGCCTATATTTAGTACCTCCTACAGTGCATGGGTGTGTTACATACATTCATGTCAATAGGGTAGTTATAGCTTTTTGAATTCCATACGAATATCTACTTGAACAAAAGAAGTTTATACCTAGGAAGTTAGTTTAAAAACTTATTAAGGCTAATCTTCCATGAAAGGGTAAGTAATAGGCAATCCAATTTCTTATGTATCTGATAATTGAGAGACCATTACATCATAGATACATAGTGAATTATATGGAATCCTCATTTACTGCTACACAACATATTTAGTTACCTAAAGTAACCAAACATGTTCCCATTTATTCTATTCCAAAAAAATGATAGAGCACTCAATGATATGATTTGTGGAAATTTTAATAAGTCATGTCCATTTAATTATGTGGAATTATAACATGCCCCTTGTATGAGGTCTCCTTGGACCATTTCTTTTTGTTTTGATTTTGAGTGATCTTATATGTGTGATTGATTACTTGATGAGATTCTATTGTTTCTCCCTAGATGTCATGATTCACATCATGCATCTTATAACTTGATGTGATCACATACTATGTACTTCATTTCTATATCTACCTATACATGTTACTCTTATATTATGCATGATCGATAAAAATATTAAATGGCTATATTATGATTTTGAGGTAAGATAACTACCATTTTTTACTTCCCCTCACCTAAAAAGTGGGGTGGGGGTGAATATTAGTGGGGGCATGTCATATAGGTATGCATTTTTCACATTTTCAAGTTATAGTGAGGGCATGTTATGGAAACATGTTCTCCAAACTTACACCAGTTCTCATATTTCTCTTGATTCAATTGGAGTATATCATGGGAACATGTCCTCCACACTTGTAATTTTTCAAACTTTTCCAAATTTCAGAATTATATGATTCACTTACATATTTATTTTAGAATTATATACATTATTACCATTGTTATACTTAGGTTTTAGTTTGATACACATATGAGGTGTGTATGCCATGTGAAGGGCATATAAAATTACAAAATTAAATCAAATTCCATATTTAAAATACTACTATGGATTTTTATCTTATCCAAAATGGACATTTAAATAATGTTATTGAGCTAATCTACTACAAAATTTGGTTCACCCTTGGGTAAGGTTGAGGTAATTAAATCACTTAGTCTTATGAATTTTATAAATTAGACTTGATTAAATCATCTAAATTCACTAAATTTATAGGATGGAGTGATTAAATCATCCACCCTCACCAGATATATAGTGTGATTTGACTAAATCACTTACACTGGCTAGGTTATAGGTATGATTGGGTTGCACAATTGAGATAAACTCAATGGTTGTATTAAAAATCACCTTCTCACCAAGGTTGGGGGCATGTTTTCCTCTAATATATCTACATATGTTTGTGTGTGTATGATGTATGTTTGTATGTATGTATATGTATATGTATATGTATATGTATATACACTTTTATGTTTCCAAATGTTCCAAATATCAGCTCTAATGATTCATAATGAATAATCTCTTCAAATAAAATTTAAAAAAGGAAAAATGTTTACATTGATACATAGGTGTACTCTTAACCTTGTTATATTTACTTTAAAACATTTTTAAAAAAATTAAATTCTAGATTGTATGTACTTATTTTATATTGTAACATCTAACATGCTTTTCGTTACAGGTTAATCACCAAAAAATCATTCAGTTTTGACTCGTGAAAATATAAGGTGTGTTATTCACACCTAAATATGAATCTTTTTCCTTAATATTAGTAATTTCATTAATAAAATTAAAAATGTGGAAATGTAAAAATGAAATATAAATTATGTAGATGATATTTATAAATTATATTGAACCTCAGTCTTGTACACTTGGAAAACTTAGATCTTGGTTATTCCTCGTAGTTATAGACCTTTTCTAATTATGAAAGTATCACATGTTATCTCTCTTGTGACCCTTGTCCTATATATTAGTCTAACCAATCTTGTGTTGATGACTTAGGCTTTCTATCTTGACTAGAATGATTAAAACCTATTTAACTTCCACCTATGCATGTTCTGAGCCTATACATGCTTTCATACTTCCTAGACACTTACATCCCAATTAGACACCTACATTGATGTAGGTGTCCTACTCTAATGCAAGAATATAATTCATTAAATTAATTTAATTTTAAAATGATACATATCCTAATAGTCATACTAAGTGATTAAATATGAGATATTCTCCAAATGGATTGGTATAAAATGCAAGATAAACCATCATTCATTTTTCACCAAGCATAGACCAAGGTAACTTATCAAAAGCATTCTAAAAATAATTAAATTGAGAAAAGATTCCATATTTAATCATATTTCCATATTAGTCATATGAAAATAACATCTAAAGGTTTGAATTATTAAAGGAGTATCCCAAGAGCTATATTTCCAAGTTACAAGATAGGTCACTCTTGTGCTCGTTTATCACATAGTGCATGATTCACATATAGACTAACACATAGGGGATAAATACATAAGTATGAGGCCCTATTTGGAGTATTATATATGTAAGAAATAATGATGGATATAGGGCTATTTGGGGAAACTCAAAATTATGTGCCCATTAATGCATTTTGTTCCCTCATCCACTATGAATATGAAGAAATAGGGCTTTTCTATTTGACAAGTGAAATTACATGATATAGATATAAATGCACAAGAGTTAAGGAGATGTAAAAAACATAAGAATCTAGGTTCTCACATCCTATTCCAACATGTATTCTATATAGGGAACTTGTGTCTACCCCATGCACTAGCATTGACATAAATGTCCCAGGATGACATAAGTGTATGTGGCTATAGAGGAACTTAATCCAAAATTTAGTGATTATTCCAAAACACTATACCAATCTACTTCTGACATGTTTCTTATCTAGATCTATATTAGCATAAGAACAAGCTAAGTTTCTTATTTATTTTTTATTTCCATATATAACATCATTGTACTTGCAATTTTTAACATATCTAAGTATAATAAATTTAGTATATGTTCTATCTAAGTTTTTCAATCAATTAGCCTAATATATATCTAGTTATTACTCTTGTGCTTATTAATTTCTATATTTTTAACCCTATATATCCCAATAGTATCCTTGTATAATTTAGGTCTAAACATTAGGTGAAATTAATTCATATGAATGCAAACATTTTTTATTTCTAGGGTTTTGATTCAGCTAAGGTTTCATATTGTTATAATTTTTCTTGTCTTGATTATATTATTTTGCATGCAACCTAGGCATATCCCTATATTGGGAGGTGTGCCTATTGAAAACATTAAGCTTCCCATCTTACCACCTAAAATGTATCAAATAAATAAAGAACCTAATCTTATTACAAATTGATTCCTCTCTAGACTTAATAACCTACTTATTTATAGATTCTATGGTTATTTATTAGCTAATTTCTGTTTTGGTTAAGTGGGTTTTTTTATACTAATGCATAGATAGTTATAAGTACACTATTTGTATGATCATTAACTAGTTGAGTTAGTTGTACTTGTATGTTATGTACATGATTATCATGTTTATTTAGTTCACTATAGTAGTATATTATGGATTTCATATTGATTCAGGATAAATACATTTAATTTTTTAAGGTGGATGTAGGATAAGTCCATCCCTTAGACTATAATGAAGGGAAAACATAATCGGGGAGGGTGGAATAGATGAAGAAATTGGGGGATGATAGAATGAAGACTATGAACCTTACACAAACCACAAATAGATAATATGTTTTTGGTTTTTATTTTGTTATTTGCATTTGAAATGGTTGATTTTGATGTTGATCTAGTTGTGCATTTGTTAATGTGATATTTAGACTCTTACATGTGTTATCTTACTTCACATGATGATGTTAATATAATATATTATTTAAAATCTTTAATTATCCTTCCTAATATATTTGGTATTTATGAGAATAAGTACACAAACATTCTTTCTTCCTTGAATGACTATAAACTGAGTAAGTGTGAATGTTTGTGGAAACAATAGTGTCTTGTTTATAAATAACTTGATAAGGGAACGTAATTGAATTACGTACCAGATGATTATTAGTTGACTAAGTATAAATTCATGTTAATAATTTAATTTGGCATGATATTGTATTAAATAAATGTTATAAATCGTCATCATCATCATCATCATCATCATCATCATCATCATCATCATCATTATTATTATTATTATTATTATTAATCATAATACTTAGATGGTTATTGGGAAGTCAATGCTATTTGGAATTATAATGTTTAAATATGATTATCATTGTGGAAAGTTCTCAAATAAGGGTTTTGATTGGCATTGACATTGTGTTAATAGGGATATTATACAAAACATAGACTTCATTTTTGTATTTTTCATGGTAAATAATTATATTTATACCTAAGTTTTGTTAGTTGATCTTTCATGCAAATATTTCTTCACTGAGCTCATTATGAGCATAGGGAGTTGTAGCGGAGGGGTATTTTAGTTAGCATGAACTAGAATGTAGGAAGAGAAAAGAGAAACAAAGTAATGCTTGGGGTACATGATAGATAGAGGAGGAAGAAGAAATAAAGAATAAGGGTTTTGAGCAATTTTAAGAGAAGGTAATTTGAATTTGGCAAGGTCGTGACTTCACATACTAGGTCAGGTTTTGTTTAAATTTTTATATGTATTATATGAATTAATTCAACATATTCTAGTAATTATTTTTTGTTTACATATTGTTTTCATTATTATTAATTTATATGGAAGCCAAGGTTATATACCTAGTATTAAAGATGGCTCATCCATCCATAGAGCTAGGTATATGACTCTAAAACTCTAGAATAAATGGATATGTACCCTAAAGTGTTTTCCTAAATATAAAATATTAATTTTTAATGTAAAATATATGCATATTTTTTGGGTGATCTAAAATCCTAGTTAATTTTTAAGGGGTAGATTTATTGTTAACTAAGTATATTCTTTTAGAACCTATTGTGACAATGACTCAGTATATGTAATTAAGTATTAAACCATTGTGTTCAATATATATATATATATATATGTATATATATATATATATATGTGTGTGTATATATATATGTATATATATATATATGTATGTATATATATATATGTATATATATATATATGTATATATATATATATGTATATATATATATATGTATATATATATATATATATATATTGAGATGTTTTATATTGAGTCAAGTTTTTGTACCCTTAACTTAGGTTAGGACACAATTGGGTATGAAGGTTAACAGTCAGACTTTAAAAACTAGTTTCAATCATTCTTTTCTTTATACAAATTTAAATTGGCTAGTTTTCATGAATATACCATGGTCAAGGGCATGACTATGTATAAGGATAATCCAGGTAGATAACATAATGATTTTTTTGATTATATTCCTAAGTTATGTATAAGAATATCCAAATGAAATGTGTGTGTGTGTGTAGATACACATACACAGACATGTATAAACATAGGTATATACATGTATAAACTGGGTTAGGGACTAGTAGTCAATGACCTAATAACTTATGATATTGTGTTATTATGTGTTTGAATCATATGGAAAGTTTAAGTAGTTAATGACATGATGATATGCTTAAATCTATTTAAATACATGTTGTTACTAGGTATATTATTGGAAAAGTTTGTGATTCTTATATTAACATATAAGATTTATTTTATATTATATTTGAAGCCCATCAAAATTCATTATGGTTGCTATTAAGTGACTGAGTATTCATTTAGTTTTATTATGGAGTTTTTATTATATTATTAATGGAATATAGATAAAATATTATGTAAACATTTTTATTTGTAAACATGATATAAATGATTATATTTTTATTGAGTGAACCTAGAATTAATTTACACAATATATTGTGTTATATATGAAGATATTCATCCTTGTATACTTTAAAACCTATTTACTATGATATATAATTGGGACTTTAGGAACATGTGCCTTTTGAAATATATCTTTCCATATAACAAAATCTCTATATATGTATATATGGATGGGTTTATTTATGATTGTGTGCATTATGAAATTCAAGTGGTGGTCTATTGGGTTTATTAAAATAGATCAAATCTAAATCAAAATAGTTTAATCTATGTTTGTCATTATAAAAGGAATTTAATGTAATGATATTTTCATATATGCATCTATAGTTATATGTGATACTCTTAAATTATTGATAGAATACAAGTCTATTTAGAGTATAATGCATACACATATGCATATACTATTTGATGATTAAGATGTGTTATATGATATAGAAAATAAATATGGGTGCATTTATTTACTTGATTTATCAAGGTTAAACTTAAGTGTATGTATAATAGGTTGAAGGAACTTCTAGTTATGCAGTATTTGAGAATAAATATGAACCAGATTAATGTTTTTTAGTATTTGAATGAGTTTATTGATGTACTATTAGTATATGGATATAAATTAATAAGCTGGTAAACATTATTATATGGATGAATAACATTGAGTGAATAGTTGCAACTAAATAATTTGGTAACTTGAAATTCTGATAAAAATCTTACCTGGATGGATTGATTGTTATGATGTTAGCTTTACCTGAATGGTCTGACTATTTTAAAATTGTTTATATATCCAATTTTATTGTGATATAAATAAATTAGATGTTTAGAAATTGTATTATTTTCAATTGATGGATTAAATGCATGTATACAAGACTTCCTTGTTTTTAACATATTATAGCTGCTAGTAGGGAAAATTTATTATGAAATTTATATATTTTTAATATTATTAAAGATAAGGACTAATATGGTTTGAATGAACATAAATTAATGAGTGTAATGGATTCCACTTACTTATTTAGTATCACTAATACATAGATAAGGTGTAATCTAATTGAGTAGTGTATATGAAATTGACTGATACTCAAGATCAAATAACTATAAGAAAACTTTAGAAAAGTAGTTTTTATGGTTAAACATTATCATTTCATTTCTTTTATTTAGTTTACATGTTTAGTATGATATGATGTTAGAATTGATTTCGTTATGATATGATACATGTAATAGTTATATTAGAACATACGAATTCTAATTGTCTCTCTTGATTCCTGCATCATCATTATCTACCCATCCATGAAGTGGGGGCATTTCCTTGTTAGGAGTTTGTGTAGGGGATTGATGGTATATTGTTGGTGTGGAAAAAAACTAGGATGATGCTCTCCCTACTTTAAATAGTACTTCACTAGTGACTACACTCAAGATTACTTATGGGAGTCAAATTTGATGAGACTTACATTATCTATAAAGCATTGCATCATTGTAAATTATTACTGAGAAATGTATTATGCTGAAGATGTACTATTATGATATATTTGACTACTATAGTAGTTGCTTATACCATTGTATTAGTTGTGTCTAAATTTTTAAATATACTTTTATGAAATAAATTTAGTATTTTTTTTATATCAGCATTGTACTTGATCTTGATCTTTTGATCATTAGCTAAATGGATTATCTCTTGCCTTATTTATGGTTAGCTTAAAAAATAATGTATTTAGTTAATTAATTATTGGTTTCATCATGATAGAATATATTAATTGAATTAGAGTAAATGTTTAAAAAAACTACCTTATTCTAGTAAAACTTTGTGGGATTGTTGCATTGTGGTATCAGAGCTGAGGCTCAAATTCTAAGACTTAATGAGTCCAATAGTGAAAATGTATTCTCCTATTAACCAAGAAGAATAATGGTGAATATTAGACATATAGATAATGGTAATTCAAACACCAACCCTCTATTAGATCCAATTTAATTTTCTACTAGGTAAACTATAAATTTGGACTAGATCCTTGTAGCAATGATGAAACTAGGGACCAAATCATGACCTTGGAAAAAGAAGTACATGGGCATGTAGAGTAGAATGTTTAGGAAGAACCTAAAGAGCATATTTTTGTTCAATAAAATCCTCAAAGAGCATATGTATGAGAAATTGGAATAATTTTTGAGAGATCGAGTAGCTACAAATTTGACATGGGATATGAAAAAGGTGAATCTAGCCAAGTTTGATGGAACCATTTTGAGAGATGGACCTAAATCATGGATAATAAAGATGGATAAGTATTTAAAGATTCAAAATTACTATAAAAAACTAAGTTAGTTTGGCGAGCATGTTAACTTAATGGAGAAGCATTAACTTGGTGGGAAAATAATAATCTTGAAATGAACATTGAATCTACCACCACTCTTTGGGATTAGTTTGTGACATTGTTTAGGTCATAGAGGCTTCTTTAATTACATTTTGATCATTAGATGATATACTTTTAGAACTTTAATCAGGGAGAATTTTTTATGAATGAATACTAGGAGTAATTCACTAAGCTCCTAAAGTATGTCCCTCAATATCAAGTGGATGAGATGTTGTGAATAAATAAGTTCATTTTTAGATTAAAATCCCAAATTGGTTGTGATGTGGATGTTCATGGTCCATCTACCATGGATTAGATCTTTGAAATGGTAGTTAATTAGGAGAAAAAGATAAACTCTCTTACTCAAGTTAGAGATAAATTCAATAAGAAGTTTGGAGGTCCTAAAATGACTTTCAAAAAGAATAATTAAAAGAGGAGTGGAGACTCCAAAAATTAGTCTAAGAACTAGAATGCTAAGTTCAACAGTAGTTCAAGAAATAGGAAACCTAGAAATGGTTTTAAAGAAGGTTTTAAGGGGAACTAGTAGTGAGATAAGAGAGGACCACCTAGAGGTTGCTTCATTTTTGAAGGTGATAATTATGCTAGAGACTGTACTAAAGGTAAATATGATGGTAAGAAAAAGTGTTCTAATTTACAACAAGGAATGTTTTAGTAGAGCATTCATGTAGTTGTTGATAATTGTCAAGATGAATTTCAATCTTTTCCTATTAAACTAATAGGTATTTTGTTTGATCATCTAATTTCAATTTTGATTGAAAATGGGGATTCTAAATGTTTTATTGCTCCTAAAATTATTAATAAGTTGTCTATAAAATCAAGAACAATGGAAAATGCATTGTTGGTATACTAGGGGAATGAATCAATGTTTAAGGTTGATAAGTGTCTAGTGGAAATTGAGATCAAGTTACCTAAATTCATTACAATAGTGGATCTATATGTTGTACTAGTAGGGTCATATAATTTGATCTTAGGAGTTAATTATCTTTTAGATCATAAATCTAAGGTTGATTGCTATATCATAAGGTAGAGTGTCAAGATGATTTTAGAAATCAAAAACAACTTTAGGGTGAGACAATAGAGTTAAAGCTTAGGAAAATTTATTAAATTCACCTCAAGAATCCTTAAAGGAAACCATTTTATGTATTTATTATTAAAATATATGAGATGGAGGAATATAAGGAACCATCTATTGATGATTATCCTTTTCATAGGAAATTTCAAGATGTGTTTCTTGAGAAATTGTTAAAATTACCACCTAAACATGAGTTTGATTTTTCAATTGACATAATACCTAGATTCAAACAATAATCCAAGGCACCATATATAATGAAAAATATAGAATTGGCTAAGTTGAAAGGTCAACTTTAGAGTTGCTATCAAAAGTTTTGATTCAACCAAGTGTGTTATGGTGGGGTACACCAATGGTGTTCATTAAGTATAATGTTGGTACTCTTCACTTGTGTATTAACTATAGGATGTTGAATAAGGAAAAAATGTGAAAATAGGTATCTATTACCTTGCATTGATGATCTCTTTGATCAGATGTGAGAGGTAACAATTTTATCCAAGATTGATCCTCAAGTAGGATATCATCAGTCGAGAATGTGAGATGAGGATATTCACAAAGCAACATTCAAAACTCGATATGGGAACTATGAATTCTTATTGTTGCCTTTTATATTAATGAATGATCTAGTAGCATTTATTAATCTCATGAATAGTGTTTTTAGGCATTATCTGGACTAATTTATGTTAGTTTTCCTAGATGATATCCTCATATATTCTAAGAATGAGGAAGAATATCTTCAACATCTATGATTTTTTTCAACAATTGTGGAAGCAAAGATTGTATGGAAAGATGTCCAAATGTGCATTTTCCCAAAGAAAGTTGGAATATTTTGGACACATTATCTCCTTAGATCAAATTTTAGTTGATATAGTCAAGATAAGATCCATAATGGAATGGACAACACCTAAAAATGTGTATGAGCTGAGGATTTTTATGAGATTAGTAGGTTATCACAAGAAATTTGTTCAAATTTTCCAAAAGATAGCTAACCTAATTACCTCTATTTAGTGCAAGAATCAATGTTTTGTTTGGTCGAATAAGTGTGAAAAATCCTTTCAAGAGATGGAAAAGAGGCTTACTTTAGCACATGTGCTTATAGTTACCGATCATAATGGTTAGTTAGTAGTAATCATAGATGTATTTAGGGATGGACTTATAGGATTTATTATGAAATATTGTTTAGTTATAGCATACAAATCTATAAACTTAATATTTATGAGGTGAATAATGCCCCTCATGAGTTTTAACTTACAATAATAGTGCATGCCTTGAAATTTTGGGGGCATTATCTATTGGGGAAACCATTTGAGCTTAAGACTGACAACTTAGGATTCAAGTATATCTTTACCTAACCAAATCTAAATGCATGTTAGAGACATTGGTTATAATTATTATCTAATTATGATTTAGATATTAACTAAATCAAGAGCAAGGAAAATAGAGTTAAAGATGCCCTAAGCCATAGATTGTACATAACAGCCTTGAATACTATCAATAGTAATTTCCATGATCAAGTAGTAAAATTATCCTTTAGAGATGAATTATATGAGTAGGTTAATAAATAATTATCAAATAATGCTTAGAATCCAATGTTTAAAGGATTAAAGTTGGAGAGTGATGGTATTTTGAGGTATAATGGTAGGATGTATGTACCTAATAAAGAGAATTTGATGAGCATGGTGCTAAAAGGATTGCATAATGCCCCATATTAAATAAATATTTGAGAAGCTAAGGTCATGGATGATATAATACCTATATATTTATGGAAATGGATAAAAAAATGATGAAACAAACTTTATATCTTGTTGTTTATAATGTTAGCTTCTGAAGGCTTGACATGTGCATCTAGCAGGATTGTTATATCCTCATGATATGCCAGAATGGAAGTGGTAGGTAATTAACATGGATTTTGTTTAAGGGTTACAATTATCATGAAACCAATATGATATGATCTTGGTGGTAGTTAAAAAACAAACCAAGGTAGATCACTTTGTACTAGGCAACTTGACAAATGATGCACCAATGCTTGCAAAGATATTCATGAAAAAGGTGTATCAATTTCATGGAAAAGATAAATTCTGACTAAGATCCAAGAATGAATTATATATTTTGGATAATTTAGAATACTTATTTAGGCACACAATTGAATTTTAGTACTATATATCACTTGGAAACATATAGACAAATAGAGAGAGTTAACCAAGTTTTAGAAGATCTCCTTCAAATGTATTACATGGATCAACAATACAAGTGGGAATATTAACTTTCATTGGTTGAGTTTTCATAAAACAACTAATACCAATAAACATTAAAAATGGATTCATTTGAGGCATTATATATAAGGATGTGTAAAACATCAATCAATTGGGACATATTTGAAGATAGGGTAGTCTTTGGACTTCAAATGCTCATGGAGATGGAAGACCAAGTTTGAACAAGAAGGAAAGGGTTAGTCAAGGCCAATGATAGACAAAAAAGTTATGCTAATCTGAAAACAACAAAATGTTTCTTCTTTATTGTTGACAAAGTATTTCTTTGGGTTAAACCTTAGAAAATTTCAATTAAGTTTGGTAAATGAGTGAACCTTTCACTAAGACATGTGGGACCCTTCAAGGTTCTAGAAGTGATCAATATTGTAGCATATGGGCTTGATTTGAAACTAGTTCTAGCTCTCTTGAATAATTTTTTCAATGTGTCCTATCTTAAACAGTATGTTTCTAATATTTATCATGTATTAGATTGGAATTATTTACAGGTTTTGGATCTTGGGGAGGTCACAGTAGAACTAGTTAGAATAATTGACACTCGCAAACTCAGTTTGTGTAATAGAGAAGTGTCATAGTACGAGGTCCAATGGGACCAATATTTTTAATAGAGTGCCACCTAGGAGAATTTTGATGAGTTTTATATGTTTTTTCCACATTCTTTTACTTAATATGTTCCTAGATATTATTTATTTATTTATTGAATAATCTTTAATTTTAAAACTTAGGTTAGAATAAGTGTTACCAAGATGATGAAAATCTTTAGGGGGAAGGATGTTACATATTGATTCTTATTTAGACTTAATAACCTACTAATTAGTAGATTCTATGGTTATTTATTGGTTAATTTCTATTTTTGTTAAGCTAGATTTTATATACAGATGTATGGATAGTTATATCTAGCTTATTTGCATGATCATTTACTAGTTGAGTTAGTTGTACTTTTATATTATGTACATGATGATCATGTTTATTTAGTTCATTATAATAGTAAATTATGGATTTTATATTGATTTAGGCTAACTAGCTTTACTATTTTGAGGTGGATGTAGGATAGACCCATCCTTCAGACTCTTATGGAGGGAAAGCATCATCAGAGAGGGTGAAGTAGATGGAGGCATTGGGGGATGATATAATGAAGACTATGAACCTTAAAAATATCACAAATAGATAATATATTTTTTATATTATCTTATCTTCATTTAAAATGGTTGATTCTCATGTTGATCTGATTGGGTGTTTGTTAATGTGATATATAGACTCTTAAGTTTTTTCTTACTTAGCTTACTTCACATGATGATGTTAATATAGTGTGTGCTTTATGATATCTAATTATCCTTGATGTTATCTTTTGTATTTGTGATAATAAATATGCAAATAATCTCTCTTCCCTAAATGAATATAAACTAAGTGTAAATGTTTTTAGAATTAGTGTCTTATTAATAAATACCATGCTAAGTGAACATAGTTGCACTGTATACCATATGCTTATTGGTTTACTAAGTATCAAGGCATGGCAATAATTTAATTTCTCATGATATTTTATTAATTCAATGTTGTAAATAATTATTATTGTTAATAATCATAATTCATGGATGATTATTGGGAAGTCAATACTAAATAGAATTATAATGCTTAAATAAGATTATCATTGTGGAAATTTATCAAATTTGGGTTTTGATTGGCATTGACATTGTGTTAATCAAGATATTATGTAAAGCATAATTTTTTTTTGTATTTTACATGTTAAAAATTTAGAGTTATGCCCAAATTCTTTCAATTGTTTTTTCATGCAAAGATCTCTTCTTTGATCGCATAATGAACATAAGTAGTTCTAGTGGAGAAATGGGGAGTTTAGTTAGCATGAACATAGCATGTAGGCAGATAAAAGAGAGAAAGCAATGCCTGGGAATACATGAAAAATAGAGGAAGAAGAAGAAATAAAGAAGAAGGGATTTGAGTAAGTTTGGCAGAATACAATTCAAATTTGGCAAGGCCATGACTTCACATACCATGTTGATTTTTATTGTTGAAATTCATAGATGTATGATATGAATTAATTCAACATATTTTAGTAATTATTTTAGGGTTTTCATATTGTTTTGATTGTTATGAAATTATATGGAATCCAACGTTATATACCTGGTACTATGGATGGCTTGGCCATCCATAGAGCTAGGTATATGACTCTAAAATCCTAACATAAATGGGCTATATGCCCTAAATTTGTTGCCTAAATATAAAATACAGAGTTTTAGTGTAGAATTTATGTGTATTTGTTGGGAAAAATAAAACCTAGGTAAATTCCAAGGGGTAAATTTATTTTTAGCTGAGTATATTCATTTAGACCCTATTATGACTATGACTCAGTATATTTAATTAAATATTGAACCATTGTGTTCAATATATAAATATATATAATGGGATGTTTTATATTATGTCATGTTTATGTACCCTTAAATCAACTCAAGGCATGACTATGTATGAAGGTTAAAACTCAAACTAAAAAAACTAATTCAAACCATTATTTTCTTTATACAAATTTACATTGGCTAGTTTTCATGAATACACCATGGTCAAGGGCACATATGTGTATGAGGATAACCTAGGAAGATAACATAATGATTGGTTTGATTATATTTCTAAGTTATGTATATGAATATCAAAAAAATGGACACACACACACACACACACACACACACACACACACACAGGTATATACATGTATAAAATGGGTTAGGGATAAGTAGTCGATGACCTGATAACATGTATATATCTATATACACATATATATGGTGAATAGGCTTTTGGTTATTTAAATCACTTATGAAATTGTATTATTATCTATTTGAATCATATGGAAACTTTAAGAGGTGAATAACCTAATGATATGATTAAATCTATTTGAATACATATTAAGATTGGGTATACTATTTGAAATTTTTGTGATTCTTCTATTTACATATAAGATTAATTTTATATGGTATTTGAAGCCCATCAAGATTAATTGTGGTGGTTTTTAAGTGACTGAGGATTCACTTATTTTTATTATGGAGTTTTTATTATTTTATGAATGGAAAATAGATAAAATCTTTAATAAATTTGTTTATGTAAACCTAATATAAATGATTATATTTATATTGAGTGAACCTAGAATGAATTTACATAGTATATTGTGTTATAGAAGAAGGTATTCATACTTATATACTTTGAAAAATGCTTACTAAGATATATAACAAATAATTTAGGACTGTGTGCCTTTTGAAATATATCTTTCCATATAACAAAATCTCTATGTATATAGATATGGATGGGTTCATTTATGGATATGTGTAGTATATTATTAAGTGGTGGTATATTGGGTCTATAGTTTAATATATGTTTGTCATTATAAAATTAATTTAATGAAATTATGTGTTCATATATGCATCTACAACTATACACAATACTCTTAAATTATGGACAAAATACTAATCTATTTAGATTATAACATATACATGCATGCATATATTATTTGATGATTAAAATGATTTATATGATATATTAAATAAATAAGGGTGCATTTTTTTACTTGATTTATCAAGGTTAAACTTAAATGTATGTATAATGGGTTGAAGGAACTTCTAGTTATGCAGTATTTGAGAATAAATACAAACCATATTAATGCTTGGTACTATATGAATAAGATTATTGATGTACTATTAATATATGGATATAAAGTAATAAGCTAGTAAACATTGTTAGATCAATGAATAACATTGAGTGAAGAATTGAAAGTAAATAATTTAGTAATGATGTCTTGAAAAATAATCTTACCTAGATGATTTGATTATTATGATGTTAGTTTGCCCTAAATGGTATCACTATTTGAAAAGTATTTATATATATGATTTCATTATGCTATAAATAAATTAGTGTTTGTAAATTATATGATTTACATTTGATGAATTAAATGCTTCTATATGAGACTTCCTTGTATTAGCACATATTATAGCTATTAATAGGGAAGGTTTATAATGAAATCTATTGGTTTTAATATTATTAAAGATAAAAACTAATCTAGTATTAATGACCCTAAATAAATGAGTGTGATAGATTCAACTTAGTTAGTGTCACTAATATAGAGATAAGGTGTACTCTGATTGAGTGGTGTGTATTAAATTAACTGATCCATAAGATCAAATAACTATAAGAAAGATCTAGCTAAAGTAGTGTTTATGGTTAAACACTGACATTTCATCTAATTGATTTAGTTTACATGTTTAGTATCATACCATGTTAGAATAGATTTATTTATGATATACTTCATGTAATAATTATCTTACACCACATAAGTTCTAGTTGTCACTCTTTATTCCCACACCATCATTATATACCAATCCATGAAGGAAGGGAAATTTCCTTGTCAAAATATTGTGTATGGCATCATTGGTCCATGGTTGATGTGGAAAATAACTCAAATGATACTCTCCCTTGTTAGGGTGTGGAGCTAAAAGCTTCAACTGTTGCAGACATAAGGAAGGTTGCTAAAGAACTAGAAGCACCAGCATCGGTAGCATGACCGACGTCGGTCAGATGCAGTGTAGAAGGCAATTGGTGATGGCAATTAGTCGGCTGACGTCGATAGCACTAGGCAAGCAGGGACCAGCATCGGTCTCTTGTGCGTTCCAGAATTACTGTTGACGAATAGTCAATTAAGTGAAGCGAGTGTTTGCATGTTAAATGACTAATTATAGTCATGAGCTGCATGTATAATTATTGTAGTTAGAGTTCTATTTTTGTAACCATGGGATCCTATTTAAAGACCCATGAGGCATGTATTGTAATTATCAAGCAGGCAAGTAAAAGCATTGAAGCAGCAAGCAAGGTCAAGAAGATCTACAGGTGTAAGGTCAAGGAGATTAGCTAAAGCATTCAAGGAGGGATAATAACTCAGGCTATAGAGTTGTTGTGTTGAGCAAGAGAGAGAGGGAAGAAGGTCTTGAGGTGTGGCAAGCCTTTGAGGTGGAGGAAGAAGTGGCATCTTCCTTATTGTATTTTCTTCTAGTAATATTTAATACAAGAGTGTGTATTGTCTCTCAAATTCTTTGCTGTCTCAAGTTTCTAGTTACTTAATAATTCTAGTATAATTTTGTGTTTAATTACTTATAAGAAAGTAATTAATTGTGCTTCCATTGGATAAGGGGTCCCTAACAGTTGGTATCAGAGCTATGGTTTGCAGGAAGCAGGTTACTGTTTTTGATTACAGGTCATTCACAGAGTTTTCTGATTGAGTGGGAGTTCAGCAATGGTAGAAGAAAGTAAGCTATGAATGGAGAAGTTTAATGGCAAGAATTATCAACATTGGAGGATGCAGATTGAGGATTATCTATATCAGAAGGATTTGTACTTACCATTGGGTGGGGTTGCATGCAAGCCCACAGATATGAAGGATGAAGAATGGAGTGTTCTTGATCAGAAGGCTCTTAGTTCTATAAGGTTGAGCCTTGCATCATCTGTGATTTCCAACTTATCACAGTGCAAGACAACAGAAGAGTTGATAAAATCCTTGGTGAATTTATACAAAAAAATCTCGACTTCTAATAAGGTATATCTTATGAAGCAGTTATTTACTTTGTAAATGTAGGAAGGTGGATTGGTACATACTCATCTCAGTGATTTCCATGGTTTGGTAAACCAGTTAGCTTCAGTCAATATTGTTTTTGATGATGAGGTAAAGGCTCTCTTGATTTTATGTTCTTTGCCTGAAAGTTGGGACAGTTTGGTTATGGCAGTAAGTAATTCTGCATCTGCTTCTAAAATCTTAAAATTTGATGATGTTGTGAGTGTGATCTTGAATGAGGAAATACGTAGGAGAAGCATAGGTGAATCATCAGGGAATGCTCTAAGTATAGAAAGTAGGGGAAGGCAAAGGGAGAAGGTTGAGCAAAGGAAATCAAGGTCGGGAAGGAGATCCGAGTCCAAAGGTATTACCTACTGGTTTTGTGGAAAGAAAGGACATACAAAGGAGTGTTGGTTGAGAGATAAAGAGAATCAACATGTAGGTATTGAAGAAGCAAAGGATGCAAATATTGTGGTACAGGACACTCTCATACTTTCTTTGGATTGTCAGGTAGGATCATGGATTTTAGATTCTGGTTCATCTTTTCATGCATAACCAAATAGATATTTGTTTCATGAGTATGAACAGGGAGACTTTGGAGTGCTTTATTTAGGGGATGGTATGCCTTGTCAAATATTTGGCAAAGGGAAAGTGCAGCTGAGATTGCAGATTGACAACACATGGGTATTGAAGGAGGTCATGCATGTCCCGATTCTAAAGCAGAGTTTGATTTCTATTGGAAGGTTGGGTGATGAGGGATGCACAATAACCCTCATAGTGGATTCTTGGAAGGTTACCAAAGGCACACTTGTTCTAGCAAGAGGTAAGAAAGTAGATACTCTTTATCTATCTACTTGTATTGTTGATTCTACTTCTGGTTTATCTACTTCAACTATAGATTCAAAGATGTGGCTTAATAGGCTTGGTCACATGAATAGGAAGGGAATGGACATTCTTGATTCAAAAGGTATGTGTTCAGATTCAGAAAGCATAGATAGAGTTCATTGCAGGAAAATAAAATTTAAGGCTTTTGATAGGAATAAAGAAGCCTTGGTGTTTATGAAGGAGATGAAGGATAGAGATCAGTCACAGGGGCTGAATAAATCTGAGTAGGGTAGTATGGATAGAGGTTTGATCCAAGATGAGCTCACAAATGAAAATTTCATCACTTACAGGAAAACACAGGTACCAATGTCGGTTCTTCCATGAAACCGACGTCGGCCAAACAAAAACTAGCATCGGTCATGTGCAGACTAATAGGGTTGGTAGGTTAGGTAGAAGTCTGACATCAATCAGAGGACCGATGTTGGTAGAAAGGACACTGGCATCAGCTAGGGAAATGATGTCGGTAGTCAGGGTCAGTACAGGGAACTGACATCTATCGGGAGTAGACTAGGAGATGGCTGAGATCAGCCACTAGAATGGATGTTGGGTGGACAACAAGCTGTCAAGGAGTCTCAAACACCCATATGGAGGTCAAAAATGGTAAGTGAACCTCATATTCATTGTTCACCTTCTTTATATTGCTTACTGATGGTCAAGAACTAGGAAGATGGAAGAAGCAATGCAGGTAGAATCCAAAACTAGTGGGAGCTTGGCATGGATGAGGAGTGTGAGTCCTTGGAGAAGAACCAAATAGGTATTTGTTGGTAGAGTTGTTAGCTAGAAGAAAGTACTGGATAGAGGTATGGATTCCCATATTAGAGAAGAGAGTGGATGGACACATGAGACAGAAGGCTAGGGCATATAGTCTTGAGTAGGCTGCAGAACAATGGTGGTTTGACCATTGTATTTATCTCTACCAGGTTGGATAATATTAGCTACATTATCCTATTACTATATTGTGTTACTTATTACAGGGTTCCATATATAGGGAGTTTTCTGAGCTAAGGGTAGAGTTGGTTCAGAAGTATGTCATGAAGAATTTGGGAGTAGCAAAATTCTTTTGGCATAAGTGACAGGTATAGCATCACAAGTTTGCATGGTGGTTGGTCTTCAAGAGTGACTTTGAAGAGGGATACAGAGCCAAGAGAACAAAATAGATGGTGTATAGGTACAGGTACAGTAGCAACTATTTATCTCCAAGTGGGAGATTGTTAGGGTGTGGAGCTAAAAGCTTCAACTATTACAAACATAAGAAAGGTTGCTGAAGAACTAGAAGCACCAGTGTCGATACCATGATCAACATTGGTCAGATGCAGTGCAAAAGGCAACTGGTGATGGAAATTAGTCAGCTGACGTCGGCAGCACTAGGTAAGCAGGGACTGGCATCGGTCTCCTGTGCATTCCAGAACTACTGTTGACGAACAGTCAGTTAAGTGAAGCGAGTGTTTACATGTTAAATGACTAATTATAGTCACGAACTGTGTGTCTAATTATTGTAGTTAGAGTTCTATTTTTGTAACCATGGGATCCTATTTAAATACCCATGAGTCATGTATTGTAATTATCAAGCAGGCAAGTAAAAGCATTGAAGCAACAAGCAAGGTCAAGAAGATCTACAGGTGTAAGGTCAAGGAGATCAGTTGAAGCATTCAAAGAGGGATAATAACTCAGGCTATAGAGTTTTTGTGTTGAGTAAGAGAGAGAGGGAAGAAGGTCTTGAGGTGTGGCAAGCCTTTGAGGTGGAGGAAGAAGTGGCATCTTCCTTATTGTATTTTCTTCTAGTAATATTTAATACAAGAGTGTGTATTGTCTCTCAAATTCTTTGTTGTCTCAAGTTTCTAGTTACTTAATCATTCTGGTATAATTTCATGTTTAATTGCTTATAAGAAAGTAATCAATTGTGCTTTCGTTGGATAAGGGGTCCCTAACATCCCTCACCTCAACATTGCTTTAGTAGAGACAAAACTCTTGATTACATATGGATGATTCAATTTTGATGAGACTCACATGATCCATGGAGCATTGTATCATTATACATTATTATTAAGACATATTTTATGTTGAAAATATACTACTTTTCTATATTTTCTTACTACAATAGTTCATTATACCATTGTATTAGTTGTGGCTAAATTTGTAAATATATTTTTATGAAATAAATATAGTATTCATTTTTATATCCACATTGTAATTGATATTATTCATTATATTATGATCATTATATAAATATATTATCTCTTGACCTTATTTATGGTTAGCTTACAAAGTAATGTATCTATTTAAAGATCACTATATTATTTGTTTCATCATGATGGAATCTATTTATTGAATTTGAGTAAACGTTTAATTTTTTTTACCTTATTATAGTAAAACCTAGTGGGGTTATTACATATCCCATGGTCTATGATGATACCCATGTTGATAATGAATAGAATGTTGATGAAGTTACCATAAAATAATACTATAAAAATGAAAACCATGAAACTAATGAAACTAATGAACATGAATAAATATATCATGAGAAAGTGCAAGTTATTTCATTTTTTCATGATTGTATTCTTTAAAAATCTCTAAGATCTTGATGAAAATCTAAAAACCATATTATAAATGAAAACCTAAAAAAACATAGATGACCAAGAAATTCCATCTATTAATCATGTTATTCGAGCTATGGGTGATCCCCATATACTAAAAATCCTCCCCTTGTCCACATTACAACTTCATACTTTTAATGGGGGACACAAGATATGTAGTTAAAACTTTGTTTCCTAAAAACACTAATGCTACATATACTATAGAATTACCAAATGTCTCAACTCAAATACTAGTTTCAATGTCTATTACTACTCAAACCATGTCCACTTCTTCGTTAGTGACTACTCAACCTAATAATTTAAACTGCAATGGATCTAAAATTCAAATAGTAATTCAAGTTATAAAGATCCTAGAGGACAAGTTTACAAACATTTAATAAAATGCTTTAAATTATCCTCATGTTATTGATTCCCAAGATGTGTTGCATAACCCTCTTGAACTTGAGATATCTTTTCACCCTTTGAAAAATATTTTTTTGTGTATACACATAATATTTTTAGAATTTATCAATTTTTGATGTTTATCTCTTGCAAGAACCCATAGAGTTTCAATCTATCTAAGTGCATGACTCAAAGGGTGTACTAAGAAAGGGGTGAATAGACCATTGGTGATTTATAATATTGTTATCCCCTATACCACCACCTAAAACCAACACAAACCTCTCCTATATGTTTCCCTAGGCTTTAACACTTCCCTTACATGCTCCTCCAAGAAATTCACCACCTCAAATATCCCCTAACTAAGCCAAAACCTATTTTTATAATCCAACAAACATAGTTGAATGGGCCAAACCTATTCTTATAAATGATCATGTTACAGGACTAAACCATCCCAACTAGCTTATCCAAGACCTAAATACTTTATTTATTAAAGAACTAGGTCAATTGGGCCAATTGTGTTGGGTAATACTTCATAATGGTTTAGGGTTATATCTATCTATATAAAAACATGTTTTTTTTACATTTTCATTAGAAGTAAATAGATATGATCATTAATTTAGACTTATTTACAATATGTTCTTCCATAATTCTACTTAAGGAGTCATTAGTTAGGGTTTACACTTAGAGAGAAAAATCTTGCCTTGTGTAAATGTCTTGAATGCATAGGAGAAGTATTTTAGCTTAAAGGTGACCTATATTTGTGATCCTTACAAACCAAAAAAATCTCTTACAAATCATCATTGGCAAAGGGAGAGATTGAGTTTTGATGGGTTTGTCTTCAAGGCAAGTGTTCCTAACTCTTATTCCTCTATTTTGGTATAAAGAAATAACATAAGTAATGGATTTTGAATGTATTTTTTTATTCATTCATTAAGATTAAATCTATATTGAATTAAGTAGAGTTATTTTTTGTATGTTTAATTTTCTATTTATTATCCTAAGTTATGCCACAAGACTTGGTGAGCACTAGATTAGATCTTTACTTTTGCTATTTACATTATTAGAAACCATAGGACCTAGCTAGGGTTATTATGTGGTATTGATCAACTAGAGACATTAAAACCCTCTCTAGTGATATTATGTGGTAAGATTACCCTTTGTTAGGTCTAGCAGATCAATATTGGTCATGAACCTAATTGTCTAAATGTACCAAAAAGTAGAAGGGCTAGTTTTATTTATCTTCTTTGATATAGGATTGATTTATAGATCATCTTCACTTTATCTTGTATACATTCTAGTGAACTCTATGTGAGTATAACCCTTATAGGTTTAATTTTATGCCCTCATTAATTATTAATTTTATTTTTACATCATTAGATCAAATATATTAACTTAGTATAACATGTTATGCATAGGTTTAAAACATAGTTGATTTGATCTAATCTATTTTTCTTTATGCAAGACATATTCAACCATAGGTAACTAGATTGATCCACTCAACTTATTTTGAATCTTTGAATATAGTTTCTCAAACATTATCAACCTAGTTGACTCTATTAGTAGGTTGAAAAATATTAATTTGGATGATATAGTATTAAAAAAACAAATTCAACATCTTTAAAATCATTAGGTTCATTTTCACTAGCTTAATCATTTATTTTCCTTCATTTCAGTCATGTTTTTCACAATTTTTAGTCTATAAAATTTTAACCCTATAGTAAACTAAGTTTATTGGATCTACCTACTTGTGTATTATCTTCTTTCAAAAGAGACTTAGTCAACTCATTTGACTATGTTTTTATAGCCCTTACTTCCACATATAAAATTAACCTAGTCACTTTTATTTTATACTATTTGGATACTTAATCAATTGATTTTATGTTTTACTCTTCAATCAAAGGAATTAACTCATATTTATATTAATTAAATCATATTTCATTTTATTTATTGATTGTTTAGAGTAGCACACATAGACTGAATAGGAAGGTTTAATTTATTTATTTAATCACACATTTTTCTTTTATTTCACACACTTATAAACCACATAATATCAATAAACATTACAAAAATTCTACCCAAGGTTTACCTACTTAAATTTCATCACCAAAGGGGAAGCCAACTTAGTTTTTTGGATAAGTATAAATACATCGTTGATGGCATATATTGGAAAACACCTGATAGTCTTATCACTGTGTGATTTTGAAGTGAGGTGGTAAGTCCAATACCAAGCCAATACCATCACCAATATAGATCTATTTCAACCTTAACAACTTGAAAACATCCATAGATTACCTTTCTAGTTTATTTGTAAAGCCAACTCCCTATCACATTTATTTCTCTAATTATAATTTAAAAAATTATAAAATTATAATATAGATTAAAATTTATAATTTTTGTGCCTAATCTTTTATAATTGTATGATGTATTATAAAACTTGTATTGGCTAGTGTTGGTACAAGGTTGATCTGGTATGCCACAACTAGATTGACTAGTTTGAACTAGTTTTATGTGTGTTTATTTCAATTTTATATAAAATAACACTAGATCATCTAGATTAATACCTATCAATACTTGCATTTAACCTCAAAACACATTCAAACTACTTGACTATATCTCTTACAATTTTCCTTTTACCATAAAACATAATCATTCTATTTAACTTAGACTCTTAAAGTCTACTTATTTTTTTATCTTCAACACATAGTTGACCTAATAGATTATGTGTATTTCAAGATTTATTATTTTAATCATCTATGTTACACATTTAACCTATTCAGTTGTGTCTCTTGTAGGCTATCCTACCTACTATCTTACAAGATAGTTTCGACTAGTTTGACCTAGTATCCTAATAGTTGATCCTCATTTTTTCTAAGTGTTTAGCTTCCTTCCACATCATGAATTTATTGTTTGATGATAATATAATATTGAATAAAAAAAACATGATGAGTTTCACCAATCACAATAGGTTTCTTAAGATACATTTGGTGATATCTACCACATATCAAAGCAATGTCCATGTTTTCACCCACAATAACAACAATGGGACTCCTCCTTATTCTTCCTCAACACTTAACCCCTTGTTTTCACTATTAGATGAGAGTGACCTTTGATTACATTATTGAAATTATATTTTTCATTAATGAAAATCCTCAACATAGAGGAAAAGATCTGACAACCATCTATAACCTCATGATCAGACTTCATATATAAGAACCCCATTCACCTTCCCCTAACTTTTCCCATGTATTTGGGGAAATCCCTTTATTTTAATTCCAACCTTTACCTTATATCATGTCTACTTCACACACTATGATTTCATCCTCCATGCCAATTTTTTATACAAATATGGTAGGTTAAACCTCTTTTGGGTCTCTTTAAACTTTTCACAACCATACCCATGCTACTAATGTATCTCATGTTACTAAATATTCTTGTGCTACTAGTGCATCTCATGCTAATAATTCTTCTCATGCCATTAGTTTATTGCATGTCACTACCTCATCTCACACTCATAGTGAATATAAAGATATCAATACCTCAGATAACTATAATGCATTAAATGTTGCATCCACTACCTAAAATGTTGCTTAAACCAATCAAATTTAATTACAAACACTTAAATAAAATATTATATTTCAAACTAATAATTTAAATGAAAAATCACCTAATAAATCTCCAAAATAAACCAAAACATGATAAATTAGGATCACAAAATCCTAATCCTCGCAACCTCCCTTAGGTATTCACATGGTAACCTCATACCACAACCCCCACTTATCCAAAACTATCAAAAATCTAAAAAATGAACCTATAGTACCTCAAATTTCCAACATCAACATAGGAGGTATCACTACCACCATCACTTATAATGAATCTAAGGATCCAAACTTTCATCTAAAAGCATTTATAAATTTTTAAAAAGATTAGGTTAGGCTTAATAATTTCACTTCCACTCAAATCTTAGCTAAAACACTTTTAAGAGATGCTTTATATTGGTACAATAAACTAAAAAACCACTCCATTACTAGCCTAGAAGACTTGGTCGATTCATTTGTCTGAGAATTCCAAACTAGTGATCTTACCAAAATAGCTTAACTCATTTTATCAATTCTAAACAACTAAAAATTGAAATGGTACAAGTTTTCATCAAATAATGGAAAACTTTATCCAAAAAATCAAAGCATAATATGGTGGATCATAACATATTCCACCTATTTTCTAATGTTCTCCATCCTGAATTACAATATAAAATTAGAACCCTTTCTCTAAAATTTTTGTAAGAACCTATTGACCAAGCCAAATGGCAATATTTCCTCATGCATAAATTTGAACCTTCTCAACCTACAATGGGAACTCACATTCTTGTAAAAAAAACCCATCATGGAACCATTGATGGTGTTATTGATACCATACACACCATATGTTAAACTATTAATCAAAAGAATACCATGGATCATGTTCCTCCCCCTAACCATAATTATAAACACAATCCCATATGTTATCAAAACAATCACACTAATGTGTAAAAAATATTGTCATTAGTAGAAATACAAAATCATATTCCAATACCTCAACCATGATATCTCAACCCAACACAACCCATGAAATCATGATATGATCCAAATAATTTTTGTTGGTTTCATGTAATTTGGGTCCATTCTCATGAGACTTGTCGACAATTAATAAATATTTTTTATGGATTTTATCCTTGGCCCTAACTTTTATCATGAATCTGTTATATCAAAATGTCAACAATCTTATGACATAACACTTAAATCTCATGAGATTCAAATGAAAAATCAAGATTTAAACCAATATAATGGACATTTAGCTATATATAAGGATCCCCTTCCTAATCACCAAGGAAACATTGAGAAACCTACTGATACTACTAATAATATTGAAATTTTTATATAACTTAACACCAATAATGAAATGTGGTTAATATGACTAATATGAGAATATTATTTTCTTATATTGATTCAAACCCAACACCTAAACATCACACCTCTTCAACATTTCATATTATTCAAAACACGTGCCCATCCCATCTCATTGAATTATGGAATGAGGAACCAATACCCATACAAGAACCACCCAAAACAACACAAATTTATCATACCTATCATACCATAGATATAACTTATATTCTTTCCCCAACTTCCATACCTCAAGAAAATATCCTTCAAACATCAAATAATATTTTTCTACTCAACTAAAACAAATAACTCAACAAACATTCACATCATCTAAGTTCAATCAACCTACTTGAAATCAACCCAACCTAGCCATACCTTATAAACATAATTTTCATTTCAAATCTTATTCCCCTTCAAAGGATTTATTGCAACACTATGCACCTTTATATATTAATACTCTCATGGGTTATGATAAATGAGATCCTATTACATAAATATCCCATCTCCCATCTCAAATTACCTTATTAGAGATAATGAAAACTTATCCCTACCATCGTAATCACTAAATGTAATTATTTTTCAAAATGAACATCCCTCATCCTCCTTGTATAGGGAAAGAAGCTACCCTATCTTGATCTGAAGATAACATATTACAAAAATGTGAAGAGATATCCATCCATGTTGATGAAATAGTGGACATTTCCCTCTCACTTAGGTTTCCTATCTCTTCTATGATTCTCAATAATATATTTCTTCATGTGGATGATCCTCCTTTATTCATTATCATTCAAATATACTATATCCAAATTAAGAACATTTTATTTGATGAAGTTTGAGGCATGTATGTTTCTTCTATTGACTTTATTAAAAAACTTAGATACTCTGAATGTAACCTTAAACCCACATGCAATACATGGCAAGGTTATGACAAAAGAAAAATTCCTCCTATAGGTTATGTTTAGCTTCCCATTATAGTCCTTCCCATTAACATCCATTTGAAAATCATGATATTTAACTTTACATTTTATTAAAATATCTTGCTGAATTGACCTTGGACTCATTGTATGAGAGTAGTTGATTCATTTGCATGCCAATGTGTCAAATTCCATTACAATGGTGTTATATAAAAGATTTAATAAGACATTAATCCTTGAAATTTAAAATAATTCCAAGAATGATTTATCTTTAAAATACCCACCCTTGAACCCTTACCCATTTTTACATTTTGAGAATCCCAACACTTTAATTATCCTTTTAACTCCACTAGAGGTTATAGTGGTCATCTATAATTAATTATAAATATTATACCTAAATTATTATAATCCAATGATGATGAACCAGATGAGATAAAACTAAACATAAAAACTTATGATCTCTCCCCTCACATCATTTGTTCAACTTCCTCCTTTCCTTCAACCTCAATCTCATTAATTATTTTCTAATGTCATATCGGTTACTTTTTCCAAAACTAGAAATTCTATTCACCATGCTTCCTCAACTAAAAATAATAATTCACACATGTAATATAAACTTATATATACCTAATATAATCACCTCAAAATGACATCTAAGTTTTAAGAGTTCCACTTGATACCACCCATCCCTAGCTTAACCTTGACCTATCTTTGGGCCTATTTTCACACTTATCTAACCTTTGTGTGGGCCAAAAACATACCTAAACATTTGTAAAGTAGTCCTAAAACCTTGTCATGAAATCCTATCCCTTAGTACATTAGTTTATACCACCTAGACACTAGTGCCATAATAGGGATACTAGTACCACATGGTGCTAGTGTCACAATTTTATGATATTGTCCGTTTCCCTCCTTTTCTAATAGCAGATATTTTTAAAAATATTATACCACTTATGGTTGGCCTATACCTATTTTAAGACCCACAAAATTACCAGAATAATATATATGCATGAATTTTATCCCTCTAACCACTAGATTAAAATAAGGTACAAATTACACAAAAAAACTCAAAACAAGTTGTCCACAATCAAGGTTATCAATCCCTATTCTTCCTTACTTATACATACAACCATCTACAACATTCTTAAGCTTAGATTGCTCAGGTTTCTAGTCTTAGATTGCTCAAGTTGTCTAAGGTTTATGTTTCCATCCTTCTAAGACCCACACTCATATTTTATATCCCTATATTTTATGATTTGTATGTAATATAATCATGATAATAATGACAAATGAAATTTATATATTCTTAATAAAAAGTTTTCCAGCTTCCTTTCCATGCTTATTTCCTTTCATTTGGAGTTTATTAAAATATGACATAGCTAATGTATACATTATTATTTAAATTAGTTCAAATATATGTCATATTTCATAGCATGTTATCTCTCTCTCTCTCTCTCTCTCTCTCTCTCTCTCTCTCTCTCTCTCTCTCTCTCTCTCTCTCTCTCTCTCTCTCTCTCTCTCTCTCATGTGGAATTCTATTAATAATCAAAAAATTAGACACAGAGTGTTTAATACATAATCTAAAAACTATGTTTCAAGTTTCAATGTCATATCTTATGCATAGGAAAGATTCTCCTTCTTCTCCTCATCTACATGAGGGTGATAACTACTTTATATCTAACTAGTTCAATGTTATAACTCCTTCATGAGATGAAATAATCTATACTATTACTACTAATTCCCATAGTTAGCCTATCCACACCTACACCTCTCCCCTATAGGGTAAGTGCCTACATGTTCAATTAGGAGCAACTAGGGTTTGTACTTATGAGACTCTTAGGGATCAAACTATTAGTATGATTAATCTAATTATAGAATTAAATAAATATAATAAAATACTACATGAAAATATTTCAATATTGTAAAATCATATTACAAGCCAAAATCCTCTAAAGCACACTAGTGTCAATCATGTAGATGCATCTTCACCTAGTCAATTTTTGGCTTGCAATGTTATATATCAAAAAATTAAATCACAATAAAGTGAATATATAAATAGTGATTCAAAAAGTATTCAAAGATCAAATAGAATTTTTGGTGAGATTTTAAGGGAAATGATTAATGCTAATTTTATCAACTTGCCTCCTTTACATCCAATAGGAGATTTAGATATCATACCATATAATGCATAGTCATCACACATATTCATGTTTGGCATTGAAAATGAATATACAAAACAACATTGCTTATGAAGAACCTATAGAAGATAAATCGATTAAGAAATCCACAATGATACATAAACATATTAAAAAAGGGTCAAATTTAGAAATAGTACAAAAGTTGTTACCAGAGCATTACTTATAATAACAAAAGGTTCACAAAGCAAAATTAGAGAAAATAATAATACAAAAATAATAGGTAAAACATGTGAAGGATACAAATATACCTCTCCAAAATTAGGTCGCTCATTAAAAAAAAATTGTATTTGGTCATACATATCTACAAAGGTTTTTTTATTAAGGTAAATGGTTGGGCAAACATGTCCAATGCATCATTACTCCTATTTTAGAAGTTCATAATGTTGGTCAACAAGGATTGAAATTTATCCAACATCCTAAGGAAAATAATTCATAGATACCTTTTATCAATAAAAATGTCTAAATGCATATGAAATGTTACAAAAATAGCATGAGATTAAGTTGTAATGTCAAAATCTTTCTAATCCAAAAAGAATTTTCAAAAAAGGATTTCTTGAAAAAGAGCATCCAAAACACCATATGCCTATAATAAGCATAGTTTCAAAGGGCAAAATCAAAATTAATATTAAAAATCATAATTCAAAAATGTCAGCTCCACAGTATGAGGTAATTTCCTATAATTAACTAGATATAATATAAGTCAACACTAGCATTCTAGGTTATTATGATTATTATGAAGCCGATAATGAATAATACTCAGATTCATATTACAACTAAATTCAAATCTGACATATCAATAAAATTTCATGAGAATTACCATTCTTATTTTTTACATAGACCACATTAATAGTTATTCTGCCATGAGACTCATTGGTTAGTATGTTCCTCCCTTCTTGTATATATTTTCCTTATCTCTTGATCCTTGTACGTAGTTTCATTTTTATGTTACTTGTACATAACCTATATATATAAAATACAAAAAATAATATAATATGTCAAAACACAAAAAAATTTAAATATTTACTCAAAATACATAAATTATAGATTGTATGCATTTCCATGTTTACACTTCTTATATTTTACAGACACTACATATGTTACCTATCTTAGTATAGTCAATTTTTATAATACATACATACTTAATTTGATATTTTCAAGTGTTCATAGATACTTACAAGACCCAATTCCACTACACATATCCATATTTTCTACTAAATACCCATTATGGGAATTTAAATAGATATGCAAGTTGCTCATTTGATATATTCACCCATTTCAGACACCCTATACATATTTTTGATTACCTAGTTACATATTTCTAAACTCTACATAATATATTTAGCATTTTTATTTCTTAATATTTATCATCCTACACCTACTCATTTTTGTCAACTAATACTACTCTATACTCAACTTATGTACATATTTACTCTTCTACATATTTTTACCATATATTCATGCCTACTTTAATTTCTAGCTTTCCTAGCTTAGACTTGATTATGTCTCTATACTTATTATATTAGAGGGCATTTAAATATGCCATTTATATATATACATCATTTATTTTCATTATATGTATGATTTGGACATGTTCCCATGTCCTTGTGTGTGCTTTATTGATTGTGTATGTGAACATTTAAACAAGTCCTTTGATGTGGATATAATCCTACTTGATTTTTGTTTGCATATGTGCATAATTGAACATGTCTTTGTGTATCTTGTTTTCTCAGATTTAGTGGCATGTGACCATGTCCCTTGTATTTTGGCCCCTAGGCCTACTTTGTGTGCCTCATGTGTGGTGTATGTATGCTTTATTATACATTTAATGGACATGAAACTTGTCTATAATGTATTACACACTTTAATTTTAAATTCCATGAAGGACCTCATTCATCTCCCCTTCCTACTTGGTTTTCATGATGGACATCATGCCCCATACCCCTAGGTATCTACTCATTTTTACTCATATTTAATGTTCATATACTTTTTTAAATCTATCTTTATAGTCTTATGAATGCTAGACCTAATATACATCACACATTACATACTTTTCCTCATATTATCTTACATTTCAATGTCATGTATGCAAATTATATTGGTTTATTATGTAAATATTATATATTATCTAGATAACACACATTTTGTAGAGAATTTTATTTTAAGGATAGTTCTTGCATAGGATCAAAAAATCCCATCAAAAGAGGGGGAATTCATAAGGATTTATCATAGATATTAGTTATGGTTGCAAAAAATTCAAAACAATTGGACATCAGCACCCAAATTAGGACACTAGTGCCACATGTGATACTGTCCAAGATATGGCACTACTATCTATAAGCCCCAATTTAAAAAAAAAACAAATTGATAGAAAAGTATGATAGGTATAGTATAGGTTTACATAATTTTATTTACATATTACAAATTTTGGCTTATTTTAGCTCAAATACATAGTGGTTGGATCATATTAGGGGAATCATTTGTGGCATGATTATTCTTATTTTAGTTTAGATGCTTGTATATAAATTATTACAAATCAATTTAGAATCCATAATCTCGGATATCAAATTTGGGGACATTTGCATAACACATTACTTCCATATGCTCATTTATACACTAGTTGATTATATGGAATGAAAAAAATCATGTCATTATTTAAGTTATACACATTAGAAACCATGTTCTAGGTTTTACACAAGATTCATTCCTTACTCCATATGTAGTGGTTGGAATTATTGAATGCCCTAGAGCTACCTAATATTCTCAAGTGGCCATAGACCCAACATCTCCAATTACATCATGAATTTTTAATTTCAGATGCATATACTGCACATGGGTAAGCAATGATGGAGTCATAGTCTAATTGACTTATTGAGACACCTAAGTGAGAGGGTTGGATACAACCTTACTCAAATCCAAGATATTCATAGGTCATGATCCACCAAGTAGGGATGGGCAATGATGGAGTAAAAATTGGATTAATTTCTTGATACACCCACACATGAGGATTGATCAAGCCATCAACTTAGTTCAATCTATTCACTGATTGATCACTATATATACACACACACATAGGTTGTTATCAAGTTCATGCATTGGTTCATGTACCTAGTGAGGTGTATTCATTCCTTTCCTCTCTCTTATCTCTTTACTTATTTTTATCTATTTAATCAATTTTTTCTTTAATTTTGAAATACCTTAAGGATTGATTTATGCATGTTCCATTTGTAGGATACATAATGGATCATGCTTCACATACTCAAATATATATTCATGGGATTCACCTCTTAGGTAAGGTGAGGTGCACTTATATTTCTTTTATCCTAGATTTTTCACTTTGATACTTTTTTAGAATAGAGGGGGTGCAAATGTAATCACTTAAAAGTAACACTAGAGTGCTTCTTGAGAGCACCCATACCTAGCATATACCTATACCTATCTTAGGTCCTATTTTCACACTTATTCATCCTTAATGTCATCCACATGTGTCCCTAGACATCCATAAAGTTGTCATAGACCCTAATATTGATTTCTTGATGATTAATATCTCAAGTTCTACCACCTAAATAGTAGTTCCATAATAGGGATAATAGTTCCACATAGAACTAGTTTCCTAATTTTGATGCTAGATTATTTTTCCCTCTTTTTTGTACCAATCAATATATTTTAAAATATAAGACCACCTAGGGCTGGTATAGACCTCTTTTAAGACCCACACAAACACCAAAATAGTATATATACATGAATTTTATCCTTCTAAAAACTAGATGGAAATTAGATGTAAATTACACAAACAAACTCAAAACAAGTTGTGCATAATCAATGTTATCAATCCATATTTTACCTTAATTATACATACAACCATATATAATATTTTAAAGATAAAATTAGTCAAGTTTTCAATCTCAAGAACATTAAAATAACTCAAGACAATGTTCATATCAGATGCACTTTCACTTTCACCAGCACTTAGGTGGGGATAGCTACATCAAGGTTGATCCCTCTTCAGAGTATTGGTATGTAGGCAATATTTATCATAATATGATGTTGAATATGTCAATCCTACCCCACTAATAACAAAATTTAATAATTTTTTTAATTATAGGTCCTATAAACATGGAGGATTAGTAGTTGCACATAAAATCAATCAAAATAGGTCATTTAAAGATATCTAAAACTCATGCACATAGGAACAATCTTGACAAATCTAGACACATGTGCTCCTAGAAGTTTAGAACAATTCTACATAAATAACACTACAACCAAAATAATAACACTAGTACCATATGGTATATTATATAGTTAGGGAACTACTTTCTCAGAAGGATTTTAACAACTAAATCCTATTTGTGACACCTAAATCAGCCTCTATCTCATTTTGTAGCCTCTAAATCTCCCATTTCAATAATTTTCCAACTAAGTACTTGTTTATATTATTCATTACTATTTTTATAAATGTAAAATTAAGTTAATTCTATTATATATTATTGGCTATATTTATTGCATATTTATACCCTAATTTACTATGCTAACTCCCCTTAACAACCTAGGTTTTACATTCACTAAGTCCTATAAAGTTAAATCACCTGATTATGATGATGGTTATTATTTAGATGACCCATTTTAGTTAGATTCATATAATCTATAAATTTTAGTGGTATTGGATATCACTCTTCTTTACTTCAACATTTTTGTTCTTCTTCTATTTTTCCTTTTATTATAGTACCTAATATTAGTTTTTCACTTTTGTTTATAAGTTAGAGATGGAACACTCACATATTATACCTCTAGTAATAATATATTCTCTCAGCATGATCATATATCATGCCATGATAGGTCCCTATTATTTTTATAGATATCATGACCCTTGTAGTATGCTTCCTCCATAGATGTTAGCCACTTTTCTTAGACGTGATATGTATCCAACCTTACTCATAAATGAGCCCACTCTAGCTTATGCTACATCTTCTCCCTTCCTTATTAATGGTCCTCTACCACTACCTTATCTTGGTTCCCTACCCATATAATGGGAAGATGAGCCTTATTGTGATATTTAGATATTTTCTTGTCCTTAGACTAAGGATTATCATCTATATTAGTAGTTATATGATTCCTATTATACTCCTTTATCTAGTAGACCTCCATAGTTTACTATTAGATGTATTTTTTACTTTCATGGAATAAATAACCATTACTCTACCCAATATCAAAATCTTAGGAATTACATAGACACATTATAACTAGCCATTACCTAACCCAAAAACAAGACCATACCTCTTCCTAAGCTACTTCTAGAGTACATCTCTAAATATGGGGAATTTTATTATCTTTGGCATCAATGTTCTATCCATTGTATTGATCAATTTCAAGTCCTTCAATAACATTTATGATATTTTCCATACTCTACACCAACAATAGTTATTATTCCTACTATAGGTCACCCACACATGAAAGTTCCTCCTTCTCCATTAGTTGTACCTCCTCCTAGACCCAAAAATACTATTAATATTGAGATACCTTTCCCTCTTATTTTGTATCCCACCTAGGAGATACCACATGAGCATCACTCTTTTTCTACTACACCTACCTTTTCAGTCAAAATGATATAAAAGGATATTTTCTCATAACTTTTTATGAAGATTGATGAGACTCTAACTAACATCAAAATTCAACTACATAAAGATGTGTCAGATGTTATGGATAACATTTAAAATAATATATATTAGTATTTATGGACATATCATGGTGTTATCTCCCATTATTTATTATTCTATTACATGACTTGGATCAAATTTATGATTTATTTATATATCTTATATTTTTGACTATTTGTCAATCATGATTTCACTTAAAACTTTTTCATGAACCATTATATTTTGATTTATGTGTTTTACATGATTTCATTCTCTTTAGTTTTATCTTATGTTTTAGTCTCATATTTTATAAATTCAAACTCATGCTTATAGTTTTAATTATTTCATGTGCAATCCTTTATTTCTTCTTTGATGGTTTTTCATCTTTCAAAACTTTAATAAAGATCATTATTATTGTGACTTGGTTATACAACCCTCATCCCCATAGTATTTTATCTTTATCATATTGTCAATTAGCAAACATGAATTCTAATTTTAATAATTATATACATTAATCTATTTCATCTCCATTTTCACCTTATTTCCATTTCATATACTAAACATACATGTGGTTGAAACTTGAGATTACCTACTAGTTCATAAGTAAGACTAAGTTTTTTAGTTAGTCATATCTCTGGTTTCATTGTCTCATATAACCAAAGTCTAAAGCTTATTTGTGTGTATAAATTTTATCACTCATGTTGTCTATTCCAAGTCCATATGGAGGAGGGCTCTCAAAATACATTAAAATTTAAAACCCAAATCATTTGAATAAGAGGTAATGATCCAAAGGGAAACATATATTTCAAAAGTTTAAATCACACCAATAAACATGATTTACTATCTTTAGCACATCTCATACCCTTAATTAAATCTATAAATCCATATTTGGCCTCATATTATATTTGAGTTCCATTGGGGTATGTTAGGCTAGTAGATTGGGATAGGAGAATAATAAATAAATAAATAATCTATAGTCATACCTGCTTTCTCACACAAGTACCCAATCTTCACAATATACTAATGAATCCATAAGAGGTCCTTAGGAATAGGGAACATGTTGTGGGAATGTAGGTCCATTTTAATTTCCTTGTTCATAGAACCTTAATGAATTGATCATAGTAGTACACATATTTGTTTATACAACTTTGTGCTTCTTGTGAGAATGTTCCTTTATATTTTGATGGTCACTAGCCTCTAAGTGTCTTTCCTTCTTACCTAGAATGCCTCATGTTTACTAATGTTTTATAATAAATACCTATGTCCTGCTTATTAAAATCCATATTTTATTAAAATAATCCTAATATTTACTCTTGATGAATGCTTTTTTATTAACTGATTATACCTTTAGGGTTTTATCTTTGTGATTTGTGTTGTAAGACCTTGGATAGGACCAAACATTCCTCAAAAAACATTTCTTTATTTTTACCTTCATTATCATTTACATCATTTGTGTTCACCTTGTGAGTTGAAGTGTACTATCTTGGATAGGACCAAACATTCCTCACAAATTACCACATCAAATCCATTTAATATGTTCAAATAATTGAAACCACCTCATTGGTGTTCCCTTTATGAGTTGTAGTGTAAGACTTTGGATAGGACCAGACTTTCACCACAAAAAAATCTTATAAAAGTTAATAATATGACCAAGTCACAATAATATTATATGCTTCAAATTTGAGATAATTTGTGTTACATTATGATTTACACATCATTTACATTCCATCTTTATTTAGTATGTTTTATGCTTACTTTATAAGCACTTCACTTTTATCTTTTTATTTTTTTATTGCATGTATGTTTACAACCATTTTATTAAATTTATTATATGTATCATATTGATTTAATATGATTTATACTTACATTTTATTCTTATTTTCATACTTGACATCTTGATTTAGTATGATTGATTAACTTTATTGTATGTTTATTTTCTCACCATTTATTGTATCATGTTTTTCACTTTATTACAAATTTTCATACTTCCCAACTTGATATAGTGTCTTATATTTATTTTAATTTGATTCAATTTTTATTTATACATGGTTTTTAAACATTGATTTCCTTTGGCTTTACCATTTTGGTTTACTATATTTATTCATCTCTTATTTTTACACATTTCCCATCATGATATAGTGTGTATTGCATTTTATGATTATTTATAATTTTCCAAAACATGCACTTCTCTTTTTAACCATGCATGTGTATCACATAATTATAGAAAAGAAAACATACATCACATATCTACCATATAATATATAAAAAAAGTAAAATACATTTGATAGAAAGTAAACAAATCCTTTCATCCATTAATAACATTGGTACACCTCATACATCAAGAAATGCCCATATCCATATATATAAAACATGAGTTGGATACAATATAATACAATTGTAAAAAATATATATATTTATATATTTATAAGGTTTTGCTTCATCATGTCTATCCTATGGTTGAGACATACTACCCATGGATGCCTGTGAATGACCGTTCTAAATATTAAGTTATAATGACGTAGTTTAGGATCTCAAAAAATTGACCTATCCTTATGAATTGGCCACCCAAGCTTACACACATAGATATATAGTAGTTTCCATATGGGTCACTGGATCATATGCCAATGACTACTAGGATTGAGCCTCTCCCACTCCCACACTTACTCCAATAGGTAGATTTAGGCTATCTCCTTAATGCCTATAAATATCGAGCAACCTTCCTAACCAATCTAAACCAAACAGAATAAGATAGGGTAGATGAAACCATAGGATCCACCAAGGTATATGTCTCATAATGAAAAATGACCCCATCCAAAATATCATGGTGTGTGGTCACAATCATGGTTACCCATTTAATGTCCTTTCTAGTAGTCCCTATAAAATAAAAACCAAATATACATTAGATCTCATGTATATGTATATTAAATTATTTATATATTCCAAATCCATAAATAAAATACAATTAGTGATATATGTCAAAAATTAGTAACTTAAAGAATTTATTATTATTATTAGTGTCACCAACTATAGTCCTCATATCATCTTGACAATTAAACACATAATATATAGGCTACCTTCACATAAGTATAAATATTGGCATCACCACTTGTGCACATCATAATCCTCTCCTCAATTTCCTCTCTATGGATAATTTATGTCTAGCATCCACCATGGGTTCTCCATGTGAAACTATTAGTGCCTATGTCCCTTCTATTTGATGGTGTCTCTATCTCCTATGTACTATTTATGATGGATATCATCCCTATTGTGGCTATGTAATCACCTCACCTATATCATCACCCTTAGCATCCAAAACTATAACATCTTCTATCACAAGACTCACCAACCCCTGCTATTATGCCTAACCCACCCATGGTCTCACTCACTAAGACCTAATGACTGGTATCTTTGTAGGCACTCTTGTATCTCCTATACCTCTAAACTATCTAGCATGTAATGCCTAATAAGTAGGATTTACCAGGGGAGCCTCTATATTTGGTATCTTTAGCTGTTTAAGTACACACACTACTATATGTGGCTCCATGCATGAGGTATAAAGTCTCATAATATGAACATTCATCAATATCATATAAATAATATCCCAAGTTGGAAAAATGGCTATAATATTAGTGTAGGGATTCCATACTATTTACCCACATGTAATAGTGTGTAAAGATAGAGCATGGGGCATAGAACACATTACATGGTCTTGACACCATCTCACCACCTAAGGTATAATATCATCCACCACATGGAGCAACCAAATTGGCCAATACATAAGAAACATCTCATATATCCAAGAACTCAAAAAAATTATGGTGTTCATGGTCTTCTACTCCTAGGTTACCATACCATACATATCATGTATGAACTACACCTAAATGATAGAGCCTATATCATACAAAGCACCTAGTCTAGGATGGGATAACACAAGGATACTACATAAAATGGTACCTTCCCATCTAACTTGTGACACATCACACATGTTATCACAAGTCCTATCACGACATTTTGAATATATATAATGGTCAAGATATACACATAACACATGTTAACCTATAACCTAGGGTAAATATTGTCTGAGCCAATAACCTAAATGGATAGGGATGTCCTCCCATCCTATACCTCTATTACATCACATATTATAATTTTCCTAGTAATGGTAAATCTAAGAAAGGCATGGACATCCTCTAAAGTGATGCCCACCTCTATGATATCCCCATCCACATCCCATCAAAAAGTCTTGGTCAATAGATCCCATGTACCTAGAAACATGATGACTAGATCCAAATGGAGCATGATCCTTTCCATCTCCATGATGCCCCAAAATCCCAAGGAAACCAAATAATCTTGATCAACATTTGACAATAACTCTAACAAATCTGGTAGCCATGATATATCCACTAGGTACCAAAATATCCAGTCTCTAAAAAATGTCAAATAACATAAAAGGTATTAGATATCAATGTAAAAATGATAAAATTAATTATTGAAATTATTAAGTTACTAAAAATTAAACACTTTTGTTCTCATTAAAAACATGCACTTGTGGATGCTCTATGAATGAGAAGCTTTGTGGTCGGGCGCTAAGTATGAATATCCTAAGTAAGGCACAAAATTATTATAGTGTAGATGCATGTATAAGAATAGATTATCTAACCACAGTGATGGAAACATCCCTAAGGTATGGTACCTTTGTGCTCCTTGGGATGAGTCTTCAGAGTAGGTTAGATTCCTTTTATTATATGTGCACAGGGTTTAAGATCAATGCATAAACCTAAAGAGAAAAAAGGTAACCTAATGCTAGTATAAACCTAATATATTGAGGGAAAAGGGAGGGAAAAGGTAAAAGAGTGATTGAAATTAGAAATTTGATGAACCCAAGATAGTATGAGTGCTCTTAATACCATAAACATAGTGCAAATCTCTAAGAACAAGATAATATCACATAGTTTCCACCAAGGATAGTCCAAATACATAAGTGTTTTACATAGAGGCATGTGAACACAATAAGAAACTGAGAGGGATGACAAATGGTTCATAAGAAGCAGCAATACAGGCTTGAATGTGTATAGGATATGACATGTAAGTGAGTTTTGAGTTCAATGAGGAGGTGTAGGGAATGGACAATAGAGAGGGGCAAACATTACCCACAGTTAAAGATCAAAAAATGTAAATAACACATAGATCATTAGAAGAACAAAAAAGTTGAAATTAATTCTCATTATTGTGCAAGGTCTATATAATACAAGTGCTTAGGAGGGAACATTTCTATAGTGTGAGGCTATTAAAAATGTGTTTACCCTTTTATAATGAAAGAACTAGGATTTTCTACAAGATCAAACTAGTAATAAAATTAATGTTACACTTGGGTTATGGGTAAAACATTTAATCCATGTGTAATGCCATAACCATGCTTATTTAATTATATCTAATGATTGGACCTAGGTTGATGGTGGGATCACTTTTGGATACATGTGCATTTGGGAATGGAAGATTTTATTGTTAGTGTTAGAGGATGATGTGTACTTAATATTTGAGGTAAAGTAACCACTTTTTAATATAATTTTGATAGTACCTTGATATCATATTAACTACCTCTAACAACCTTCATTAACTCTACCAACCCCTTAACATGTGGTACTTTGACAAATTCTTTGGGAAGCTCTTTGAATTGTTAGATAGGAGTGGTTCAAGTGTGACACATGGGTGGATGAAACTTGTTCTAAGAAGCTAAAAACATCTTTATGCTATCATAAATCATTACTTCCATACTATGTAGATTTGTACCTCTATTTTAGGCTTGAGTATAGATGGGAAGTGTATGTGCTAAGCATGAACCTATTACCCTTTGGTCAATCCATTGAGCATGGATATTTTAGAACATCTAGTTCTTCCTCCTATGAATGTGTTGATTGTGTACTTATAGCTTCTTAAAATGAATTTAGATTCAATTAATAAGACAATAACTATGTAAAAGGTGTTTAGATGAAAATATCTAAAATAAGAAAACACTACATAAAAGTGCTTGGAGAAATTCAAACTATTATAAAAAAGTGTGTGCAAATCACACCTTAGGGAAATGAAAATCATCTACTCTACTTATTTACAAATGTATACAAGTATTTAAGGATATATTACTTGAGATGAATCTCATTGACTAGGACCAGTAGTTCTTCTCCATTCATTCTAGTAAGTTAGAAGGCATTAGATGGCTTACAACTAGTGATGGTATATGGTCCGCTCCATATTGCATTGAGCTTAGCATGTATTTTGAGCTTGGCCCTATCTACATCCCATTTTAACACTATGTCCCCTACTTTGAAAATTTTAGCACCAACCTTATTATCAAAGACCTTCTTGGTCTACAATTATTTTAGTTTCATGGTGTATGTAGCTTGTGTTCTAGCGTCTTCAAGTTGAACAAGCTCTACCAATCTTACTTGAAGGGGATAAATTTCGAAAAACTCTAACTGATGTGAAATATTTAAGGAAGGAAACTCAAGGGATGCTAGTAATATAAATTCCCTTTCATAGACTAACATGAAGGGTGAGTTTCCTAAAACTCTCTTGGGCATGATCTTATCATCCCAAAGAGAGGTTATAAGCTTAGTGTGTCAAGCTTGTTGGTTATCCTCTAGAGTACTCTTTATGATATGAATCAAGTTATTATCATGGATTTATCTATACCATTAACTTAAGGGTAATAGTCTGATGAGGTGCTCAAGTATATGTTATGCTTGATGGCATATTCACTTATTCTAGTTCCATGAAAATCTAGTACATTATGAGAGATAATGGTGGTTAAAACATTTAATCTAGTTAAAATTCCCTCATAGACGTTGAGGATGAATGTATCATTAGCCTCTTTGAGAAAAATCACATATGTCTACCTTGTGAAATAATTAGTGGCTATAAGGATTCACTTATGCCCATCATTTGATGGCGGGTTAATCATGCCTATGAAATCTAGGCCCCATTGTGTAAAGGGTTGGTCAGCTTGAATTGGGCATAATGGTAAGGATGCAAGCCTTTGTTTACCTATGAAGAAGGTGAATTTATTATAAGGTCACATGTAATCATGCACATATTTGAATAGAGATGGCCAAAAATAACTAGCTCATATGATATTCATAGTAGTGGTCTTAGGTGAATAATGGCCTCCTAAAAGTCCATCATGTAATTTTTTAATGATTCTACCTATTTACTCTAGATATTTGAACCTCAAGATGAACCTGGTACCTCATACTAACAGATAATGAATGGATTGTAAATGGAAATGTTTTCACTTGGATTTATTGAGGTTAGGTGCATATACATTGTGCTAAAAGAAGGTCTTCATGTCCTACACCTAGTTGGTAGTAGCTTCTTCATTTGCCAATTATCCTCATGTGACACTAATACTATGCCATGTTTTGGCTTTACCACCTCTTCCATCTAGTTGTAAAGTCCCTTCCCTTGGAATAACTTGGTGACTTGGATGTCTATGTTGTACTCCATCACTTTAGTGATCTAGTCAGACCTTTTCTCATTGATGTCCTTACTGAGGAGGAACTCCATGAAACCTATGTATGCTACCATGAGTTGGATCTTATTTTTGGAGAGCATGTTCTTATATTTATTTAATGCCCTTAAAACTATGAGTGCATGCTTATTTATGAAGCTATAACACAACTCATAATCTTTCAGTGCCTAGTTGAAGAAGGTAATTGATTTCTCTAAATTCTCTTTTTTTGTTTCATTAGGATGACTACGATGCCTTTAGCTCCACCAAATACATAAAGGATAAAATCCTTACTATAATCTAGGCTAATCAAGGTGGGAGCTTGTGCAATGGCATGTTTTATGGCCTTGAAACTATATTTTCCCTCACATATCCTACTAAATGCAATGTTCCTCCTTAACATCATGGTGAGGGGTTTGACTAAGATGGTGAATCCTAGCACAAACCTTTTCATGAAGTTGATTTTCCCTAAAAACTATGGATAATCTTCTTGTGGATTCTAAGGTGAAGGTATGGGATAGATTTGACTCTCTCTAGATCAATTGTGAGTCCTTCCTTAGAAAAAATGTGCCCAAGGAGAGCACCTTCATGTACTATGAAGATGCATTTGTTAAGGTTCATATAAATTTTGAACTCTCAACACCTTTGAAATAATCACTCTAGGTGATCATTAAGGTAGACCAAAATAGTTATATCATTAAGGTAGACCAAAATGATCTTATTAATGAGCTCTTTGAATGCTATATACATGGCTCTCTATAAGGTTTTCCTACATTTGTTAGTCCAAAATGCATGCACTGATATGCATAGGTTCCCCACTTAGTGGTGAATGTGTTCTTGTATTAGTCACACTCTTACACTTGAATCTAGTTATAACCAAAATAACCATCTAGTAATGAAAATCTCTTCATGCATGTGATGATTTACAAGATTTTATCCATGGGTAGAAGAGGATAGTGGTATTTGAGGAAAGCCTTATTCAATTCCGTAAAGTACATATAGAGATGTATCTCACCACTCTTCTTTCACACTGATACCAAATTGGCAACCCACAATGAGTGTTTGATTGGAAGTATTATACTAGCCTCAATGAACTTGGAGAGATCATTGTGCATCAATGGCTCTAGATTCAAATCAACAAGTCTTTAATTTTGGTTCATGGGTTGGACATCAAGGTATATATCTCAATTGTGTGCTACATAATACATAGATCAAAACCTCTAAAATATTTGTATCTCTATCCAAAGATGTCATCATATCTCCTACTGAGTTGAATGAAGCTTTTGATTTTTGGTGTTGAACACACCTTTCTAGCTTTAAGAACTTTTCCCTCTAAAATGTCTATAGGCATAGAGATGTCTTCCTTGGATATCATATTGTGCCTCTCCCCTTTAAATTGGTCATCAAAATTAAAGATACTCTCTAAGGTGACTAGCCCCTTTGGTAATTTGTTCCCCTTTAGATAGATAACCTATTATTCATATTGGGATTATAGTTGTGCTTGATTCATGGTGAAAAACTCTACTTCATCTTAAATTAAATTTATGATTTGTTCATCATTTTTAAACACTTTCCAATTTTATTCATTATAAGGGACTATTGGTCTAACCACTAGCTTAACAAGCTATTTAGACTCTTTGATTATGTTGTATAGAATATCATATTGCACACGTATGATTTTCAACCTATATATATCTACATTATATTCTCTTGTAATGGAAGTGATATTAAAAGCATCAAAACCTTATATCATATCTTAAACTCTATGGTTTATATGCTTTCATCAAGCTATTCTTAATCATGCTATGCACTTTGACTTGATTCAAAACTAGTTCACTATCACCTAGCACTTAAAATACCTTGATACCTTTCTTTTATGCAATTTTAAGGCCTTAGACTAATGACTCATACTCAAAAACATTGTTCATTAAATTGAACTATATTCTATAGGCATATAAGTATTTTTATTTTTGGGGAGAGACCAACATGACACCAGGTCTTGCACCACTCTTGCTTTAGGAGCCATTAAAGTATAACTACCATGTACCTTTAGGACCTCTATATGCCTTTATGATCTCAGGTAGCATGATTTTTTCTTCCAAGATACATTATGTACCTAGTGCTATCTCTAAATTATCATATGGGTCAAAATCAAAGAGTTCATGTTCCAATTCATCCATTATATTGTCTAGGGTTTCTTCCAAGGGTGTTACAGCTTCATGGAGAATCAAGTCCTCTTATTCATCAAACATCACATAGTTTTTATTAATCAAGCTATGAGTGTATGAATAGATATGGTTCTTGAAGATAGGATCTACCCTAATGGTTAATTTTGTCCGATATCTAGTTCTTAGTAACATGTGTGACCAATCTAAAGCCAAATATCCACCCATCTTTAACATGAAGTCTGGAGAGAGGAGAATGGAAAAATAGGAGGCAAGTAAATGAATATTATATCTTGTGCAATGGAAAGACTTGGGTAGGCATTAAATGTTAGATTTAAGTTATTGATTACTCCTATAACCTTCACAATTGTGCTCTCAAGCTGAACTACTCCATTTGGAATGAGGGAATATGCAATTCCTAGTGTGTCCATAATCTTCTTTGGTACTATTGAGATGTTTTTTCTAGTGTCAATCATGCAATTATGTACAAAGTGGTAGTCGATGATCAAAGAGACATAAAATAGGGGTAAAATTTATTGATTATGTTTTCTACTAGTATTTCCTCCTTTGGTTGGCATAATATTGTATAAGTGGTGAGCATTGGTTGGGGAGCTTGACACTCTTGGAATCCTTTCAACACATCATGAATCAAATATTATTAGGATGGAATCATAACTTCATCATACATTATGATGTTAAGGTTGGTATTCTTAATCTATTATTCTATGTTAAAAAAGGTTAGGGATCTTTTTAACTATAGTTTTATGGGAACCACTTATTTTAATACCAACACACAGGTTGGAGGTGGTCCCTTTTTTATCACAACTACTTTTGGGTGTAAAGGTTACATAGGTGCCTTAGCTTATGCACCTACATGATTGACTTGGAACATGGAAGAAGAGGCCACTATGGTTGGTATAACTTCCTCTGCCAATCTCCTTTTAAATCTTGTGTTGAAAATAACTCAGGTGTTTCCTTTACTAGGTGCACTAACCTAGTTTATGTAACCAAAGTCCTCCTTATAATTTACAAAGTTAGATCCATCTTAAAGGTGAACTATCACTTGGATCTCCCCATTTATATGGTTACACCACTCATTTGCTCCTACAACTAAGGCATGTCCTAAACCATAAGCACTTGGTCTAGGATCTTATTTATGCATATAACTTGATTATGAAGCTGGTTACATGGAAAGTATCACTTGAAATCCTACATAACATTGTTGTGTGCTAGAACAAGGGCTTTAGAGGTGATAATAACATCATTTTTATAAATATAGGGTGCCCTATTATAGGTGATTTAGTTTTGTGTTTACATTTCACCTTGATAGGGAAGCATGTTTGACTAGTATTACTTCATGTAAGGTTGTTTCTATCTAGGGTACTATGCTTGATGCATTTTAAGGGTTATTAACTCATTCTTGAAACATTACAACAGTGTAATTACTTCATGTAACTCATTAGAGGGGGAATGGATAAGGTAGGCAAACTCACTATAGTAGGAATATGTTCTAGTATGGGTTACATAGTTTTATGGCAAGGTAGAGGCTTTAAGAATATAAGAATAGGGGGTTTAGGCACAATATTACCTACTTAAATAAAATAACTCTCTACATGCACAACTACCTCATAGGCATCAGGGAGGTCTACACCCCCCATAGATTGAATCATCATTGCTACATCACTATTAAGGTATTAGAATATATCTTACATAGCTATAATTCTATCCCAGACCCTTTGGAATCTAAATTTGAAGTTAACCATAGTCTCGTATGACACTCACTTGATATCTATGAGCTATTTAATTAGGGACATGTGATTACTTTGGTCCTTAAATTTTTGGTATAACTTTTTTCCAATCTCATCCTAGTTATGAGTAGATTTTAGTTGTAAGCTTCAGTGCCATTAAAGATATTTTCCTTTAAAGGAAGAAGCTAGTAGCCTGACTGTGCTGTTGTCCTAGGTGACATGGTGTACTACATAGATATTCATAATGTCTTAGATATGATCTATGGGGGAAGTTAAATTTTCACTGGTAAAGCATGGAAATATTTTTAGGGCTAATACTAGAATGTCATCATACTAAACTATATTTGATGGAATACCTCTATTGAAAGCCAAAAATGCATCATTTCTTGGAAACATTATGAAAGGAATGGGAAATAGGCCTCCTCTGGGTGCAAAAAACACTTTACATGGAGGGGTGGACTATACTCTAGGAGGAAAATAGCTTGTATAAAGTTTTATAATAGGGAATGAAGACACTATAACTCTCCTTCTCCTAGATGGTGTTGGGAGCTTAGTAAAGTGAAAATCAATGCCTCTTGTAGATGATCTTGTTTTTATTGGCATGTGAGTAGGGAAATAGCCTTTGTGAACTAGATATACTTGGAGTCACTATGTTATCTTCCTTAGTTTCTACTAAACTTGATGGCTAAATAAAAAATTGATTCCTTAGCTTCTTTGATTATCCCATTGAGCATGCCAAAAACTATTGCCATTTGAAACGTGCACCCATGGATGCTCTATAATGCGGGAAGCTTTGTGATGGGGTAATAAGTGTAAAGGTCATATATAGGGCATGGAAGTATTATACCATAATTACAAGTGTGATCATCATTTATATTTTCACAATGATGTAAATGTCCCCAAGGTGTGGGACCCTTATGCTCCTTTAGAAAAGTCTCTAGAGTAGGCCAAATTCCTTATATTTTATGTACACTTGTTTTAAGACCAATGAATAGACATAAATATAAGAAAGGTAACCTAATTATAGTCTAATGCTAAGATATTGAGGGAAAATGGAGGGAAATGGTAAGAGAGTGATTTAAATTAGAAATATGATGCACCCAAAATAGAGCAAGTGCTCCTACTGACATAAACATAGCACAAAACTTTGAGAACAAGAAAATATCACATAATTTCTACCAAAGACACTAAAAATACATAAGTGTTTCACATAGAGGCATGGGAACATAATGATACACTAAGAGAGATGATAAATGGTCTATAATCAATGTCAACACAAACCTAAGTGCACATAGGATATATTATATAAGTGAGTTTTGAGTTCATTAAGGTGGTGTAGGGAATATATAATAGAGAGAGGGGTGAACATTACCCACAATCAAAGATAAAAAATTTAAATAACACATAAATCATAAAACTAATAGAAAGAGGTTAACTTAATTATCATTAGTGTGCAAGGTCTAACCAATATAAGTGTTCATGGAGGGTAAATCTTTGTAGCATGAGGGTACTAAAATTATGTTGACCCTTTTACAATTAAAGAACCAAGATTATATAAATTATCAAGCTTGTATTATAAATAATGTGCCATTTGGGTGATGGTTAAAACATATAATCCATGTGTGACACCATGGCCATTTTTTTAGAAGTACGTCTAATGATTAGACCTAGTTTGATGATAGGATCACTTCTAGATACACCTGCATTATGGAATGAAATATTTTACTATCAATGTTATAGGATTGTGTGTACTCAAGCTACAAGGTCAAGTAGACACTTTTGTATTTAATTTTGATAGTACCTCAAGCTCATTTCAACTACCTCTAATGACCTTCATTAACTCTACCAACATCTTGACCCTTGGTGCTTCACTAGATTCTCAAGGAATCTCTTTGAATTATTAGATATGAGTGATGTGGGTGTGACACGTGGGTAGATAAGACTTGTTTTGAGTAGACTAAAACTTCCTTATATTTTATTTAATAATTATTTCCCTACTACATGGATCTACACCTCTAGTTTGGGCTTGAGCATAGATGAGAAGCATCTACACTTCTTTTACCTGAAGTGCTTGGGCCTCACAGCTACATTAACCTTCTATATGATCCTAGGAGGTCTCACACTAACTAAGGGGGTGACTTAGAAAGTCAACAACTTCATCAACCTATTTTTCCTATTTTATTATTTTTAATCTTTTTCTAACATAGTCATCCCTTTTGATACTAAATCGACCCTATCTTCCCTTTGCCATACTATATTGGTACTCTACCATGCATTTATCCCATCCCTATAAACATAGTTAGCCTTTTTTAATACTAAATAATCATTTTACAATCCTTTACATACTATTTCATCCCTCTTCCATGTAGTAAACCCCATTTAACATACTATAATGCCCCCTACTACATACTATATTATAAATAATGCACTAAGTCAACCATGCCTATATTTATGACTTGGTGGAATGTATGTTATACATTCATCCACACCCATTAATAATAATTTACCCCTCTACTATGCATTCAACATATTTTATTACTCTCACCTTTTCCAACTAAGTTGATAGGGCTTGCTCTATTTGAAATATGTGGTAAAATTTTAACCATTTAGCATAAAGGCCTTAGGCATTTATTGGTATGATTCTTTCCCACCCAATATCCTTTTTTATCCCTAATATACCTAAAACATTCATAGATCCAAATTTAGTATCTACATTTCCTCTAACACCTATTTTAATGTACTTATCTTAATTTCAATAAAAATAACAAGTTTTTTGAAATTAATGCACCACTTACTAGAGTTTCACTAGTTGTGGGTGCTAAGTGTCCTCCATGTTATAGTTGTTATTGTAGGTGATATTTGACCTCAAATAATGAATTATACAATTCAATCTCTAAAATAAATAAAATACATAAATAAATCTTAAAGCCATTAGAATCAAGTGTAATTGGATGAAATAACTATTAAATCCTACACCTAAATCCTAAAATATTAAATGCTTCAAGACATGATCAAAATAAAGGGACAAAGAGATTGAGATTGATGGATTACATTGACTTAGATTGGAATTGGGATGATGCTTTATGTTGGATTATTTATGAAGGATTTAATGGATGTTTGGACATGGATTTGTTATGGCTTCATGATATTTTTGCTAGTTTGACATGGATTGTTTATGAGAATGCTAGATGTCCTTCCATGGAAGCAGGAGGTTACTTATATATAGGAATGAGGGAAGATCAAGGTTTGGAATTTGAATGTAGATAAGGAGATCCAATGGTTATATATTATCCATATAATATTAAACTCCTTGGAAACCCATAGAATTAGAGGTTTTAGAGAGGAGGGATAGGTTAGAGAGTTATAGAACTCTCTTTATGAGTTAATGATGATTAAAAAGGGATTAGAGAAGGATTAGGTGACTAGGGGTGTAGGGAAGGTTAGGGTGTAGGTTAGTAGGTGGGTTTATGGGAATTAAAAATTCCCATATAATGGATAACTAGGATTAGGTTAGAATAATAGGGATTAGGATAGAATTAATGAAAGGATGGGATTAGACTAAGGATAATGAAATGGATAATTATTGAAGGGGGATATTTAATAAATGGGTAGGAATGGGGGATTAATTATCAAGATGAATTAGAATAGATAGGATTAGCAACATTAGTGTCAATTAATAATAATATTATTGATGATAATGAGGAAAGTGATTTTAGGTGTATACATTTCTCCCCTCTTTGAAAGGGAATTGCAAGTTAAATGAATTATAAGGAGTAATGGTATTTCAAAGAAAAACTATGTCATGGATGAATGATAGTATAATGACATGTGAGGAAGAATGAGGTGGATGGCCACTTGAAAGAAGAGATGATGGGTGGGATATGATAGATAGTTGAGGGGATGGGATGCTAGATGTTGAGATAGATGATGAAGAATATTATAGATTTGACTTGAGCAATGAGATACAAAATGATAATGCCCTTAGTAAGGACATATGTACAAGGAGGAAATATGATGGGTGTCATGGTTATACACACATCCTAAAGGGGAATCAACATAATAAAATTATGATAGGATTAAAAGGCCCTAAGATTTAGACTTATCCCAAGATAGGACATATGTAAGGGAAATTTATTGGACAAGTTAAGATGATGATTTGATAATATTAATGATGTGTGTAGCTCAAATAAAAATTGATCAAGATGATGTAGGTGATGATATAGAATAATTAATATGATCAAGTGACCAGATGATTTGATTTATGGAGGATTGGGGGATGATAGAGATAATGGCCAAGCTATCATTAGACAATAAAAAGTGGCCAAGTTATGACTACATAGTCTATAAATATCTCATGTTGATGTAGTTCTGACTAGGATATGATGAGGGTGAGGATTAATGATTAAAAAGTGCTGAAGATGGGGATGATTAGAGTTTGTTAGTGATTGAAGGATATGATTTAGATGATGAGAGGAAGATGATAAGGATGTTAGTTAGATGGGCCAAGAGGATTATATTAGTGATGGTAATAAGGATGATGATGAGATAAATCCATCACAAATTTCATAAGGCTCATCATAGTTTAAGTAATTCATTAAATATGGTAACTGGTAGTATGCCACATGATATAAACATGACCAAGAGGACATTGTGCCAAAATATGTGGTCAAATAATGAGCTCTACATCCTCAAGGGAAATTTTGGTGTCTTCATAGCATCCTTATTCATTTCCCAAAAATACATGATGAAGTTAAAACATAAAACAAACAAGATATATACAAGACACAAAATAAATAATACATAAACAACAGACTAACAACAAATAAACATCAGACAAACAATGAACAAGTATTTACATGTAATGTCATAATGTATTGTCTAATGATGAAAAGAGTGACTAAGTGATGGGTTAGATGGTCATTATGTGATTGTGGACTTAGGATGGGGTTATATTTGGATATGTCGATCATGGTCAGGATTAGGCTAAGATGTTTCCTCTAGTTTAGGTTGGAAGGATAGATTATGTGATGAGGTCTTTTAATATTAACTTGGTCTTGAAATTAGATGGAAAAGTTGTCAAATATGGTTATTAGATAAGTGATGATGAAGGATTACCAATAGACAAGGCTCTAGAATGATCCAATATATCAAAGAGACTAGGATATGATGGGATCAAATACCTTTCACACTAACAAGGAATAATTGGATGGGTGTTAGGTATGAAGAGTAAATAATAGGATAATGATGGGATCAAGTACCTTCCATACTAGAAAAGGGTAATTAGATGAGTGCCAAGTATGAAAAGGCCCTGATAGGAAGTGATGCATGCCATATTAAAGTCTTTGACAAGGTCATGTACGTTGATAAGGCATAGCCAATAGTATGAGATGGAAGATATGAAGGGATGGGTGACCACTCTAATTTGGTTTCAAGATGAAATGTGGTATCTAAAATATGGGACAATAAGAGATAGATGGATGTTAATGTGACTAGGGTATTGGGCATAAGACAAGACACCATAGATTATTTTTGGACTTTTCAAATTTTATGATTTTTAGGTTTTTTGACATTTTTAAATTTTTAGGGATGTATGAACACTATACAAAGGGGTTACTATCAAAGGTAATACCAAGCCTAGAAACTAGGAGAAGGATGGAGGGATGATAGATGGGATGATAAAGGATGATGATGATGATGATGATGATGATGATGATGATGATGATGGGGACCAAGGGTGAATGGACTATGGATATCTAATAACCACATCATGAAAGAACCAAATGGCTATTTTTACTAAGTGTCCATTAGAGGATATACCAAGAGGAGTTTGGTATAGTTATCAAGACACCTTCCACATCATTGCAAAGGCCAAGATAATAAGAAAGAAGAGATAAGATACATGATATAATAGTGGATGATGTAGAGGAATAATGGATCAAGGGATAAGATAATGGGTGATATAGAAAATGTAGATAAAGGATGCAACAAGTTAGCTAGATAGATGAGGATATGAAATGGATGGATTTTCCACCAAGTGTTGAGGAAAAATGCAGGCTATATATTAGTTTACCATGATGATGAAAACCGATTTTCATCATGGTACTTGCCCAAGGTGCCATAAGACTAGTTTTCACCATTGGACAAATGATTTTTTTTTATTTTCACTTTATTAGGTATATTGATTTATTATATGATAGATGAGATGCTAGGTGTGAATACTAGATGTATTATTTAGGCAACACCTATTTTGGGGATGTGTGATGGTAGGATAATGTTGTCATTATTTTTAGATGTATTGAGGACCTTATGACCTAGTGTGATTCTTTATTGTGATCCCTCTAGATATCTAGACCAACTATCATCATTGTCCCTAAGAGAGATAATGTTGTTTGGGAGGGTGATGAGAGGTATGGATGTGATTAGGTCTTAATGGGGTTGTATGGGACTTGAATGGATGATAGGATTGGGATATGATGGTGTGATTGGTGATTAAAGATAATGAATGATAAGATCATGATAAGATGGGGTGATGAGTGATGTAGGATTAGGACTAAAAGTGGAATACACCATTGGAGATGTGGGACATGCTTCATTTGATTGGTGCCAAGTGATAAAAGACTTTAGGATATCTAAGACACTTTGATTTTGTAGCTCATCTTTGGTCTAATTATCTAACTAATGATCACCATTTGAGTTTAAGCATTTGTCTAGATTTGAGTTTGACTACCCCTTGGTGCCTAATTTTGGGATTCACCAGGGGATATTGATATTTGACTTGATATATAATGATTATTTTGACTTTGATAGTCTCTTATTGCTAGATATCAGGCTTTACTAGGAGAAGACATTTTTGGATAAGCTCGATGATTTGACACTTCCTGATTTTGACTAATGGGATCAAAGATTACTTGATTATGGTTTATGAATTTTATCATATTATATTAGACCTTTATATTTGTGGAATATATTATATTTCTCAAGGGAGGGTCCAATGATGAATGCTCTTATTTATCCTTATGGAGGAAAGTGATGAAATGATTGTCAATGGGAAAAAAGGGTCCATGATGGATGTATATGGTGGTGAGGGAATGATGAGGTCAATGAGTGGTGATTAGGTAGCTTAGTATTCATATGGGTCTTCCAAGGAGACCTAGTTTTGGCATCAGATAAAATCTCCTCAAGATCAATAAAAGGATCACTAGGACTAGCTATAGTAGATGAATCTAAAGGAAGATCAGACTCACTTTAACAATCTTTGATAGATAAAGCTTGTAAGAGGTCATTTATGATGTCATCATCTAGAATGGAATCAAACTATATTCCATGTAATGAATCAGATGTATCTAGATTATGGGTGTCCTCTAAAATACAAACATTATCAACATCAATGATGGATGACATTTTTGATGAGGAATCTGATTTGGATACAAGTGTTGAACATGATCCTATAGAAGATAAGACCCTAGTTGTTAACTTTGAAGCTAAATTTGATGCACAAGATATAATGTTACTATTTATAGATGCATTGTCCACTATTGACCTCTCAATAAGGGTTATTTGAGGTGATGGGTGAGAGGGATATGATGGATGAATGATAGGTTTGATAATGATAGGCTCATGGAAGGACTTATGATATATGGGGGGACTAGGCTCATAAGGAATAAACTCACTTGTGATGGAGTATTTTTTGAGAATGGGGGATCATGTAGGATGGGTGTTGCATCTTGACTTTGGCTTAGAAACGGAAGATATTAATCATGACTGGGAAGGGAATCTTGGAATTCCTCTTTTCATTCACCTAGGGATGTGGATGCATCTAGTTCATCATCAATTATGGCATCACCACAATTAATGAGGTCCTGGACAAAATCTTGGAAAGGTCTATATCAATTAATGGTATGCCCCCAATTTTGGTGATATACATAATATTGGTTATCTTTATACAAAGAGGTATTTAGCTTAGTGGGATCAAGATGTTAGATATATGGCTAGACCATCATGTTAGTAGTGAGAAGTTGTTTGAAAAGGTCTTCCAATGATATGGTAAGGGGAGGATAAGGACCCAACTCATGTTGTGACTTAGACACGGAAGCATTGGACTTATGATTAGATGGTTATGGATATGACTAGGTGTATGCATTTTAGGAGGCCAAGAATCAATTCCCTTTTCTAGTATGGGAATGGGTAGATGGCATTTTATGGCTAAAAGATTGGGGAAATGTATAAGATTTACATGATAGGGATTAGATATGAGGTGAAATGAGCTAAATAGGATCAACACCTTTAAGAAGTGGTACACCCATCATAATGAGTCACAAAATGATCCCATCCTTATTGACATGTATGTAATTGTCAAAGAAGGTGGGCTTTAGTTCTATGGTGATGGTTGATTGATGATGGATGATGTAGGTAGGATATGAATTGAACAAGGTTCTTGAACAAAATAGATCAAAAATACCAAGATAGTATGATAGGTAATGATGGGGATGAGGGAGACTATGATCAAATTTTAGACCAATAGTAAAATAGGTGTTAATGACCTATCAATGATTCTTAGTTGTCAACCTAGTGAAAAGATTGAGGGATTTTTATGGGTGCTTCAATTCAAAAATAAAAAGAGGATTATATGATGGGTGCTAGTAATGAATAAGGAAAGATGATTAGACTAGGAATGATTGATAGCTAATGGGTTTTCTAGATTGAGACTAATAAGGTGATAAGATGTTAATAGGATATTTAACTAGGGCATGATATCTAATCGAATGATGAGTGATAATGGACTAGATTAATAAGATGATTGGGTGTTAAGACTAGCTAAAAGGCCTTAGACTAGTTTGTTCAAGGTATAAATGTTAGGTGATTATGTGTTTAAGGTGATTAGGATAAGACAATGATGATGGATAATGATAAGGGATGATGTAATGAGATGGTGATGGTTTAGACTCATATGTGACTTAAAGATCCAATTATGATAAGATAAGATGTGGGTAGATTAGATGGGTGATGAAGACAAGGTGGAGAGAGATGATGTGGGATATAGTGGACTTAGGATATGATATAGATGATAAGACAAGATGTTATTAGGAGATGGAAGGGGGTATGATTAATGATGAGTGATACTAGGATATGATATGACTAGTAGGATGTACAAGAAAACCAAAATATATACAAGATGGTAATGAGATAAGGATAAATAAGACAAGGTGATGGTCAATGATGATTGGTTATGGTTAGACTAGGATAGGATGAAGATAAATATACACAAAAGGACAATATGTGCAAGATGATATGTTGCTTATGGGGGGTTGAATGGTTCTAGAATAGATGATTTAGTCAAAAAGGATATGCAAAGGATTAGTCTTTACTATGGGATAATGAGATGAGGATGCATAAGATAGTAAGATGATAAAGATATGTACAAAAGGATGATGTTATAAGGATATACATTATGGGTCCAATGTGATATGTATATAAAGAGAATGGGATAAGGAGATGTAAGTCAAAATTTATGTGATGAGATAATGAGACAAGATGATGATTAGGATTTATGGATGTAATGGATTTAGGATAAGATATAGATGACAAGGTATGACTAGGATATGTGAGGATGATGAGTGGGATATGACTAGACAAGATGGGAGATGGGATAAGACCTAGACAAGGATATACAAGGACAATATGTCAAGGATATACAAAGGGGATGATGAGGATAATGGTGATGAGATGTGAGTGATGGGGTATGACCAAATTGTAAGGATGTACAAGAGGATAGAATATGTAAAACATGATAAGTAAGGGGATAATAAGGATATACAAGATAATACAAAAATATAGAAGATGATAGGATATATAAGATGAGTTGTGTAAAAAGACCTAGATATGCGTGAAGGTTTGGATAGGTAAAGGCTAACTTAGCTCACAAAAAATACAATTTTAACATAACATACACTTAAGAAAGCAAGCCACAACTTATGATTAGTAAACTCAAGGATGTGTAACTCGATGCCCACACCATCTATTGACTTCATAGGTGAGATTGTAGGCTAGTGACCCATTGTAGTATCAACTGAACCCTCTCAATGCCACTTCCACTTGATGGCTAATTTAGACCTGATAATGAATCTTGTATTAGTACACATGTTATGGCCAAAAGGTTATATGCTAGGTCAAATAGGCTCTTTAAGTGTGTCCTTGATATACATGAAGGTATGTTGGGGCACATGTCTATATAGGGTGTTATCTAATTCATAGTTCAAAGAGTTAACTCTTTCCCTTTATAGATGACTTTTATGGCACTTAGCCTAATGATAGTTATCCTTGATTATTATACTCTATTAGAATACAAAGTTTGGTCAGTGTATAGTGATGAAATCCACAAAACTAACCCCTATAATCTAAGCCTATCCATGGGGATAAATTCTACATCACATGATATCCTAGGGGGATTGACTTATAAGTAAAACACATGATATGATTAATTAATTGATTTATTACCTATGTGTGAGGGTCATGATATAATTATTATTTACAAGTTAAACACACACACAAGTATATACAAGGTATGATTTTTCACAATAAGATGATAAATACAAGAAAAAATAGATAATCAAATTTGATTTTAAAAGTTCCAAATGGATCTTTGACAAGAAAGTTGCAAGCACATAAATTAATAGTTTGATTAGAACTCAAAAGAGAGGGGTCTTGTAATAAAAATATTAGTAGTTTTTAATGGACAACCCAGAAGATAAAAATGTTAGACCCAAAATATGACTTGCCAAAAGAGGATGTTATCCAATCAAAATTTCACCCCTATAAGAAATAACATGTTAGTCTACTAGACTTAATAAAACATCCTTAAAAAGTGAGTTGAAATAGGATGGAAACAAGTTGGGTTGGGTGAGTCAAGTTAGGATAGGTGAGTCAATTTGGGTTAGAATGAATTGAGTCAAGCTGGGATGAGTTAGGTTAGGCTAGGATGAGTCAGGTCAAGTTGGTGAGTCAAGTTGGAATGGGATGAGTCAAGTCAAGCTAATCAAATTGAGTTGGGATATGATGATTTGGGTTAGGTTAGGCGAGTCGAGTCAATTCAGGTTGGGTGAGTTAGGTCAGGCTGAGTTAAGTCATGCTAGGCAAGTTAGGTCAAGATGGTGAATCAGGTTAAAGCTTGTAAAACCATGAGTAGGACTGTAAAACCATGATTAAAATTGATAATATTGATACTAGTTATAAGATGAGAGTTGTAGGTTTATTATAAGCTACAAAACCTTTAGATTTATATATTTGACACATATAGGGGCCTACATAGGTATTATAGAACTGTTTAAAATTCGTAAGAACACTTATTTATAGGTGATTAAATATATTTAAAGATTGATTATAAATACTTGCAAACATATATTTTGATTTTTATCAAAATAAACTTAGATTTTGATTATCGAGAGAAATGAAATATATTTTTAATGACATAATCTATCCTAAATTTGTCTAATAAGATTTGAAGATAAACAATCAATAGAATAAAAGTCAAAATTACAAAATCACCATTAGGTTTGCAATACTATGATTCCACAGGTCAATATCATGACTTGAAAGGTTTCAGGATCTATGGTTTTGTCAATGAATGAGGAAAGGTTGAGGGGATATGCTTATTTTGGTCTAGAAATGATCTTCTATTTTGGCCTCCCTCTTTTTAGCCTACCATTCACATAGCTAAAGATCTTATAGAATAGGGTTATCAACTTCATATATTGTTAGATAAGAAACCCTTAGGATGTATAAATAAAAGAGGTTATGGGAAATGAAATGTCATACTATGTGATGATTAAACACTTAAAAAAATTAAAACTTGTAGATTAGATTACCAAGATAAATTATAAGGAATTTATCAAAAATCTACAATATCATAATTCTTTACCATAATATCATGAGTGAGTTAGGATAGGATGAGTAAGGCCAAGATGGGTGAGTCAGGGTAGGTTAGATGAGTCAGGCTAGGATGAGCCAGGATAGGACATGCAATTTAGGGTATGATGGGAAAGTGAGCTTTGGATGAGTTAGGCTGAGGTGGTTGAGTTAGGATGGGATGGGTGAGTTAGGGTAGGATGTACGAGTTGGATCAGGATGACTCAGGATGGGACATGTAAGTTAGGATAGGATGGGTGAGTTAGGGTAGGATGTGTGAGTTATGTTGGGATGAGTCAAGATGGGATGGGCAAGTTTGGCCAGGGTGGTCAAGTTGAGTTGGGATGGGTGAGTCAATGTAAAATGGGTGAGTGGGGTTAGGATGAGTCAGAATGGGATGGGTGAGTTAGGGTAGGATGGGCATGTTAGGCTGAGACAAGTCAAGATGGGATAGGTGAGTTAGGCTAGGGTGGTCAAGTCATGTTAGGGTGTTGAAATATCTTCACTCTTGAGGATAATATCATGAATTCATAATTCAATGTCATGATTACCAATACAATCTCATGACTACAACATGTACATGAAAAAATTTCACAATTTTCATTTTGCCAATTGATATTGCAAGCTTTAAAAACATAATTATCAAGCAAAAATAATTAATTAGGAGCAACTACTAATGAGGCTAGGATATACCCAATAAATGTATAATAAATTACCTCATCTTACTCTCTCTTTCTATTAAGTTTGACTGCATTTTGTAACTTTTATTTTGATCTGAGATGAGTTAGGATGTGATTATCCATCTTTTATTGATTGTGATTCTAATGTTTTAAAAGACCTTTAATTCCTAACAAGTATGTTGGAAAATTATAGTTTTATAATAGAATAGGTCATCATCAAGCTAAAGAACAAATATGAAGTGGATTGCATGTTTTTGCAAGCATTGGACTCAATTCAGATTAATTTTGGAACCTACAAAATCTATTCTAGAACCATCACAGTTAGTTTCAAAACTTGTAAAATCTATTCCAAAACCATCGCAGTTAGTTTTAGAACTCCACCATATTATTTCAAGTCATCATATTTTTAGACTTATCTCTATAACTCTATATTTATCTCCAGTACTCTTATAGATAAGCTCCAGAACTTTTGCGGCTAGATATGGAACTGATGAGGATCTATTCCAAACAGCTGGTGATCTGTCAGATCAATGATCCCATTATATCAAGAATAGATTCCTAATTTTCTAAACTTGTAGAATCAAGACATTTATCACACAACTGAACATCTAGCCACATCTTCATTTAGTATCTATTATGGGTACGATTCAGTTCCATCGTATCTATGAAACAGTTACAGCCATCAAAGCATCTATATATACAAACCTCGGAATTTAGTAAAAAAAGAGAGATAAATATAGAACAGAAGATAGAGAAAATCATTGAAGATTAGAATAGATTAGTATATTTTTAACATAGACCATTTTATCAATGAAATATCCATTTCTATTTTGAAAGCAAATTAAATTGTTCAAATCCTGTTCTAGGCAGAGCAAGGGCCCACTCCTCCAAAGAACCAAGATCTTCATTTTCATTGATATTTATATTTCTATTCACAAAAGTAAATAGGTAACTTTGTTAAATTTATAAATGCTTCCAATTCTTTTCACCATTCCAAAGTAGACCACATACCATATTTATTGGGAGAAGGGATTACAAAATACCAGAGAGATGGAAAGAGAATCTGAAAGAGAACCTGAGAGAACCTTTACCAATCCCTTTCATATCGAGGATGATGAAACTGATATGAAAAACATTTCACTTTCACACCTGCCCACATTTAGAGGAATGTCATATGAGGATCCTGACCAATTTATGTTTGCGTTTAAAGTACTATGTTAGACTTATGATTATAAGATAGATAATCAAAAATTGAAGTTGTTTCCATCTACCCTGAAGGATGTAGTAATGAGGTGGTTTATGAGATTAACATCTAATTCTATTACCAATTGGGAACAAATGGAAACTATCTTCCTAGAAAAATATCAAGATTATTGTAGAGCAAGAAATTGAAAGGAAGAATTTCTCAAAATCAAACAGGAAGAAGATGAAAATATAGAAGATTATTTAGATAGATTCCTCTTTGTGAGTAAAAGATGTGGATTTTTACTTCAAGAAGATTTAAATAAAACCATTTTTCTCAAAGGTATAGATGAGGAATCTAGGGAAACCCTTGATTTAATTGTTGGAGGAAACATTGCTCAATTAAGAATGGATGAAATCATAAAAAAATTTAGAAACTATTCAAGAATAAGGGGTGGACCTAGAAAAGGGAAAATGGTTAAAATTTTGAATCCAGATATGAACAAATTAATGGGTGAATTAGCAAACTTTAAAATAGACATATTAGTTTAATTAAACTCCACCATGGATGTATTTCAAGCTAAAGCAAATGCCCAAATTGAACCATTAGCCATGTATTGTCCTAGATACAGGAAGAAACATGCAATAAGGGAGTTTCCTTTGGATAAAATGGAATTATGTCTTGTCTGTGAATCTAAAGAACATGATACTCACACTTGTTCTCTTCTTCCACTCATAAAAAATCAGCTCAAACAAACTAATGCATCATCCACCATAGAATAATTAAATTTTATTTAGAAACAACCAAACCAAGGACATTTTATGCCAAGACCAGCTCCTAATCCTTGGATGATGCCATGGGCATCTCAAATAGTACCACAAAGTTGGGGATAGCCACCTTGGGACCCTAAACCCACATGGCATCCTCAAGATTGGGCAAGTCAATCTTGGTATACTCAAGGACATCAGCAACCTTAGGCTGGTCAAGGAAATCATTATGCTTGGCCACAACCTAGATGGAGCCCTAGTAATTATGTGTAAGGAATAACATATCCAAATTAGAACTAATAATCCATAATGGGACCTCCAACACAAAATCCATAGATTGAAAAAATATTCCAAACCCAAATTCTAGCACAACTAGTAGCAAACCCAAAAAACAAACAAACAACTCCTATATACAAAACATAACCAAAAAAATTAGTTGATTTAAATACAATGGATTGAAAAAACATTCAAACTAGATCTAGCAAAATAGTTAGTAGTCCACTTGTTATAATCACTGAGATGACAAAAGAAGCTAAAACCCCTATCATAGTTACACCTAAGGAATATGACAAAAAAAAGATCAAGAACTAGAAAGAAATTCTATTGAGATTCCATTTCTAGAAAGACTTAGAGAAACCATAAAACTTAAGGAATCTGAATTGGTGTAGGAATGAAGAAGATTGAATATTAAAATACCATTATTACAAGTAATTAAGGATATTCAAAAGTTTATCAAGTTAATCAAATTGTTATGTTTTAAAAAACTTGGAAGAAAGAAGTAGTAATCAAGGACTATTCAGGTAGACAAGAAACTTGTTGATTTATTAGCAAGAAAACTCCTACTACCTAAATATAGAGATCCTGGAAGCCCTATTATTTTTGTTTCTATAGGTAATAAGGATATACATAACATTTTGATTTATTTGGGTGTATCTATCAATGCAATGATAGTGGAAACTTTGAAAACATTATCATTAATAGGCATACAACCTACTAATATCATATTGTAGATGGCAGATTAGTTTATAGCAAAATTAGGAGTTATTGAAGATGTGGCAATAATAGTGGAATCATGGGAATATCTAGTTGACTTCCTTATATTTCATCCAAAAGGTAAAACACTTGGTTATCCCATTATTTTGGGGAGACCATGGTTAGCTATAGTTACTACCTTAGTTGATTGTAGGTCAGATGATATGACTATTTCAAATGGATCATGTACAGGAAATAGATGATATGGTTAATCCTTCATTAAATGAACATCAATAATCATTGGAGTAGTCATGATTAGTTACAAAACCATCATAGTTAGTTTTGGAACCATCACATTTAGTTCTAGAACCATCACAATTAGTTTTAGAACCATCACATTTAGTTTTGGAGCCATCATAGTTAGTTCTAAAACCACACCAATTCTCTGTAAGTGAAGATAAATTCACTCTAGAGTAACAAAATTTCTCTTGGGGAGAGGAAGGATATGTAGCATTAGCTTTACAGATATTAGGAGATGGTGAAGAATTTTTGGAAAATAGTAGTAACGAGGAGTTCATCCTATAACAAGATAAGTATCATAACTATTCCTATTGTCCTTTGTCTAGAATTTTGCCGCTCAGGACTTTTGGAGATGTTGCTACATATCATATATTGTTACCACATGCTTATACACTAAACACCTTAATGGAACCCTTTCAACAAATTAGTTCATTGTATCCTAGAACCAAACATGTTGATATTCAACCAAGAATTTTTTTTAATATTAATAGTTGGTTAAATAATGATGAAGAAGTCAAACTATTTAATGTTCTAAAGGATCATATTGAAGAATTTTCTTAGGACTATAGAGATTTGAAGGGAATTCACCCAAGTATCTACACCAATCACATTTATACTAAAAATATTAGACCAATTAGGCAACCTCAAAGAAGGATTAATCTAGCCTTAAGGGATATTGTCAAACAAGAAATTGAAAAACTATTACAAGTAGGTTTTATCTACCCTACCTCAGATAGCTAGTGGGTGTCTCCTCTTGTAATTGTCCCTAAAAAGAACAAAAAATGGAGAATTTTTGTTAACTATAGGGAACTAAACAAAGCCACCCTAAGAGATTATTTTCCCTTACCATTTATAGATCAAGTCTTAGACAACCTTTCAAGTAAATAGTACTTTTCCTTCTTGGATGGATTTAGTGGATACAATCAAATCAAAATTACTATTGAGGATTAGGACAAAACTACATTTACTTGTCCATGGGGTACCTTTGCTTACAGGGTATTGCTATTTGGACTATGTAATGGTCTAACAACCTTTCAAAGAGTTGTATTAGCAATTTTTATAGACCTAAAAAATTACTATTTGGAGGTATACATGGATGACTTTACTGTGTATGGAGATACATTTGATGATTCCTTAAATTTGGATAGAGTATTAATAAGATGTGAACAACATCACTTGTTTCTTAGTCATGAGAAATGTTTGATGATGTTGATGAAGGGATCATATCAGGGCACCATATTTCAAAAAGAGGAATTTAGGTTGACCAAAATAAAGTCAAGATTATTTCAGACTTGGATATTCCTCAAAATCCCATAGATATCAAATAATTCTTAAGACATACTAGATACTATAGGCATTTTATCAAGGATTTTAGTAAAATTTTTGCCCCCATGTTTAAATTGCTTACCAAGGACTATGAATTTATTTGGGATGAACAGTGTCAACATGTTTTTGAAGAAATTAAAGAGAAATTAGTAACTGCCCCAATATTACAAGGACCTAATTGGGAGAAACCTTTTCACATCCAAATTGATGCCTTAAATACCTCAATTGGTGTAGTTATGGAATAGAGAGATGAAGGAGGATGTATGATATTTACTATCTCAGTAAAAATATTACTCCCACTAAAAGAAATTACACTACCATTGAAAAAGAATGTTTGGTTGTGATCTATGTAATAAATAAATTTAGACATTACATTATAGGGTACAAAATATTTATACATACAGATCACTCAGCAATTAAATATTTAATGAAAAAACTAGTGGTTGAAAGTAAAATAATTAGATGGTCATTACTTCTACAAGAATTTGATATTAGCATTATGGAAGATCCAAGCAAATCTAATACGGTGGTTGATTTCTTGTGAATATTGACCAGTACAGGGGAACAAGATCTAGTCAAAGATAACTTTCCAGATGAATAGTTATTTGTTATTTCAGCTAACACACCATGGTTTGCTAACATGGAAAATTATCTTGCAACAAGAAAGTTTCCTCCTTTCACTAAAAAACAAATACAAAAATTAATCAAAACTAGTGCATAGTTTAAATGGTTAAATGGAATACTATTTAAACTAATTTAGTTTTATGCAGGTGTGTAAGAGAAGATGAAAATTTTGACATCCTTAGAGCATGTCATGATGAACTAAGTGGAGGACACTATTTAGTGAAAAGAATAGCTCACAAGGTACTTGGCATTGGTTACTATTGGCCATCTCTATATAAAGATGTGAAGAGATATATCAGGTGGTGTGATCCTTGTCAAAGGATGGGACAACCAACCATTACCAATGAAATGCCTCTACAACCACAAGTAGTGATTGAACCATTTGAGAGTTGGGGATTGGATTTTGTTGGACCTTTTAATTCTCCTTCATAAGGAAAAGAGCACATTATTGTGTGTATTGATTATGTAAAAAAAAGGGCAGAAGTGTAGGATTTAACAAATGCCACTAAAGAAGTAGATGTTGATTTCCTTTGGCATAAAATTATGGTAAAGTTTAGAGTACCAAGAAGCTTAATTTTAGACTAGGGACCACAATTTATGTCCAATATGATCTAGGCTTTCATAACATATTATTAGATCAATCATAGGAATTCATCTCCCTATCACTTGCAAGTAAATGGACAAGCTGAAGTAACAAATAGAGAAATAGGAAAAATCCTCACTAAAATAGTTGAAGCTAAAAGAAGAGATTGGGTAAAAAGACTTCCTGAAGCTCTCTGGGCTCAAAATACAACTTGGAAAATCAAAAAATGGTTTTCACCATATGAGTTAGTCTATGGGAAAAATCCCTTATTGCCTATTGAGTTTGAACTACAGACATTGAGGACAACAGCTAAGGTGGGAATTGATTTGGATGTAGCTCAAAAGGAGTGAATCCTTCAACTCAATGAATTAGATGAATTTAGAATGGAATCACTTCACTAGCTCGAGATAGTCCAAGGTCAAAGGAATAAATAACATGATTCACATATCAAGGAAAGACAATTCAAAGTAGGAGACTGGGCATTGTTGTTTTATTCTAAGTACCAACAATTCAAAGGTAAATTAAGAACCAAATGGTTGGGACCTTATCAGATCAAGAAGATATTTGATAATGGTTATATATAGTTACTTCACATTGATGGTAGTATAAGAATACTCTTGGTCAATGTACACAGGCTAAAACTTTATAGGAAGCCTCCTACTAAGGATGAATTCTTGAAATAGATTGAAGAAAATAAAGAATTTGATCATATGGAAGAACCTAGTTCTTCTAAAATGATAAAATAATTAGATGAAAAGATCCAAAATAAAGGGAGGAGAATGAAAACTAGTAAATGGCATTCTCTTCCCCAAAAAAAATAAAAATAAAATTAGAGATCAATTGAAAATTAGTGATTATGGTTAATCTTCTCAAACAAATGGCTAATTCAAATAAAGCTTTTTTTGAATTCTAATTATTTTCTAACCATTTTTAGGGATGATGTGTCTACATGATGGAGGGATTACATCATCAAGGATGATAATTATGTTTTTAACTTGTTAAAGGTTAAATGCAAAGTTTACATGTGTGATTAGACTTGATTTAGAAAGGTTAGTATGATGAGTCATCTATTATACATCATGGTTAAATGTAAAAAATTATGAAATAGATATTGATGATGGAATGAGATGGTAGATAACCATAAATAATCATTATTATAATTGAAACAATTGTATCCACTATTTCCATAGCTGATTATAGTAGTTCTACAGCCGCAATTGAAAATTTCTATAGCTGAGTATAGTAATTTTGCAATTAAATTCACTAAATTAGTAATTGAATCCACTAGTTCCATAGCTAAAATCATCAATTCCACTAATATGAGAAGCAATTTTTAGCTAACCTATGAAATATTCAAAGAAGAATGAATCATGGGAATCAAAAAGAAGTTTGAACTAGACAATGATACCTAACTCCTTGCAGATGTAGAAGTAGTAAATATCTTTCAATATGCAAGATGGATAGAGTTTCTGAGGAAATTTACCAAATAAAATGATGAACTGGTAAGAGAATTTATTATCAATTTAGAGCAAACAAAGATAAATATTAGGAAGTTTTTCTTTCCTTTTTCTATGAATATCATAAGTGAGATGTTTGGAATACTGATAATGCATGTCCCAAACCCTATCAAAGGGACATTGAAAGACCTAGCTGAAACCCTATTTAAAGAAGGGGAAGCTAAACCCAAATATATTTATAATACAAAAAGAATCATCAAAGGATTTAAGAGGGCTAGCTTGCCCAAACCCTTTGATAGAGTAGCATTCTAGACAGTCAAATATTTAACCTATGATGGACAATTTGGGACAATAGGAAAAGAAGTCCTAAAAATCCTTATATACCTTAGATATGGAGTTGAAAAACTAGAATATATAGTAAACCTTCCAAGGTTTCTTTTTAACTCCATCCATACCATGGCCCAGAGGTATTCTTGGGGTGTAGGAAAAATTAGACATCATGGGTTAGTGCATTTAGTATGCCAACACCATTTCCTTTCCAAGAAAAATGGGGAAGAAATGTTGGACAAATTTCTTGGCAAGTTTGGACAAAACCTTGGTATTCCTAGAAGAACAATAGTAACTCCTCCCGTTCCTTCAGTTTACTTGAAAACTACTACCATTACTGATGAAAAGAAAAGATTATGGGAAGAGGAAATAGCAAATAGAAAAAAATCTAGAAGAAAAGTAAAAATTGCAGACCCTATTGTACCATCTCAAGCCATTTCTTCTTCTACTCAAGCTATAGAAGAACTGATACCTATTTCTGACAATGATAGTTCACTTAGGCTAAGCAAAAGGTGAAAACTAGAAGAATTTATAATAAGAGACCTATGTCTACACATTTTGAGGCTCCTCAAGAAAGAAAACATCATAAAAAGTTTAAATAAAGTTTAGAAGAGCTGGAAGAACAAGAAAGGCTAGAAACTGAAGCTATTGATATTTTGGGTAGCATGGCCATGACTCCTCCTAGACCAAGCCAAGTAAAAAAAGAAAAATATTTGAGGAACTAGTTTTCCAATAAATGGGTGAGACTTTAGCACCATCACAGGCAGAAGATGAACAGGCATCTTAGAGAAGGAAAGGGAAATCCCCTATGATGGAAGAAGAATGCTTAACTCCCCAATAACTTTTAGAAAAAGAAAAAAACTAGTAGATTAAATAGGCTCTATTTTTGTATAGAGTAGAACTCATTATCAAGGAAAAGTATTAGGAATTGAACTTCCTCAAACTCAAGTTAGAATAGAAGGAAATGCTCATTACAAAATTAACAAACCAGTTCATATCCAAGAATGAAGAATTAGAAAAATTTAAAAGGCAACTAATGGAGAATGAATAAAAATGTACAAGACATACCTCTATGTCAATAGTCTCTACACAGACTAAATTGGCTTTTATACCACTCAAGCAGTTATGGGATGACACATGTAGAGAACATAGTGAAATCAAAGTATCCAATAAAGACTTGAAAGGCAAAATGGTGGAAGAAGAGAAAGTAAGGAAGGAATGGGAAGACAAATTTTACAAGGAGGAAAATGATAAGTATAAATGTCTTGTGAAAATACAAATAGTTTGTATGATGAGTGAGAATTTGCTTGCATGCAGAAGACCTTCTCCTATTTACAGCATGTTTTTAGAGGAACAATGCATTCACTAGCAGTTAGTAAGGATAACATGTGGCCTTCCACATGAAATAAAAGATGAAGCTAATTTCTCGGCCACCTACTCCTTAGCTAATACAAAATAGAAAAACCTTCTTTGTGAATTCTACCTCTGCAATTTTATGCTAGAAAGAAATATAGGTTTTACGATCAATTTGTATGTAGGAGAAATCTAGCTTAATGCATTTGTCTCTATTTTTCAAAATCAGATTGCATGGAAAGAAAGGGATTTAGAGCATTGGTCAAAGGCTAGTTCATCTAATGTTTGTATGAGAATTCATTATGGTAATCCACCCACCTTTGCTATATATTTCCAATCCCATGCATTCAATGATAAATTCAAGGGACCTTATCTTTTTAGTTTACAACAAAGCATGAATGTCTTCACCTCTTATGAAAGGGAAAATTTTGATAATATCTATGATGCATGTTTAAAAAGATGGGAATTTATCTTGGTGGCATTGAAAAAAAGGGAAGTAATATCCCCTTCAAATTTGATCTAGAGTTTAGAAAGCACAAAAGATTTATGCAGAATAATTCCCCAGATCTATGAAACTCCCTTGAGCATATGGATAGGAATGCAAACAAGGCCACCTCTACTTCTCACCCCCATATCTCCTTGGAAAAATAGAGAACCTCAACATCCCACTCAATTTGAGGAATGTAAAATAAAAGTAGAAGCAAGAGTAAGGTATATTACTTTTGAGTCAAAGCATTGGAATATTTAGTATTAGCCATTTGATCTAATTAATCAAATGGAATGTAGGATATATAATCTTAAATTTGAAGAGTGAAGTTTGTAAAGGGACTTACAAACAAGTATGGGGGAAGTGATGAAGCTAGGATATGCCCAATAAATGTATAATAAATGACCTCATCTTACTCTCTTTTTCTATTAAGTTTTATTGCATTTTGTAAATTTTATTTTGATTTGAGATGAGTTAGGATGTGATTATCCATCTTTTGTTGATTGTGATTCTAGCATTTTAAAAGACTGGTAATTCCTAACAAGTATGTTGGAAAATTCTAGTTTTGTAATAAAATAGGTCATCATCAGGCTAAAAAATAAATATGAAGTGGATTGCATGTTTTTGGAAGCATTGGACTCAATTTAGATTAGCTCTAGAACCTATAGAATCTATTTTGGAATTATCACAGTTAGTTCCAAAACCTATATAATCTATTACAGAACCATCACAATTAGTTCTTAAAGTCCACCATACTATTTCAAGTCATCATATTTTCAGACTTAGCTCTGGAACTCTATATTTAGCTCTAGTACTCTTATAGATAAGCTCTAGAACTTTTGTGGATAGATATGGAATTGATGAGGATCTATTCCAAATGACTGGTGATCTATCAGATCAATGATCCCATTAAATTAGGAACATATTCCTAATTTTCTAAACTTGCAAAATCAAGACATTTATCACACACCTAGACATCAAGCCACATCTTCATTCAGTATCTATTCTAGGTATGATTTAGTTCCATCATATTTATGAAACAGTTATAACCATCAAAGCATCTATATATACAGACCTGGGAATTTATTTAAAAAAAGAGAGATAGATATAGAATAGAAGATAGAGAAAATCATTGAAGAATAAAATAGATTAGTACATTTATAATATAGAACATTTTATCAATGAAATAGCCATTTCTATTTTGAAAGCAAATTAAATTATTCAAATCTTGTTCTAGGCAGAGCAAGGGCCCACTCCTCTAAAGAATCAGGATCTTCATTTTCATCAGTATTTATATTTCTATTCACAAAAGTAAATAGGTAACTCTATTAAATTTATAAATGTTTCCAGTTCTTTAAAGTTAAGATTTGTTGTAAATTTGTTCATGTAGGCATTTTATATTAAATTTTCATTTCTTCAACATGTGTTTTTTCCAGTAATCTATTTCATTTCTATAATGAGTGTTTATTTCCATCAATCTATTTCATTTTTGAAACATGTGTTTATTTCCAACAATATATTTCATTTCTGCAACGTGTGTTTATTTCTAGTAATCTATTTCATTTCTGTAAAGTGTGTTTATTTCTAGTAGGTTTTCATAGTTTGATTCCAATAAGGTTTTAGCCAAGACATCCTTAAAACATTAAACCCCCCCCAGAAAAAAACAACAAAAATAAAAATACCTCCATTCAATCAATAAATCGCTACAATTCCTCTTGTTGCATATCACTTTAGACATAGCCTTGGTTAAATAGGACATCAGTAGAAAGTTGATTAAATGAAGGGGATGATGACACCCAACAAGTACTCCCACTATGGTTACCAAAATGTAACTCAAAATTTGGGCTTATGAGATATAACTATGAAATTCAATCTACCCAAATCTTAAACTACCAATTAAATTCTAAAGCCACTAAGATTTTAATTGAATTAGATGTAATAACTATTTAATCCTACATTCAAATCTTAGATCCTAAATGTTTTAAACCAAGATTAAGTAAAAAGATAAAGATATTGAGATGGATATACCTTGACTAATAATTTGGATAGCATGATGTCTTGATGTTGGATCTTGATAATGGATTTTATGGCTAATTTGACATGAATTCCCTACAATCTTTCTAGACTAATTTTGGCATGGCTTTGATATGAGATTCTTAGATGGCTCCAGTGGAGGATGGAGGTTGGTTATATATATTTTGGGAGGGAAGTTCAAGGGTTTAAATTTGAAGTTAGAGGGATGAGATAAATGGCTATGGATTATTCAAGGAATATTAAATTCTTTAGAAGTCTCTAGTTTAGAGACTTTTAGAGACTTGGAGGAGCTTCTCCAATTCTAGAGACTTCTCCATTAGCTTAGGAATAATGGAGGATTAGGTGGGGGTTATTGAATAAATGGGTAAGAATGGGGGATTAATTAGCATGATAAATTAGAATAGATGGGATTAGTAGAATTAGTGTTGATTAATAAGAATATTATTAATGAGAATGAGGTGAGTGATTTTACATGTATGCAATTATCTCCTCACCATGGTCTCTCTCTAGGATCAACCATGTCTCTCAGAGTAGTATTTCTCAGAATAGTAATAATTACAAATGATTTATTTTTAACCTATTTATATTTACTATTAAAAATTATTTACCTATCAATTATTAACCATTATTTTATATTTTTCATCCATAACATTATTTTTACTTGATATGTTTTTAAACTAAAATATATTCTATAATCTTGACATCATAGAGAATTTTTACACATATTACATGTATATTTTGGAAAAAATCAAAATTTCACTTATTTTATAGGTTCACCTAATGTTCCCCACACTAGACACCTTGTGTTTCTCTCACTTCATTTTCACTCTACAACACTAAGTAAATACATGTATTTTTCAATTATGTCCTTTCAATTATATTACTCTCTTCTTATTGTAAAAATTTCAAAATTTTGATACTTTCTTTCTACTAGTTGATCCTACGAGCTTTTAAAACACAACTAACAAGTAAAATTGATAATTGGGAGCAACTAGTCCCACCGTGGTCATCATTATGTAGGTGATATTTGAGCTCAAGGATTAAATTATGTAATTAAATCACTCAAATAACCAAACTACCTAAGTAAATCCTAAATCCATTAGAATCAAGTGTCATTAGAATGAAATAACTATTAAATCCTACACCTAAATCCTAAATATTAAATGCTTCAAGCCATGATCAAAACAAAGAGATAAAGAGATTGAGATTGATGGATTACCTTAACTCAGATTGACATTGGGATGTTTTTTGATGGATGATTTAATGGATGTTTGGACATGCCTTTGTTATGGCTTCATGAGATTTTTACTAGTTTGACATGGATTATTTATGATAATAATAGATGGCCTTCCATAGAGGGAGGATGTTGCTTATATAGAGGCAAGAGGAAAGATCAAGGGTTGACATTTGAAGTTAGATGAGGAGATCCAATGGTTGTATATTATCCAAAGAATATCAAATTCATTGGAAACCTCTAAGATTAGAGGTTTCTAGAGAGGAGGGCTAGGTTAGAGAGAGTTATACATTTATAGATTTATAGAACTCTTTTTAAGAGTTAATTATTATTAGAAAGGTATTAGAAGGGGATAGAGATGGATTAGGTAACTAGGGGTGTAGGGAAGGCTAGGGTGTAGGTTAGTAGGTGGGTAGGTGGGATTATAAGAATTAAAAAAAAATCATATAATGGATAACTAGGGTTAGATTAGAATAATATGGATTAGGATAAAATTAATGAAGGGATGGGATTAGACTAAGGATAGTGAAATGGAGAATTATTGAAGGGGGATATTAAATAAATGGGTAGGAATGGGGTATTAAGTAGTGGGATGAATTAGAATATATGGGATTAGTGGAATTAGTGTTGATTAATAATAATATTCTGAAAAATAATAAGGTGATTAATTTTAGGTGTATACATTTATCTCCTCACCATGGTTTCTCTCTAGGTTTAACCATGTCTCTTAGAGTAGTATTTTCTTAGAATTATAACAATTACAAATGAGTTATTTTCACCATATTTATATTTACTATTAAACATGATTTACCTATCAATTATTTACAATTAGTTTATATTTTTTATCCATAACATTATTTCTACTAGATATTTTTTTTGAACTAAACTATATTCTAGAATCCTAACATAATAGAGAAATTTTCCATATACTACATGTATATTTTGGAAAAAATCAAAATTTCACTTATTTTATATGGTCACCTAATGTTCCCTAAATTAGACACCTTGTTTTTCTATCACATCATTTTCACTTTACAACACTAAGTAAAGGTATGCATTTTTCAATTATGTCCTTTCATTTATCTTATTCTCTACTTACTATAATTTACTTAGATCAAGCACTATGTGTTATTATTTTCTTCTCCTAAGGCACCATACCATGTTATAATTACATGACATATGATTAATTTTGAGTGGGGTATATGTATATACATAATATTTTTAAACTTTATCAATTACGGATGCTTTATCTCTTTTAGGAACATGTTGAATCTCAATTTCTTTGAGTGCACATGTTAAAGGGTTCACTAAGAAATGAGTGGGAAAACCATTGGTTCTTTTCAAAATTGGTTTTCCCTATACCACCACATAAAACTAGAAAAAAACCTATCCTATATATTTCCATAAGATTTTAAACCTCCCTTACATGCTCTTCCAAGTAATTCACTACCTCAAATTAACCCTACTAGGACAAAACCTCTTTTTTCATCCTCTAAAAAAAGTTGAATGGGTTGACCCTAATCTTATAAATGAGCATGTTATGGAATAAAAATAGCCAAACTAACTTATTATGGGACATAATTGATTTATATATTAAATAACTAGGTCAACTAGGCCAACTATGTTGGCCAAAACTTTGGAACGGTTTAGGGTTATATCTAGTTATGAAAACATACTTTTCTCTATTTTCATTAGATATCTACAGAGATCATCATTCATTTGTGCTTCTTTACAATCTTCTCTTCCACCATTCTATTTTTGGAGTCATTTCTTAAGTTTTACAATTGGAGAAAATAATCTTGTCTTGTGGAAATCTATTAGATTCATAGGAGAAGTCTTATATCCTATAGATGGCATATCCTTGTGATCCTTAAAACACACAACAACCTCTTATACAACATCATTATCCAAGGGATAGATTGAACCTCAAGGTTTATCTTCAAGGTAAGTATTCCTAAATCTTATTCCTCTATTTTGGTAGATAAAATTAGCATAGTTAATGGCCTATGAATGTATTTATGTATCTATGTATTATGATTACCTCTATATTGAATTGAGTATTGTTCTTCTTTGTATGTTTACTTTTATGTTTATTATCCCCATTTATGCCACAAGATTTGGTGAATCCCAAATTAGATTTACTTTAATTTTTTATTTAATTTTTTATAAACCATAGGACCTATTAACATTTTAGCCTCTCAAGCCAAATGTCAACCCCTAATATCAAAAACATTCAATGACCACCATCTTATCCTACACATAGTGATCCCTAGTATAGTCACCCTTGTCTTATAAAGAGTCTTTGAATAATCATTAATGGCATCATGATGTGTCTTAGTTCCATGTTTGATCCATGGTATCATGAGTATCTTAAATTCCTTGTGGTGTTGTCTTAGGCATCATAATGTCTTGAGATGAGAGATATCATAGTTAAAAGGTCCTTGAAGTCAAATGAATGTTTTGGCCCTATTTGAGGAGTGTATTAGTATTTTTGTAGAATGAATGAGTTATAACATGATTTGAGGTTATGATATGAAAATTATAATGTATTCAAGTCCATTTCTACATGAGATACTTATCAAAAACATACAACTCCTTCATTACCCCTCCTAAACCATTAATCACCCATTAAACCCTTTTTATATAAGCCCATTTATCTATAAAACTTTAGCAAAGGGAAAGTGAATTTATTAATTACATTGAAATGGGGCCTTGAATGGATGATATCGATGTCTCATTACTATCCCATGCATTTCAAAAGTCTTAAAAGCCATTTTGAGACTCCTTTATGCCTCTCCATGATCCAAGTGGATCCCACATGCCACTTTATGGCTTCTCCAATTCCTACCTACATTTTATATTTCTTATAAATGCTAATTAATTTATTATTTCCCCTCATTTTACCCAAAAATGGTGTTGCAATGTTTGAACATAGATAAAATGGTGGAAAACACACTTTTTGGGCATTTTTACAATTATATGAAAGTGTACAGCCTATATAATATAGGGGAAGATTAGATGTTGAATATTGACTCATGTTTGATGTCCCTCCAAGTTTCATGACAAATGGAGGTCAAAAAATCTCAAATTCATTATTTAATTCACTTCCCCTTCTTTGCAATCTTGGATAACTCATCAGGGTTTTGCTTGTATTGTATAGAGGAGAGAGAGTGGAGGTCCAAAATCTTGGCAAAAATAAGTACACTCAAGTAGCTTCCAATAATGGGAATTTTTTTGGGGATTGGTCTCCTTAGATTTATGAAAATTCCTTAAGAAGTTAAGGAATGTGTATTCCCTCCACATTTGCATAGGTCAATTTCAACTAGGTGGTTTTCATGGAATTATGATATGTTTTCTAAATCCAATCACTGATGTTGTTTTATCAAGGATTTAATGGGTCTATTATAGAAATTTGAACACTTATCTCACATGTGTGAGATTCTATAAGTGGAAAATATTCATGGCTAGTTTATGTGTATAGCCTATAGTAAAATTTGAGGTAATGAACAGGGTGTTTTAATGTTTTTCAAGATTTGTGGGATGAGATGAAGAGTTTTTAGAGATACTTAATGTTTTCCAATACCTTCTTACTTATATGTAAGGTCTAATCTCCCCTTGTTACCTCAAGATGTCTCAAGGAAGATAAGCTTATGCATGAGTGAATATCACTGTTGATAAGGACTATGGTAGTCCAAAGACATCTGTAGAGTGAACATATAGGTCAAGAATATAAGAAGAGTTCAATTGGTGATGGGTCATCCTTATGCCTTTGAAAGCCAACTCCTTAATCTAATAGAAACCTCACCAGACCTAAAAACCATCTATTTATCTGTAGACCCACACAATCCCTCTTAGCAAAGTTTAAGGTCATTTGTAAATGTTAATTATCTTCAGAGCCTCCTAGGTTACATGATCTGACTATGTAAGTGATTTTTATGACTTTAAAAGGTCATGATAGCTTAGGTTTATATCTTAAGAATGTCAAGATTAATATAGGTTGTCTTGGGAGGTCTCTCATGTTTCATCCATGTCATATTATAAAATCTATCTTTTCACACTACCATCACTACCTTTTCACTATGTTATACAACATGTTTCATGTGTCCATCCCCTTATCACTCCTCTTTCATCTTTCTTCACCCATTAATCTTCCCTCCTAAATCTAAACCATACCAATATGCCTCCATATATCCTTGGTAACCTTTATAGTCCATAAGGGCATGGAAGACTGGGTTGATATTTGTCTTGTACCCTACTAAGATGATAAATCAAGGCCTACAACCAACCATTTGACCACTAGAGCATAAATCTAAAGGAACACTCTAATAAGTGGCTAAGAAAGCATATTCAAGGGAAAATATAGGGGAAGGAAGGAAAAAATTATGATTAACTCAAAAAAGGGATTAATTCCATATGACCCTAAACTACCTTGAAACATACACCTTATAAGGTGTACTTGGATAGTCTCAATATATACAAGAAGAAAAGAAAAGAGATTCTTAACAATTGAATTATTTGAAGGAGATCAAGTCTTCTCCTAGAAAATGATGAATGAGGAGAGATATCTAGTGCATGATGAAGTGGTTGGAATGTATCATTTTCCAAATTACCCTTATAACACTAAGATAATCTCTCATATCAAATAGAATGTAAACCTACAGTCACCATGCTAAAAAGTAAAGCAAGAAAGTTATAGGAGATAGGAGTTTGGACCATTATGTTTACTTGAAACAAGGTTAAATAGGGTAAATTCCACATTTATATTGATTAAAACACACCAATGGTCACCATATACAATAAGGATTCAGAGACTAAGAGTTGAATTGAAGAGATGATATTACTATTCTAAGAAATGAATGTAGGGAACTCAGTTTAGGGAAACAAATGATGTATAGGTGGTCCTTGAGGAAATTGAAACCTAGAATGAGTGTATGGGTTGTAAAATAGGACTATGTGGAAGGAATAATCCTCATTCCAAGGTGTAATCCATACCTTTTATTTGATCTAAACACACCTACAACTAGCCTTTTAGGCATATTATAATGAGGTTTCTCAAAAGACATTTATATACTATTTAAATGCATGGAGACTAATGAGAGTTTGAATAAATATTCATCTCATGGATTAAATAGATGTATTATGTATAAGCTTAGGAGACTATTACAAACAAGAATCTAGAGTTTGTTTCTTAATTGGATAAGAGCACCAAAAGTGGGACACCTTGGGTTCCAATGTTATAGTCCTATCTTGGTGTTATTATCCTGGTGATCTAAGATTTCTAGATTTTATGTGCCAAGTTTGTGTGACCCTACCTATGAAAGATCAAAGCTTGAAAGTCTATTGAGCTCACTATGTACCTGATTTAGTCTTCAATACCCTATGTCCTCTTTGTTCTTGAACTTTAATGTAAAATTTAGAGAAATGAGAGGAGGGGTTAGTGTGTAAAGGATATGCTAGATGCACTTCACACCTCATGTGTGGGCATGCTACATACATATGAATACTATGAGGAGGGTTCAAGATATATGTAGTTCTCCCATTGAAGTACATGGTGTAATAGTGTGATGAAAATGCAGGTAAATATAAAATTGGGTGTACTTGAAATGACTAAGGATTGGTGTAAAGGTTTTAAGAAGCTTGAAATACTATTGGATGGTGTTTTATTATTTTCAAGAAATTATATGTTTAATTCCTAAATAATAAGGGTCTAAAATGATAGGGAAAATCTACTCTAACATGGGAAGTTATAGATTTTATTTGATAATTATATAAGACAAATAAGAATTAACTTAGTTGGATTTATGCTAAAATGGAAGATTCTGAGTCTGAAATTTGAGGAGCAAGACTGGAATAGTGTCTACATTTTGGATTTATTCTTTATTTCTTGATTGGATAAGAGCATTGGAATTAAGAAACCTTGGTGTTTGGTGCTATAGTATTTTCTTGGCATTGTTTTCATAAGGCTAAAATCTTTATGGGTTATGTTTGTCTTCTTAGTATGACCCTACATACCAAATTTTAGGTCCTAGAAGTCACTAGATCTTATTATAGGTCTATTTTTATCTTCAATACCTATAGTAGTCTACACACATGGAAAAAAATAGAATCAAACTAAAAGGGGGACAAATTAGGTTGTGGGGAAAATGATCATACAATTAAGAAACCTTGTTGTTCTGATTGTTGCCTACATTAACCCTCAACCTAAGGTATTAGATCCAATGTAGTTCTCCCTTAGGGAACATGCATAATTAGCATACGCAATTGATGCAAGAATGAATTTTTCTTAGGCCCTTCCTTGATCAAGCATGCAAATATATGTGTGATGCAAAGAATCTGAGCTATACTATTGGTTAATTTTATTATGTCTAATGTGCCAAAATAGTAAGTGCTAGTTATAAAATGCCTTGTGTAGTCCTTTATATATGAGACTCATTATTTAAAATTTGAGAACTTTATTCACATTTTGCTGACATGGGAAAACTTAAGAATGGTGGAAAGAAAGGGGTAAGAGTCACACTATAGAGAAAACTAACCATTAGAGACAAAATTGTGCTTGGACAACTTCACCAAAAACTAGGCACCTTATGTTTCAGCATTATAGTCCTATTTGGGTGTTATTATCTAGGGGGTGTGGGATCTAGGGGATGAAATAAGCATGAAAATACCTACCTAAGGTTGTAAGGGTTATGTCTAGTAAGATACAGATGACCTGAGATAAGCAATGAAATGTTTAGTGGAATGTAGTTAGACTAAGACAAGTCAAACAAAGGGACATGGATAAATGTAAATAAAAGCTCATATTCTCTAGTCAGAGTCACCTATGAAGGGATTATGAAAAGAAATGATATGTGTGTTTGCTTGACCAATTTATGGTGTATTCATTTTCCCCCTTTGAATATAGTGATGCAATGCAATGAATTACTAGAGTAAAAGAAAGAAAGAATATGTTTACCTAAACTTACCTATGTGAAGATAAGCATGCTAAAAAAGGGTCCAACTTCTTGGCCAAGGAAGTGGATGGAGATTTTAAATGGTGCTTTAGATAAAGGAAGAATCCCTATAATAGATGCCCCATGTAGTAAATTTGAATAGTGCCTAATGAAAGAAGTGATCTTTGTAATAGATGCCTCTTGTACTAGATCTAAATAGTGCCTGAAGAAAGAAGAAATATCTATAATAGATCCCCCTAAACTAAATTTTAATGGTGCCTAAAAAAATAAGGAATCTCTATAATGTGAATTATATTTAAGAAGTGCTTGGAAAACCAAAACCAATGTCTATCCTTTATTCCACATAAATTCCTGGGTCTTAGTCTAAGTAATATAATGGACAAATCATTATAGATGACCATATAGTCTAACCTGGTGATAACCTGAGTAATGCCTAGGTGTTAACTAAAAATACTGGTAAATATGCAAGAAAAAAATGGCATGTCCTACCATTCTAATCTATATAATCCTAAAAGATGAAGGTCATGAATATCTTTGTCATGCCCCAAAATTTGATATGTGATTGATGCATCTAAAAAATCTATAAATTTGTATAACCACATGTGATATGATCTATCATGTTATGTCCCATGTGCAAAATTAGAGATCAAAAATAATGTGCTTTGCACTATGATAATAATCTATTATCTACCCTATAACTATGTCATGCTATATGAAACTATATGCATGAGATGTGTAGCAATGTACATGCCCCTAAACCTAGTATTTGAATAGTCTATATATCTATAAAATGAAGGTGTATCCCTTTAAATGTCTCAATAAATGTTGAGTGACCCACTAAAATCTAAATCACTATATAATCTTAGGATAATTAATGCTAAGTGACCCATATAGTCGTAACCACTATAGTCTTGACCAATCTAATCAGAGTAATGCTGAAAATCTGAATATTGGATGTGTAAAAACCATGCTGAGTGACCCATGTAGTCTGAATCACTATATGTTCCAATTGATTTGAGATGAATCTGATAATTTAACTATTAGAGGTATGATAACCATGTGTATCCATCTATGAGAATGGATAGGTGTAGGAATAGAAATAGTAGGAATGATGCCCCCCTTTTGGGGAGAGATACAAAATCTAAGATAGAGGAGGTTGAGACAAAAGTGAAGATAAGTGGTGTATTGAATAGGAACTTGGTTTCCATTTATTGAATAAATTTTTAAATGTTGATTTATTTGAAATGGAATAAGAATGAGATTACTTAGGAGTGAAAAGTGTCTTTGATTGGTTAGGATCAAAGCATGTATCTGAGCATAGTAGAGATATAAATATGTTCATGCCGTGGTAGGAAAATAAGATAGTAATAGATTGAATGTAGTAAAAGGTTGATTGATTGAATAGGTTAGGTTTTTTGAATTCTTTGAACAAATGTTGAATGATGAGGACCATGTTTTATGAAAGTTAAACAAGTGTGGATTGATAGGTCCCAATTTATATGTCTAGTTATAAGAAAGGTAGGCAATTGTGTGTGACATCATAGGAAAATAATGTAGTAATAAAGTGAGGCCTAATTTATGTTGAAGGTGTCATTGTCATAATTCTGAGGAACAAAATAGTTTGTAAAATGGAGCTATGGAGCTCAAGTTATGGGTAAATTAGTATTTTGCATTGAATGAGAAAGTGGTTTGATATAGGAAAATTTGATTGAATCTTGATTCATTTGTGCATTAACTTATTTGAGAGTTGGATCTCTAGAGTGGAAGACATGCTAAGGAGATGAGCACCTATCATGATGTAGTTTGAGTAGTTGGTAGCTTAGATTGAGGCTGGTGGATATATTACCTTGGTAAGTAGCTAAATGCATGTTTTAGGCTTGTTTGGGAACTTGTTTTTCATGATTTTGAGATATTTTTAAGCATTTTAGGAAATTTTGACTAGGTTCATCACTCATTTCCTACATCCAACACTGTTGTCTAAGTTTCAACACTCTTATCGAATGCTAGTATCTTGTAACCAGTGTTATTATCCTAGAGGTTGGATTTTTAGGGTTAAAGCTTTGTTTAGATGTTGTAATATTATTTTCCAATTTGTTTTATCATGATGAACTGATGTATTTTTTATTTGCTAGGATTTTTAGCTTGTAATCTATTTTTATTTCTCTTGGATTTTTAGTTACATTGGTTGACTGATACATGTTATGTTTTGTTATTGTGTAACATGAGGTATAGATGAGAGAGTTATATAGATTCTAAGTAATGGAAACTTTGAGGTTGTTACCTTTATCAAATAATGAGTGTGTTGTTATAGATAGGTTTGGGTTGGCTCATGTATGTGATCTTGGTATAGTATAGTGGGATATATATTTGATCACCACTTTATGTGAGAGGTGAAATGCTGATACATGCACATTCTAGCTTCTTGTAGGGTAGATTACTATGACCTTGGAGGATGTGTATCAGATTCTACATTTGTTGATCAGTGGGTGATGAGTGTCTTTGTAGGATGACATGGGTGTGGATGCCATTGATCATGAATCTAGACACTTTGTAGTAGTGCCCATAGGTACACATCAAAGATGTAGTGATAGTGATATATTACTGTCAATTATTATGTAGTTCAGTGTTCTAAACCTATAGAAATGGTTGGTAGTATTATTATCTTCTTTAGTTGTTATGGATGATAGTGGAGGATCTATTTCGTATAAGATGCATAAAGTAGTTTTAAGAATTAGTATGTATAATACTATGTTTTTATGGGGGAAGACTATGCTTGCCCATTTATATAGACTTATATAGATTCATGCAAGAGTAACTCAATGATGGTATGCGTGTAGCCACTTTGTTACATTTTTGGGCTTATGAGAGCATAACTCTTGTGCAATCGATTGGATTGTTGAGGGTGAGTTAGGCATATCTATAGCCATTTTTTGAGTGATAGATGAGTGATTTGGCTATTCAATACCCTAGGATATATAATTATAGGAGGTTTCTAGATAGATTGGTGGCTGATGATATCAAATAGAGGCCCTATAAAGTATTTCTTGGATGACTAGAGCATGGAGAGTAGTTATGGTACATTAGAGTTAGTTATTGGCTACATGATCATTGGTATAGAGTTTATGATCACTTTAGTATGAGCATGTGACTAGATAGTTTGGAGTTTGATAAGATGTTCCTCCTATAACATGGGTATAGTTGAGGAGTGCATAGGTACTAGTGAGAGTAGGGGATCGTGGGAGACCTAATGAGGCTATGTTGGAATCATTACCTATGGATACATGAGATGTTATGATAGATATTCTTGATGTAGATGATGTGGGATGTACTAAGGGATATATTGCATGGTGGGATAGACATTTGTGGGCTCCATTAAATCCTATAGATGGATTAGATGTTCATGTATATGAGGATCTTATGCTGATATAGATGATGGGAGGTAATCAGTATTTGGATTTTACATTGTAACTATGTTTGTGCTTTAACTTGGATTTGAAAATATGTATCTAATGTAATGTTATACTTCTTATGTGTGGAGGTGGGGTGGGAGGTATATAGGGTGAGTCACCTACTAGGGTTAGTGGTGGGGATAATGTGTTCTAAAAGACTATCATTGAATCTACACTACATGAGCTTACATGGAATGTTCTTGATTATGGTATGGAAGAGGGTTTGATAGACATAGAAACCATTATAACTGGTGTTTATGCTCATTTTTTTGATTGAGATACTATAGATATAGCTACATAGGTTAAGGTAGTGGGGGAGAGATATGAGCTAAGAGATAAGTGAGATAACATAGAATACCTCCTCTTGATTATGGATCCATGAGTTTGAAGATTGTGGATGATTATGTAGATATTTAGTGGTGACATGCAAACTTGTGTGAGGCATATGGTCATTTTTTGGAGTGACATAATTGGCACAAGAGGAATTAAAGAGTTTGAGGAGGTGCAAGATCATCAAGTGCTAGAAAGGATTATGGGATTAGTACTAGAGGAGAGAGTGAGGGCATGACCCCTATTTATGATTAACTATATTTTGATATGATATGTACTTGAAAACCTAGTTATATATATGGATATTGGTTTGATTTTAAACTTATGTGTATTTGTGTTATGGATTATTAAATATACTATTATTATAATATTTTGATTTTGAAATAGTTGATTTGATGTTGATGTTGAATTTACATATGCTCAACAAATGGTACATGGGATATGTGATGTGATTTTTTTGATATGTTTGGAAAGATAAAATTTGGGATGTGATTCAAATATCCATGATATGTTTGGATGTATTTTTTAGGTTTGATTTGTGATTATATGTAAGTAAAAAATTGTTGGTTTTTGTAATTGGTAAAATTATTTATAGAAGTTGATTTGAGATTGGTAGAATGGTTTGGATAAGTTTGATTTGGTAATATCTAGATTGGATAGCCTAGTTCTGGTTAGGGATGGTTATCTAGAATCATGAATGTTATTTGTTAGTAGGTGGGGACAAAATATAGAATAATGTGCATATTATTTCTCTAAGAGTGGCTCAAGAATACAAAGGTTAGTTAGACCTTTAACTCCATCATTACCATGATAAGTGAAGTTATAAAATAATAATGAAATGAATGTATGCTATATCAAAATATGCTATTTCAATATCTAAACCCCTATCAACCAAGTGAAAAAGTGCCCATACTACTCTTGTTGTGTAGGAATGTACTCTATAAATGATATTGTATACTATGTAGAAGTCTCATCTGTATGTAACTAAATACCTTGTGTCCTCTATTATGATGTATATGAATGTGCAATATGCTGAAGTGGAGCTAAACCTATGTTGAGGGATCATTTAATCTTAATCTTAATCTTAATGGGTTGTTACATGAGATAAGACCCTAAAATCTTGGTTGTAATGAATAGCTCTCTAAAGTATTACTCTGTAGTGTGGATTTAACTAGTCTTAATCATAGTGGATTGCTACATGAGATAGGACCCTAAAAACTTAGCTATAATGAATATTTGTGTGGAACAGTACTCTATTATGGTGCCTATGAATCTATTGGATATGTATATGGAAGTATGTCATATATACCATGGACTACACTTCCATATGTGGGCTTCTTATGTTGTACTAATTTCCAAACTTTTTAAATAGTTGGAATAGGACATCTCCTATGAGATTATATCCTAAAATCTGTATTGTGCTCATGATGAGTGATCGATGATTCTTATAAAGGAATGTCTTGGGGTGACTCAGTCATAGAGGAATGAGGTATAGGGTTCTATAATGGAATAAATATTTGTGCCCCCTATGTGAATGCTATAATATCATCATCAACACATCTATAAATTCAATCTTGGAGTTTAAAATAGTTATCATCTTTGTGTCCATGGATACAATGATAATTACAAGAGGGGCAATGTGGTTGTCTATGTAAGAGATGTGGATGTCATCAGTGAATAGAAGGTAATGTGATTAACTTCCTATCTACTAGTGATGAAAAAATGATAGATGGGATATCTCACTTTGAATCAAACTATAGTGGTGTTTTTTTAGTTCTTTATAGTAAATACTATAGGTTGTGTTCTAAACACTTGATCTTGTTTCATGACTAGTTACTTTTCTAGTTGTGGTCTCCTATATTATTTAAGACATGTTGGATACTGAGTATTAGGATTTTAATTTGAAGGTGTTATTGTGAATTATAAAGTACTATGATCAACTAAATCTACCTCAATTAATCCCAATTTCTTTTTCATAGCTAGAACTTTGTAACATAAATGTCTGAAACAAAGATTCATCTGATATAATAGATGCTAAAGAAGATTTTTATGAGGCATTTGATGAAGATATGTTGAATATCTAGATCTTTTAGTTTGTGTATAAATCTTAATAAATGAGCCTTGAATCTTAAGATATACTCACTAACTGGCTCTAAACTTTTTTAATGTAGTGTGGCAAGTTTCTCTTATGTAACATGAGGGCCCATGTTTACAATGTAATTTCTAAGAAATGCCTCCTCTAAGTCATCATATGTGTGTAATGAACTGATGGGGAGTAGATGAAATAACTAATTTTGTGCTTCCCCCACTAATGTCTACAAAAACAACTTGAGTAGAATCAAAGGACTTGCATGAGGTGTCAAATCATTTTGAAAGGCCTAAAGATGTGTGAATGGATCTCTAATTCCATCAAAATAAGGTAATGATGGTGTCTAAAAATGCTTAGGAAATGCATCTTTTATGAATGTCTTAGAATAGGGTTACCATGTAGATCATTAGCATCCATCCAAGATTTATAAAAATTTTTCTCAAGGTAAGGAGATGTACTTGTTTTTGTAGTTCACCAATTGCATGCATCAAAGAGATGATCTTGTGGGATGGTACCTTAGCATCTTGAAGTGGTTCATTTAATAATTTAATTTGATTATTAATTCTAGTCATGGGAATGATACATTTAGCATGTGGATCATAAAGAGGGGGTGTGCTCACTTGAATCATAAGAGTAATGGTAGATTGGACCTTACTAGAGGGATGTGGGCTGCCATTCTCTTTAGGTGTGGAGTGAGAGTTGGGTTCTACTATAGTGAGAGGTGGCTTGGGAGATTCTTTGGTATCTTTATATTTTAGTGAATCACATTATAATTTAGTATAATATGTTCTATTAACATTAACATGTGTATTATCAAAAATAAAATAATTAATATAAGTAGAAGAAACATTTTTACATGCATGAAATTTAAGATTAGTGAGAAAAGGGTTAGAAGCATGAGATGCATTTTCTTCTTTACTATATGCATAGTAGTCATCATTATTCCATGCATTGTCACAATATGAATATTTTTCATTTGAAATATTATAATTTAAAGTATCATTTTTGTATTCACTTTCATTGTCATATTCATTTACATGTTCACTATCATATTCATTATCACTTTCATCAATGCTAGGGAGAGGTGTAAGAGAAAGAGTTAATTTCTATTTAATATGAAATAAGTTATCATTGGCATTTCCATTATCATGTGTATCTATGCTATCCATGGATGGATTATATGCATTTTATTTATTTTCAACATGAGAAGGAAGAATAGAATATTTATCATTTGAACATTCTTGTGAGAGAGTAGAGTTAAGAACACATAATGCATCTTTTCAAATATGCTTTGGTAATTTGATTCAATTGAATTTATATTGTTGTATTTTAAACATAGCAATAGAAAAAGGGAGAGAGAGATCAGGTTCACATGGAAGCAAATAATCACCAATTAGAGGTTTACTTGGAAGTACATGACTAATTTGTGCATTTGGTGCATTGTGCCTATTAGAATGAGGTGAGAATTATCTTTCCCATTTATCAAAATTATTTTCATTGGAATAAGGAATAAAAGAGATGGGTTTAAGAGAAAAATATCCATCTATTTTTAACTCACCCTCATCATTATGTACATAATTATATCATTCATTACAAAAATAGTCATTATATTCACTATAAATGAAATCATTTTCTATAGTTTTAGCTAATGTACAATTTTGCAAATTTATCTAATCATTGTCATAATTGTAAGAAAATTTGAGAAATTTATCTAAAGGATGAGAAGAAGGAATTGTCTTTGTGTCTATTTGATCAGCAAAGAGAATTTTTAAAATTATGATGAAGAAAATAAATGCACAAAGAACTACTAACATTGAATTTTGAAAATTACTTTTGATAACCCAAACAATTTCTAATAAATTGAAATTATTTTCCTAAAAATTGTAAGGGAGGGAAATTTGAGTTTTTAGGACTAAGTTTGGAAGACTACAATTTTTAGTTAGGGTTTTAGAATTTCTAAAAATTATGAAATAATTTTAAATTAAATATTTTTGAAACAAGATAAATGTACAAAAATTTATACAAAAATTAAAATTTTGCACAAAATATGAAGGAAAAACCCTAAGTGTATCTAAGGTTTTAGGTTTATTCGAAGTAAGTCAGGTTCACCAAATGTTTTATTATTTTTAATAAATTTAATGTTTAATTCCTAAAAAATAAGGGTTTAGAATGATAGTTAAAATATACTCTAACATGGGAAGTTATATATTTTATCTAATAATTATAGAAGACAAAGAAGAATTAACTTAACTAGATTTGTGCTAAAATATAAGATTTTGAGTCTAAAATTGGAGTAGGATTGGGATAGTGTCTAAATTTTAGCTCTATTCTATATTTATTGATTTTATAAGAGCACCAAAAATAGGACACCTTTGTGTCTGGTGCTATAGTCTTTTATTAGCGCTATTGTCTTCAGGCTAAAATATTTCTATGTTCTATTCGTCTAGTCAGTATGACCCTACGTACTAAATTTTAGATCTTGGAAGTCACTAGAGCTCATTATAGGTCTATTTAAATATTTAGTACATATATTATTCTTCACACATGGAAACAAAAATAAGAATAAAAAAAGGGGTGAAAATTGGGTTGTGGGAAGAATGATCACACAATCAAGAACACCTATTGTTCTGATTGATTCCTACATTAACCCTCAAGATAGGGTCTCAGATCCGATGTAGTTTTCCCTTAGGTAGAATGTATAATTAATGTGCATGATTAATACAAGAATTAATTTCACCTATTCCCTTCCTTGATTAGGCATGAAAATCTATGTGTGATGAAGAGAAGATGAGCTATACTATTGATTGATTATATTATGTCTAATGTGCCAAAATAGTAAGTGCTAGTTATAAAATGCCTTGAGTAGTCCTTTATATAGAAGACTCATTATTTAAAATTTGAGAGATTTATTCACATTTTTTTACATGAAAAAAACTAGGAAAAAAGCAAAGAAAAAGGGTGAGACTCACCCTATAGATAAAACTAACTATTAGAGATAAAATTGTGCTTAGACAACATCGCTAAAAACTAGACACCCTCAGTTTAAGTACTATAGTTATTTTTGGGCACTATTATCTAGGAGGTGTGGGATCTAAGGGGATGTAATAAGCATTAAAATACCTACCTAGGGCTATAAAGGTGAAGTCTAGAAAGCTATGGATGACCTGAGATAAGCAAAGAGATGTCTAGGGAAATGTAATAATATTAAGACAAGTTAGACAAAGGGACATGGCTAAATGTGAATAAAAGATCATATTCTCCAATCAGAGTCTCCTATGAAAGGATTGTGAAAATAAATTATATGTGTGTTTTATTGACCAATTTAAGGTGTATATATATATATGGTTATATGTAGAAAATATGGAAAAGAGCTTGAGTAGTCTTACTCGTATTCTTGCATCTCTCTTGTAAATGAGTGCCAACCCTTCTATATGGACTTTGAACGTAATTTTATAGGGGATTTAATGATCATGGGTTAGATGAATCCATGTTAATCCAACATGAATTAGGATAAGGATTCAGAAGAATATGATCTTTAGAAGCCAAAATTCACTTAGACAATAGTGACAAAAATAGGACACCTTGGGTTTCAACGCTATAGTCCAAGTTTAGGCACTATTGTCCATGGTTGAAAAGACCTAGGGGGATGGATTAAGCATAGAAAGATAAATCCAAGTCTACAAGGGTTTAGTCTGAGAGGTTATGGATGAGTAGGAATCAGTGAAAACATGCCTATGAGTGTCATGAGAGAAAGTAACATGGACGTATGGATTGGGTGTCATTAGCCATACTCAAGTTACCAAATTTTATATTTTTATATGACTAAAATGTTCATAGGATTGGGAGCCCAAAATATTGGGTTTTTGAAACAAGTAGACTCATTTGATTGTGTAAAACTAGGGATTAGAGGGAATAATTGAGGTTTGGATTTTATTCATTATGCTCTCATAGGTAGCTACTACATTTTATCTTTTGTAGCCTCTTTATATCTTTCCCACAAATCTAATTATTATTGTTGGATATAATCTTGATATGTAAATTCATCTTGGTGTGTATTATATTCCTTTTCCCTATCATTGTCCATACATTATCTCTCAAAGTCAAGTCTTATTTCATTGAGATGTTTTTTAGGATAATTATAAGGAACATGGGTTTCCCAAGACTGATTGGAAGCATAAATGGGGTGGGATGTGGGTAAATATCATGGGAATAATAGTATCTTACTGGTTTAAGGCTACTTGAGATGAAACCATAAATGTTTTTAGATTGATGTGACGGATATGAAGGTATAAAATATGTATTTTCACAAAATGGAGGATTTAAATTCATAGTAATTTATTATATTTAAGCACTTGGACTAATTAAACAAACTATATATAACTTGGAGTTGCCATTGGTGTTTTTTGAAATACCTCCAAAGTTTGATATGCTGAAGAACAACACTAAAAATTTCTTTAGTAGATGAAATTCTTGTACCAGTAGGCATGCCAAAAAATTTCATCACTTTGAGTTTCACCTTTTGAGGAGGTGTTTTAGGTATCCTCATTAAATTGACATGATGGGAATTGTAATCACCTAAAAGTGGTATTTGGATGCAAAGAGTGTTGTTTGAGATAACCTATTCCTAGCTTATCTCTAGACTTGTCCTAGAGCATTTATCACACTTTTATTGCCATTATGTAGACCATATATGTCCCTAATCAGCTCAAACACAGTCCCAAAACTTCATTCCCAGATCTTGGCCCTTCATGCTCAGTAGCCTTCTTGGTAGAAACTAGCATTAGATTAAGGACACTAGAGCAACATGGTGCTAGTGTCCTCAACATAGCGTGAGGGTCCTTTTCCCTAAATCTCTTGAATGGATATATTTTTAAATGTATGACCCTATAAAGGTAAATATAAGTACCTTTTATTATCCACATAAGCTATAAAACACTATAAATATGAGACCATTAGACTTATATCTATTATATGGAAGATATGTGAAAAAATCATATTAAACCAAGAAATCAGTTGAGAAAAATAAAGGTTATTAATACCTATGTTAGGGTGTGGAGCTAAAAGCTTCACCTTGTTGCAAATAGAAGAAGGAGGAGGTTTCTGAAAGTACGCAGTCTCCGGCATCGATAGGCCACACCGACGTTGGTCAGGGGACACAGAAGGGAAACCGACATCGGCAGAGGATCGGCCAGCGTCGGTCACCTCCAGGAGGGCAGGGACTGACGTCGGTCACCTGTAGTGGTCAGAACTGCTATTGACGAATAGTCAGTTAAGTGAACGTGGAGTTTGCATGTGAAGACCAGTTCGAGTCTTTGAGCCACCCGTCTAATTTTAGTGTATGCATGATATCTATATGAGAGACTCATGGGCTGTATTGTTAAGTGAAGAATTTGGAGAAGAGCTATGTGAAGCTTGGAGAGTTCTTCCCATGGTGGAATCAAGTAGGATTCCCCATGTGTGTTTAAGTAAGATCAGGTTTGATTTGCAGGGGTGTATGGATGCGAGGGTCAGAAAGGAGATCAACGCGGGGACGTTAGATCCAAGGTGACAGCAATACATCAGCAGGATCATGGAGAGATATACTTGGAGTATGGTTATGTACTCGATTGTACAGATGTGCAATGAGGTGACCAACAGCTTGTGTTAGCTGTGTGTTGTGACCTATGAGAGAAGATTACTCTGGAGGGAAGTTTACTATAAGCCCACAAAGTGGAAGAAAGAGTGCCACCTCTTTGTTGTAGATTCCTTTGTAAAGAGTTGAATATAATTGTATATTGCCTCTCATGTTCTGTGTGTTTTCTCATTGATAATTATTTGTTCTTCTAGATTCCGCATGTTTAGTTGCTTATACATTGGTAATCATGTGTGCTCTTAAATCTAACAAGTTGTGTCAGAGCTTTGGGGGGTTTCGGTCCTATCAATTGGTATCAGAGCCTTGGTTGTAGGTTCTTGAGCTTGATACCAACAAGTGGTATCAGAGTTAAGGTTGCAGGAAGCAAGTTTTGTGTTTTGGTTACAGGGCACTCTCAGGGGTTTCTGATTGAGTGGGAGTAGAGCAATGGCAGATGAAAGTAAGCTAAGAATGGAGAAATTCAGGCACAGGTGTAGCACCACAAGGAGTGTGGTGAGTTGTCTTCAAGTGGGAGCTTGAAGAGGAATACAAGCCAGGATACAGATTAGATAGAGTACTGGTATGGGTATAGGTGTAGCTCTTTATCTCCAAGTGGGAGATTGTTAGGGTGTGGAGCTAAAAGCTTCACCTTGTTGCAAACAGAAGAAGGAGGAGGTTTTTGAAAGTACATAGTCTCTGGCATCAGCAGGCCACACCGACATCGGTCAGGGGACGCAGAAGGAAAACCGACATCGGCAGAGGATCAGTCGGCATCGGTCACCTCCAGGAGGGCAGGGACCGACGTCGATCACCTGTAGCAGTCAAAACTGCTGTTGACGAATAGTCAGTTAAGTGAACGCAGAGTTTGCATGTGAAGACCAGTTCGAGTCTTTGAGCCGCCCATCTAATTTTAGTGTATACATGAGATCTATATGAGAGACTCATGGGCTGTATTGTTAAGTGGAGAATTCGGAGAAGAGCTATGTGAAGCTTAGAGAGTTCTTCCCATGGTGGAATCAAGTAGGATTCCCCATGTGTGTTTAAGTAAGATCAGGTTTGATTTGCAGGGGTGTATGGATGCGAGGGTCAAAAAGGAGATCAGTGCGGGGACGTTAGATCCAAGGTGACAGCAATACATCAGCAAGATCATGGAGAGATCTACTTGGAGTACGGTTGTGTACTCAATTGTACAAATGTGCAATGAGGTGAACAACAGCTTGTGTTAGCTATGTGTTGTGACCTATGAGAGAAGATTACTCTGGAGGGAAGTTTACTGTAAACCCATGAAGTGGAAGAAAGAGTGCCACCTCTTTGTTGTAGATTCCTTTGTAAAGAGTTGAATATAATTGTATATTGCCTCTAATGTTCTGTGTGTTTTCTCATTGATAATTATTTGTTCTTCTGGATTCTGCATGTTTAGTTGCTTATACATTGGTAATCATGTGTGCTCTTAAATCTGACAAGTTGTGTTAGAGCTTTGGGGGGTTTCGGTCCTATCAACCTATTCTACCCTAATTATGAATACTACCATCTACAACTACCATAATCCCATATTTAAAATATTTCCAATCTCAAACATACTAAAGGTATTCAAGGCCACTATCATTATAGAATTCATTTGTCACAAATCAGTAGATGGGAGAACTACATTGGTATTGAACCCTCCTTAGAGTATGAATATCTAGGAAAATATCTCCAAAGTGTGGTGTTGAGCATATCCTACTAATGAACACATATTTTTATCTCATGCCATACTTGTATGAGTATTAGGGTTTGCAACATAAATAAACTATTTTAGGCATAACATAGAGTCTTGACCTACTGCATGCATGAATAGAACCCAAAAACATAGGCACAAGTTCTCTTATAATTTATTAATAGGCTTACATAGAGGGAACTATCACCATTTTCAAGACACTAGAGCCACATATCACTATTTTCCAATTGGGGTGCTATTATCTAGGAGAGACCTAACTTAGGGATGTTTTAGATGACACTTAGACCTAATTATAACCCTATTTTTATCACCCACATCTTACATGATATTTATTTTATAGATAAGTCTATATTTTTACATATTTATTACTATTTTTAGAAAGTCAAAACAAGTCAAATTTTATAACAAATTAGTGGTAATTTATTTTATATTATTTCACATATTTGGACAACTCAAACTTTTAATCTACAATTGGATTTACACTAGTAAAACCTAAAATGTTAAAACATTTGGTAAACGTAACTTAATTTGAATATTACTTGAAACCCTAGTTTTATTTCTCCAAAATTTTGTGCACTAAATTAGGGTTACAAAAAAAACAACCAATTTTTTTGCATGCTAGATAGCTCATTTAATCAATCCCACATTAGGGTTTCATTTATTTAATGTAATTTTAAAAATGAAATCAAACCTAATTCAAAACCCTAACCCTAGATAACCCTAGGTTTTATATCCACATATCTTCTAATATATATTTCATATAATCATGATCATAACGGTAGAATAAATTATTATTATTTGTTACAAATTTTAATACTTTCTTTTTGCATGCTTGTTCCATTTAATTTGGAATGAACTCTAAAAATACATAAACACATGTATAGATGATTATTTATATCAAATGAAATATATGGCATATCTCATATCATGTTATCTTTCTCATATGTGTAACTCCATTAACAAGAAAGCCCATACACATGGAGGATTTATAACATAAGCTAACAATTATGTTTCAAGATTCAATGTCATATCTTATGTACAAGAAAGAGTCTCCTTCTCCTCATCTTCATGAGGGAAATAACTAATTTCCATCTATCCAAATCCATGCTCTCATTCTTACAAATATGAAGCCTCTTATACCAATGTCACTATTCCCCATACTTAACCTATTCACACCTCTTCCCTATAGGGTGTGTGCGTACATGTTCAAACATAAATAGTTAGGGTTTGCATTTTTGAGACTCTATGTGATCAAATTATCAGTATGAGAAATATAATTATAGGTTTACAAAATTATAATATACTAGTACATGAAAATATTACAATATTAAACAATCAATTTACAATACAAAGGACTCCAAGGCACAATAATGTAAATCATGTATATTCATCTTCACCTAGTTAATTTGTGCAAAACAATGTTACATATCCAAATCATAAATCACAACAAATTACATCTACAACTAGTGATTCAATAAGTATTCAAAGGTTAAATAAGATTCAAGTGAGATACTAAGGGAAATTATTAAAGCTAAGTTGATCAACCTACCCCATATACACTCAGTAAAGAGATCAAGATATTATTGTGCATATCATAAAATCATGGTCACCAAACCAATTCATTTTTAGCATTGAAAATGAAAATATAATAGATAATGGATATAAATGAATCAAATAGTGACACATCCTCCACACAACATACAATGGCACATGTACCAATTCAAAAAGGGTCAAATTTAGAAACAATACAAAATTGTCTACAAAAGCATAACTTAGAAAAACAAAAGGTTCACAAAACATGATTAGATAAAAAAGTAATGCAACAAGCATAGGTAAATAAATCAAACCTACTTCTCCAAAATGAGGCTCAACTTTCAAAATGGTATGATTTAGGTCACAAACATCTAAAACTATTTTATTAGTATGGTCATGGTTTGGGCAAGCAAGCCCAAGATGTCAATACTTTTGTTCTATCAATTGATAATATTGAACAAAAAGATTTGGGTTTTATTAAATATCCTAAGGTAAATCATTCATTGATATAGTTTATGAAGGCAAAACATCCAGATACATAGGACATGGTACAAAAATATAAATATCTTATGTTTCAAAATCAAAATCATGATAAGCCAACAAGCAATATAAAACAAATATTTCTATCAAAAGAGCCTCCAAAACACCATATGTATACAATAAGAATAGTTTCAAAGGAAAAAATCACACTCACTATTCTAAATCACAATTCATAAAGGCTAACTCCATAGTATGAGGCAATACCCTCTAGTATTATAGGTTATCATGATTATGAGGTTAAAAAATATTATGATTCTGATGATGAATAATACTCATATTCCTACTGCAATAGCATTCAAATACAACATATCCATCACACTTCATGAGATATTTCCATTCATTTTTTTTACATAGGCCACAGTGATAAGGAGCCTCCCATGAGACTCATTGGTTAGTATGGTTTCTCTTTTCTTGTACATGTTTTCCCTCTTTATTTGTTCCTTATACATAGTTAATTTTCATGTTTCTTTTATGCATCTTATATATAGAAAATAAAAAAACAATATAACATGGCAAAATATAAAAACATTAAAGTATTACTCAAACAATAGAAAATTATAGATTATATGCATTGATATGCTTATACTTCTTATACTTACTAGACAATACGTATGTTATCTATCTTAGTATAGTTAGTTTTATCATACATAAATGCTTTAGTTGTTCTTTTTAAGTGCTTGTACATTTCTTATAGGAATCAGGTCCAATACATTGATCCATACTTTATATCATCTACCCACTTGGGGCATATACACTAATTCAAGTTTATTCATTTGATACATATGTCCACTTGGGGGCTTATTATTTATAATTTCTATTACCAAGTTCTATCCTTACATTCCTTACATTATATTTTATGCATTGATATATCTTGATATTGATCATTTCTACTCATACTCAATTCTTTTTTACAACTATCACTACTTCATACTCAGAATATGTACATCCTAGCTCTTATATATATTTTTACTACATTCATGCATGTTTTTATTTCTATCTTTCCTAGTTTATACTTGATTTTATTCTTTGTATTTCTTTTATTTTGAGGGTATTTGAATATGCCATTGTTATTTGTCTCTACACAACTAATATTCAAGTATGCTTTACACATGTTTTAATTTCCCTTGTGTGTGCCATGTTGATTGTGTATATAGATATTTTTATATGTCCTTCTATGTGGATTTAAGCCAACATGGTTGTTTCTTGTATATGTGCACATTTTAACATGTCCTTCTATGTCTTCTTTTCTTACATTTAGTGACATGTGCCCATGTCCCTTTTATTATTTCCCCTTGTACTATTTTGTGTGCCTCATGTGTTTTGTATGTATGCTTTATTATATGGATCATGGCCATGAAACTTGTCTTTAATTTTTGCACATACTAGTTTTTGATGCCATGAGGGACCTCATGCATCTACCCTTCCTACTTAGGTGTCATGATAGACATCATACCCCATCCCCTAGGTATATATTCATATTTTTTGTTACACACTGGGATTACATATATCTTGACACCCTTTTAAAATTATAGATATAATATACATCTTACATTGCATACTTATGCTCAAATTTACTCACATTCTAGTGTTATGTTTGCAGATTGTATTGGTTTATCACACAATTATCATATTTGCTCTAGCTCAAAATTTTTGTATAGTTATTTATTTTAAGGATAGTTCTTGTATATGTAAATAAATACCCTCAAAATAGGGTGCATTCACAAGGTTTATCATATAGATCAGGCTCCTACAATGTTATTCATAGATCATTTTCAGCACATAGGTTCAATTTTAGGAAATTAGACATAGGAAAAAATATGGACTCAAAATGCTATTCAATCACCCACATTTTATAGTAGATAAAAATTAATTCCTATATTAGGAAATTAGTGCCATAAGGTTCTATTTTACACTACATGGAACTACTATCTAGTATCCCTAGTTATAGGGAAGTCTAGATTAACTAGAACAACACACCAAATATAGCATAAGTTTGCACAAATACAACTAAAGGTTTGATAGTTATGTTTAGATTTTTATTAGTTACACTAATTTCAAATTAGATTCATATAAATTTCTCATATTGGTGGAATAATTAATGTCATGGACACTCTCATAATCATTTTAAATACACAGATATAATTATTACATGCTTAGTCTAGAATCAGTATACTTGATATCAGATCAGGGGCATGTTGGTAGCACATTATTTACATATGCTTAGTTACATAGGTTGATAATATGGAATGGAAAATTCCATACTATTATTTACATTATATAAACTTAATATCATATTCCAAGTTGTCACCAATTTCATGCCTTACTCCATCTATAATGGTTGGCATTATTGAGTGGCCTAGAGCTTCCTACTATACCTGAGTGGCCATAGAGATATCATACATAGTTAGATATACCCAGTTAGATATTTTCATCAATTTATAGTTTATTTTTAGATGTATTTATTACACATGGGTGGGAAATTATGGAGTCATATCCTACTTGAGTTCTTGGGCCACCCACATGAGAGGGTGAGACACACTTGCAATCTAATCCAAGCTATTCATAGATCATGATCCACTAAGTAGGGGTGGGAAATAAAAGATTCAAATCTAGATTAAGTTCTTGAGACACCCAAACACAAGGATTGATAAAAATATCAACTCAGTTCAATTTATTCAATGATTTGATCACTATGTATGCACACATACATTGGTTATCACCAGGTTCATGCATTAGTTTGTGTACCCAATGAGTTGTATTCCTTCCTTTCCAATTTCTTATATATTTAATTATCTTTACTTAGTTACTTTATTCAGCATAGTCTTTTACTTTTTATATCTCTTAATTAATGAATTATCCATGCATGTTTCATAGAAAGTCATGCATTGGACCATGATTAACATACGTAGACCCAATTTCACATACTTAGACTCAACTACACAGGCTTCACTTCCTAGGGAAGTCTAGGTATGTTTATTTTTCTTTTATACTATTCATTTCACTTTGCTACATTTCTAGCATAAAATATGGGAAATCTAGTTGTCTAAAAGTTGTTTTTAGATGCTAAGATTTTTACTTGAGATAACCTATTCATAGCTTATACCTAGACCTATCCTAGATCATTTATCACACACTTCTAGCCAATGTGGGGAAAAAACTTCCCTTAGTCATCTCAAACACCATTCCATACCTTTATTCCTATATTTTGGTCATTTGTGCATAACATGTTAGTTGGACACTAGAACCACATTAAGGACACTAAAGCCATATGATGATAGTATTACCAACATGGTTCTAGTGTCCCTTGACCTAACTCTCTTGAACAATTTTTTTTTTGAATATATGACCCTCCTAATGTCATCTTAATCAAATTTTATTATTTGCAGAAGCTACATAACACTATAAATACAAATTATTACACCTATATCTACTAGATGGAAGATAGATGCAAAAATACTATTAAAACAAGAAACAAGTTGAGAAAAATCAAGGTTATTAATTTCTATTCTACCTACTTCTACATACTACCATCTATAGCTTCCTTAAGCTTATATTTCAAAAATTTCCAATCTCAAGCACACTTAAGGAATTAAATACCACTATCATTCTAGCATTCACTTACACTTGCACTAAGCACTAAGCACTAGGTTAGAGAAATACATTGGAGTTGAAACCTCCTTATAGTATTGATATATAGGAAACTCTCTTCATAATGGGGCATTGAGGATGTATGGCCTATCCTACTAATGAAACACATTTTCAACTCATGACATATTTTTAAGGAGTACTAGGGGCTATAACATAAATCAATTATTATAGGCATAAAGAAGAGTTTCAAACTTCATGTACATAAGAACAAAACCCAAAAATATAAGTGCAAGTGTTCTAACAATTTAGGAATAATACTATATAAAGGCCACTAGTACCATTTTCAAGACACTAGAACCACATGGCACTACTAAGTGGGGTACTAATGTCTAGGAGAGATTAGACTCAAGGATCTTATAGATGACACTTAGACATATCCATAACCTATTTTTTATCACCTAGATCTTATGCAAAAGTTTTTTCTATATAAGTCTCATTTCCACATATTTATTACTATTTTTAGAAATTAAAGCAAGTTAGATTCTATAAAAAATCAATGGTTATTTATTGCATATTATTTCACTAATTTAGATAACTCATCCATTTGATCTAACATAGGATTTACACTGGTAAAACCCTTAAATTTTCAAATATAACTCTTCAAGGTTGTGGGTAGCCTGTGATTAAACAGAACCTCCAAATAGGGCTAGTTACCTTGATGTTACACCTAAACTAAGACTACATCTACTCAAATTACAAGGAAAAGGGAGAGATAAAACATGAAAGCAATGACTAATAGGGGTGATATACCAAATTTTAAGTCTCCTCTACTTATTTATGATTACTACTATGGAATAAAATGAGACTAAAATCAGATTTCACAACTCCAAAATAGTCCTTTCAACATAAGTGTTTCAATTGGAGGGTAAAATGAATACATCAATTAAGAGGGATAGTCAAAAGGTCTAAAATAAGACACTAGTGAAAGTTTTCCACACGTTAACTTAAGAAAAATACTTGACACACACCATATGACATGAAATAAGATGACTAAATCACAAAGAGGAAACAATGAAGAGGAAAAATGCAAGGAAGTTGAAAACTATCACTACCATTTATCAACAATTCATCATAAGAACACTAGATGTAAGATGGAGAAGGCATAAACCAGCTTGTATTGACATAAAAATCAATAGTCAATATCAATTTTGGTAGGCATATGCCATAACCATCTATAGGATCCCTTAAAATGTAATTTTTAGTAATATATATAGAATAATAGAGAGGAAAGAGATAAGATAGACATGTAGGAAGTTTATTATAACTGATATGCATCATAAAACTAATTACAAATATTTCAATTATATTTGATTAAATTTAAGAAGTGAGAAATAGAGAAAGAAAGGTTCAATATTAGTGATTATGTGTACTTGGATTGGTGCACACCATATCCAAATGAAGTCAAAAACTCCTCTTTGGCTAAAGAGGACCACTTGCAAGTAAGAACACACTACCACAAAATATTTACTAGTAACTTGATGAGTGGGATACCAAACAACATGCTTATTCTAGGGAGTGACAAACTTCTCAGGGGATTAAAGTCTACTATTTAATTCAAAGAGTTAAAGATGAAATGATAAAGTAAAGTAGAGAGAGAGAGTTACATGTACCTTTTCTATAACCTATGTGTAGCATTCATTATCAAATAGCAAGAAAAATATAATTTTGGTTTGTTAGAGGGTTGTTTGAGCTAGTTCACGGTGATTTGGATAAAATGGTAGTCATTGATGTCGATAGGGTAACTGATGTTGGTAGTATTAATGTGACTAATGTCTATAGGATAATAAATGTTGGTAGGGGCAATAGAGTTAAAAATTCATAAAAGGATTTCCTGAGTGTAGGGAAGGATATTTGACAGGTTAATGGGGTTAGACAAGAGTCATATGAAGGGTTAGAGAGATGGTAAGAAGTCTAGGTGAGGAGTTTGGTTTGGTTAAGAAAAAGGTATGGAAAGGAATGATTATTGTAACTCCTCTTTGGGGATGGATGGGACTTGTGTAAACACTAATAAAAAATAATTAGAATTCACAAAATATAGGGATGCTTACATGATATAAGTACCTAAATAAATACTCTTGATAAATCTTTATTAAGGTGACTAACCAAACAGAGACAAGTATGTGCCACCTGCTCACTATAGTTTAAGATTTTTGAATAATGGATCAAATCTAGTTCAAGATTTGATTGTTATAGAGAAGCTATGAGCTTGGTTATAGTGGATAATTGCCAAAAGCTTGTTAAGAGTTCTTTGAATCTCTTGAGTGAGTCTCTTCCCTAGAAACAGAATGTTTTTGGGGTGCCAAAAATGGGTTTATAATGTTACTTAAGTAACCAATGTTAGTGATCCTATCAACATTAGTCTCAAGTTGACCAATGCCAATCGGAGGTTGACCAATGTCAATGGCATAATAATAGGTCAAAAGGGCTATTTTTGGCTCCTTTCTTTAATTTCTCCATGCCAAGTGTGACACCCTTTAAGAAATGGTCAATATGTGAGGTTAGGTATAAGGTAATTAGTTAGAAATTTATTTATAGGGTAAGAATTAGTTATTTGTGGGAGACCAAGTCTAATGGTGACTCATATCAGGAGAGTTAGTCTTGGGGTGAGGTGGCTAGGTAAGGTAGCATAGGGAATATTAAATTAATCTTAATTAATTAATTAGATATGTGGGGTAAAAGCATGGGTTAGGAAGACATGTTACAAAGGGGGTCTAATGGGGTTTTGACACAATACATTATACACTTATGTAACATAATTTTGGTGTCTACATTTCCCCTTTTTGTCTTGGTAAGTTGTGCTAGCAATTTTCAAGAAAAAGATGAAATTTGATTGGTCTAAGAATGGGGTGTGATATCCTCCCCCTAAAAATAGGAATTGATTGGGAAAACTCTAAAATCGGTGACTGATTTGACAAGGAGAAAATTAGACTAGTTGGTTTTGGGTTAGTAGTGTAGAGATGATGTCATGGTTATAAATTACTAAAAATTTGTGTTGACAAGTTGAAAATAGGTGTGGTCATGAAGTATTTTAGTTAAAGTTACCAAGGCACAACTTGTTAGTGATAGCTAAGAAGGTAGGATCAACCAAAACTATAGCTCCAATGGTCAAATGTGTTATAGGTATCTTAGGTAGGAAGTGCCCCTAAAAACATAATAGGTCACAGTTGATAGGATCAATTAGTGGTTATCTAAATCAACTAATAGTCATACATGTAAGGTATTTCCAATGCGTATTAGATAATATGAATGATCAAGACACCAAACTCAGATGTAATGAGTGAGTGTGTAATGAAATGTATGTTTAGGTAATAGTTGGCATGAGTGGAGATGAAAATGATCCCCATGGTCAAGTTTGTAAAGGTAAGTTATGTGTAAGGTTACCCTATAATGAAGAAGAGACTATAAAAAGTGATGTGAAAGCATTAAAATTTTATTTCATGATACTAACATTGGTAGTGTTATACCGATGTTGGTGGAAAAGCAGAGGATGTCGATAGCCTAGGGCATAAATGACTAATGTCAGTAGTTGACCAAGCTCAAAAAAGGGGGCTAGGTGGTTGACCAAGTACATTTACATGTTTATTGGTCAAAAAGCAAGAAAAAGCCAAAAAAATTGATCAAATGGCAAGATGAGGTGGAGACCCAGCTGGAGGCATGGTAGCACATGCACCAATCATCTTAGCCTAGCAGAGGTAAAGTGATGAGATAGGGTTCTTTAAACCTTTAGTTTGTGTTTTTTGGGTAATTTTGTTGATTTGAGTTGAGTAGGGGGTGTAATAGGTTTCTAGTGAGTAGTGGGTGGGTAGTGGAGAGGTTATGATCATGTTTAAGATTGTTTGGGTGGGTTTTAGGGTAGTTTAGGGTTAAAATTAGAAATGGGTAATGGGTGGGGTTCATCCCTAGAGCCAAACTAGTCACTGACATCAGTGGAAGTTCATCGACATCAGTTAAGGTCTTCTTATCGATATTGGTGGTAAAGGCACCAATGTCAGTGTGTTGTGCATTGACATCAGTAGTCTAGGCACTAATGCCAAATGATAAGTGACTAACATTGGTGGCCTTATTAAAGTAAAAAAGGGTAAAAAAGGGGATAAAAAGTTAGAAAACCATGAGACCTTAGGGAATAGGCAAATCATGTGGCATAGAGTAGATATAGCTCAATTAAATAGTGAGAGATTGGTTGAAAGGCCTTAGGTAAAAAGGGATAGGTTGGATGGTTAGGTGGGTAGATGGTCAAGCTAACTCTATAAGACCCCATGTCTATTGACTGCTACCTACATATCCCAAAAGGGCCTTACACTAATGTAGTTCTCCCATGAGTAGAGAAAATGGTTAAGGTAGTGGTTAGAAAGGTCTATTGACTAATTTTGTATGTTTATGGTTGTAGGCAAGGCATGAGTTGACCTTGAGAGACTATCTTCGAACACTCTTGATTAAGATGAAGAGGCATGTGTCATTAGATGAGTAGGACCAGATGGCTGTAGTTGGTCTTGGTAGAGTTTGGTAATATTATTAGGTCACTTGAGATGTCAGTTTGATGATCACCCTAATCAAGAGGTGGGATCATAACACCAACACCTTTCACCTACTGACTGGTGAGATGATAGTCACATTAGAGGATGCATATATGATCTTTAGATTACCAATGTATGGTGAGTATATTCTTACATGCATGAAGGAAGAAAATGAAATCCATATGGTGTTTTTATTTGGCAAGCATGTGAGTGAGGTTACATATCACTCAACATCATTTTCTTATGAGCCTCTATTTTTGGTAGATGAGGAAGAACATCATCTTAACATCTTGATGATGATAGACATCATGGTGTATGCACTACCAGATGTAAATGGTGGTATATTTATGATCACCTTGATAGGGGTCCTAACTTAGATGATAGAGTAGATGATAGTTTTTACATAAGGGCCTATATACTTGGCTCAATTGTATAGAGAGTTATGGGGTTTGCATTTACATAGATGCTATAGTTTATGTGTTGAGAATCTACTACATTGTTGGGTGTATGAGAACATCATAGTTATGTGGCCATTGGGACTACCATCCATGATTATAGTGGGATTTAGAGATGGGTTTAGATGATGGTGAGAGGCTATGGCATAGATATGGGTTGATGGCATTATGTGAGATATCATGCACTATAGAGGGCTACTATATGGATTGAGTTTAGGAGATATTATCTGGCACCCCTACTTGATGTATCTAGTTTTTAGAGGTCAAGGGGAGGATATTATTGGGCTATAGATCACACTATGGATTAGAGGTAGGAGAGTAGGGGATCTTGAGATGATACCCATGTCATAGGTCAGGAGATAGCTCAACCTTGTGCATGATGTTCCACCTACTTTCCCTAGATATAGACATGATAACATCAATGTATCACTCCCTTTTGCCATTAGAGATAGATGGACTTGATTTTGAGGAGCTGTCAGTAGGCACAAATGTGGTTGATTTTATATTCACTAGGGCATACCAAGCATGGTGGGTAGAACTATACCTAGTTATACTAGTTAGGAGGCTGGCTCCATAGATACAGGGTTTGGCACATGAGAGAGATGCTACTTTATAAGCCAGAGATGTGGCCATACAAGAGAGGGATATGATCATACATGTTAGGGATGCCATGATTCAAGATATACCTATGGGATTATAGGCTAGAGATGCTACTATTTAGGTGATATATATGACTATGTAGGCTAGAGATGGTATAGTTATAGAGAGGGATATAGAATTGTATGCTAGGGAAATGTCCATATAGGAGAGAGATGTTACGGTATATTCATAATATTCTTCATAGGTAGAGGTCCTAGGATTATATGGTCATGTGGGTCATCTTCTGAGTTAAATGGATAGTCTATAGGGATCAGTGACCTTATTGACAGTAGAGAGAGATTTGATGAGGTCAGCCGCACAAGCATTGCTTGTTGTTCTTCCTCCTCCTCCTCCTCCATAGGTAGTAGTATAGGTAGCAAGATAGGTTGGTGTCATGGGTCATCCACAGACTGTATCTCTTATGAGATACAACACTACAATGGATGAGATCACATACTATGAGAGGGTGATCCATGAGTTATCATAGATTCTTAGATTTGTAGAGTTTAGAGACTAGGATTGGTTAGAGACATGGATGTCAGGTTCCAGTGTGTGAAGACAAAGAAAGGGAGAGGGTGGTGGTGACACCACCTCATCATGTCTATTATGATTTTGAGGAGGCCATGTTGATCCTGATGTTGAGAAATATTTTTGTATTTATTCATTTTTTGTATATATACTAACTTGTGAGCTGATGATGTGAGATATATATGAGAGATGTTGATATTTGTATATGATGTATATTGATTCATCACACACACACACACACACACACACACACAAACATGATGAGATGTTTTATTTTATGCGATGATGATGTAAATTTTATTTTCATGTATATTTTTATGGTTTTTGATGAATGTTTATGATATTGATATAATGATGACATTGGTTCACTAGAACTTCTATGTATGTGATGGCATATGCATAGTAGATGTTATTTTCATTTTTAGCTTTCCCATATGTGATGGTATATGCATAAAAAGAAATGGTTGTGTTTATGAGATAAAGGTTTATCACTTTACATATATGAAATGGTATATCTTTGGCTAATTTATATATTTGTCATGCTCTAGATGTGATGTTTTATACTAAAAATAGATGTTTTGGTCATGGTTTTTTTCTTATGTATTGGTATTTAAGTAATTGTGGTTCAGGTGCATTCTTAGTATGTACCATATATATGATTAGTTTCATACTAAAAATGAGTGGTTTGGTCTTGGTTTGTTTCTTATGAATTGGTTTTTAGGAAAATTATGGTTAAGTTGCATTCTTAGTACCTTCTATATATGTGATTGGGTGTATACTAAAAATGAATGTGTTGGTCATGTTTGTTTGGTTTTTGCATTTTCTATATGTGATGGTGTATGCATAAGTGATGGTTTTGGGCATTGTGACATTATTCCTATTTATTGTTAGTTAGGAAAATGGTGGTCATGTTGCATTTTTATAATTGTCCCATATATGTGATGGTATATACTAGAAATGATTGGTTTTAGGCATTGGTTTTGGGGTAGGTGCAGGATTTAGAGTTGTTATGTTTATGAGTTGAGATGGTGAGTTATTCTATTGGAAAATGTATCTATAGAAGAAAAGTCAACATGTGAAGTGAAAGGTAAAAGAGAGAGATACAAGGTTTTATTATTGATACAAACCAAAATAACAACGTAAATAGGCTCTAAAGTTTGAACCTTTTTTATGCATTACATTAGTTGACCATTTGTTAGTTAGAAAAGCATGGTTATCATCTTGTCTAAAGTAAGCTCAAAGTCCTTTGAAAATGTGTTTTTGAGGGAAAGAGGTGTAAAATGGAATAGGAGTAGTGAGTTAGCATAAACTTTGGATTAATAATGGTATGCCCCATTTGTGGGTTACTTGAGAGTAACTATAGACAAGTCCATGACATAAAGTTATTGTGTTGCTTTTTTCTTTTTTCTTTGTTTTTACTTTTGTTGTGTAAGTTGATCAATGTGGGAAGCTCAAAATGGGATGAAGTTGATCAATAGGGAATCTTCTAAATCATGTTTGACTTTGATAGTGGTTTTTTGACTTAGCCATCCTTCAAGGGTATGGTCTAGTCTTTTTTATTTTGCTAGCTTTTTATAGTTATCCTTCAAGGGAGCAGTGTATTTGAATCTAGCTATCTTTCAAAGGAGTATTCTACTTTTTTAATAGCTAAGCATGATTTGGATTAGTTGATGTATCCCATATTATTTTCTTTTTATTTTTATTTTTTATTCTTTTTGTTACTTTAGTCATGGACAAGTCTATAGAGGCTTATAGGTTTTTTGCATTCTGGGACAAAACCAAAACACATCGTAGGTTAACTAAGTGTGGAATAATAAGGGTAATGTGAAAAGAATATGAATATAGTGGGTTTTCTTAAGGGATGATCTTAAGATAAACACAAGATAAAATGTCAATTAACAAAAGAATGGTCATAAATGCAATGCATTTAGAGGTTTAGGTTCTAGTCATCCTTCAAGAGAAGATAAGTGATAAGCTCCAGAGTCATATTTATGATTTATAATGTAGGGTCCTATCCAATTGAGAGAAAACTTACCCCATTTTCTATTTTCTAAGATAGTCATATGTTGATTTTCCTTTAAGATGAGATTTACAATATTGAAATCATGCTCTTTAAGGTCTTTGTCATAGGCACATTTGATATGCTCTTGGTAGATGTGGAGATTATTAAGGGTTGTGAGACATCACTCATCAAAAAGCTCAAGTTAAGCCAAATGTTCTTGGTGAAAGTTTTCATTATTTAGAATGTCTTGTAGTGAAATCCTAAGAGAAGGTATTTGGACTTCATAGGTCAAAACAACTTCCATCCCATAGACTAGGGAGAAAGGTGTAGCTCCTATAGAAGTACAAATGCTAGTATGGTAAGCCTATAAAGCATAGGGGATGTGAATTTGCTAATCCTTACCAGTAGTGTTAACCACTTTCATAAGGATTTTGGTCAAAGTTTTGTTAAATGCTTTAGCTTTCCCATTGGCTTGTGGGAAATAGGGTTAAGAGAAGCTGAGTTTGATACCAAAGGCATCATAGAATTTCTAGACAGTCTTGTTTTTGAAAGACTTAACATTGTTAGTTATGATTTTGTAAAGTACACTAAAATGACATATGATATGATGGTTGATAAATTCAATTATTTTATGAGCCTTAGTAGATATGAGAGGAATGGCCTCAACCCACTCATTGAAGTATTTTATTGTTGTTATGATTGATCGGTGATGAAGAGAGGAATCGGGGTTAATCTCACCAATTAAATCTAAACCCCATTCAGAGAAGGCCCAAAATTCCTTAGCAACTTGTAAGGCAAGATTAAGAATGTGAAATAGGTTGGCATGTTGTTTACATTTAAGACATCTAACATAATCAATACAATCATGAGAGAGTGTTGGCCAACAATAGCTAAGGAAAAGGAGACGTTTGTAAATTATGTGACCATTAAAATGACCACCACAAATCCCATCATGAACCTCCTTAATAATAAAGGTAATCTCTTCACTAGTGAGACATCTAAGGAGGAGACCATCGAAACCCCATTTATAGAGAAGTCCCCCTAACATAGTGTAATGTGCAACACATTTTACAAATACATATTTTGCATTATGGGAGAGGTCAGGAGGAGTAATAGAGTAAGAGAGGTAATATATGAGTTAAGTATACCATAAGTAATGTGGATCATTAGTGATATTCCCCATAAAGAGGATATTGGAGGAAATATAAGAAGGCAAATTTAGGCGATGTATAGTGATGTAGATTTTGGAGGAAGAGGAGGAAGAGGGTCTATGGGAGACTAAAGAAGCCATTGTGTCTACCAAATTGTTGGTTAAGCAAGGAATGGTCTATAAAAGGTAATGGTCAAATGATTCTAATAAGGTATCTACATGATGTTTATACCATTTTAGAGTCTCATTATTTCATAGATAAGAACCATTGACCTAGTTAATGACTAATTATGAGTCATCAAAAATGGTTATGAATTTGATTCCTAAGAAGATAACCATTTAAAGCCTTAGAATTAAGGCTTCATATTTGGCCATGTTGTTGGTATAGTCAAAGTCTAGTTTAAATGATAAAGGCATCAGCTCACTATTAAGAGGGATGAGGATAACCCCTGCTCCCCCACCATTTTTACATTTGGATGCATCAAAAAACATCATCATTTGATAGGTGATATCATCGATAGAAAGTGCATAAATATACTTGTCAATATTTGAGGGTTGGATATCAAGGAGAGGAGTGGTAGCTAGTTGGTTAGTGATGGTTTTCCCCTTTATGGACTTTTGTTGGATAAATTCCAAATCAAATTCAGCCAAAAGCATAAGCCACCAAGTAATGCATTAGTTATGGTAAGGTTTAGAGTTCATGTATTTAAGAGGGTCAGTGTGGGTGATGACATAAGTTTTATGGTTGAGGAGGTAATGTCATAGTTTATAAGCTATAAATATGAATGTAAGTCATATCTTCTTGATATGAGTGTAGTAATTTTCATAGTCAATAAGCATTTTGTTTATGTAATAGACTACTTTCTCATGGTGATGATCATCCCTATGTACTATCATATCTCCTAAAGAATGGTCAGTTGAAGAGATATAAAGATAGAAGGGTTGATCCTCTTTAGGTAGAATAAGGATGGATGGAGAAAGGAGATACTATTTGAGTATATCAAAGGCTTCCTCATAATTTTTATTCTAGTAGAAAGGAATTTCCTTTTGATGGTGAAAGGGTTAACAATGATCTGATAGCTGAGATATAAAGTGATGAATCGATTAGAGTTTACCTTGGAGGCTATAGATTTGTTTGAGTGTGGTTGGTGGAGGCATTTTGAGGATTACCTGAACCTTAGTAGGGTCAAATTCAATACCTTGAAGAGAGATGCTAAATCCCAAGATATTTTTGGAAAGAACACCAAAGACACACTTCTTAGGATTGAGTTGAACTTTATACTAAATAAAGTGAGTGAAAATGATTTTAAGGACCCCCAAGTGATCCTGATGAAGTTTAGATTTCTTGAGTAGTTCATGAACATAATCCTCCATAATTATGTGTAAGAATTCATGGAAGATATAAGTCATGGCACGCTGATAGGTAGCACTAGCATTTTTCAATCCAAAGGGCATAACTTGATAACAAAAAGTTCCCCATGGGGTGATAAAGGTTGTTTTGTGTTGATCCTTAAGGGAAATTAGTATTTGATTGTATCTTAAGAATCCATCCATAAGTGATAACATCTTATGGCCAATTGTTAAATAAATAAGTTGATTAATACTTGGGAAAGGAAAACCATCCTTTGGACAAGCAAGGTTGAGGTCATGGTAGTCAGTGCAAGTACAGATTCCCCCTATTTCTTTCATAATGGGTACAATGTTGGAAACCCATTATAGGTAGTCAATATGTTAGATTAATGAGAGGAGGTATTGGAGCTCATCCTTGACAAGGATAGAAATATGAGGATGCATTTTTCAAAGCTTTTACTTAGTTGGCTTAGCATCATGATTAGTGAAAATGTTATGGGATATGATTTAGGGGTCAACACTAGGAATGTCTTTATAATACCAATAAAAATCCTAATATGGTCATAAAGAAATGTGGTGAAGCTAGTTTGTTCAAAAAAAATATAGATATTAGCCTATTTTAAGAATATGAGGGTCTTCATAAGAAGGCAAGTTAATGTTTATGGTTGATTTATTTAACATAACTTGTGTCTTAGAAGAGAGAGATCATTTGATGAAGGAATCATTGACACCCATATAGGTAAGAATGTCATCATCAGTTACACAAGATATGTTGTTAATTGTGGGATAATACTCATTGAACATGTGAGGATGTATGAGAGGAAAGGATCATGTTTCCCTACCCTAGTGATGGGTAAGGGGGCCCAAGTGAATGACATTTATTGAAAAAAAATTAGGAGGTATAGATACCTCTAATTCAGTGGGTGATGGTAGAGAAGAGGAGTTGGAAGGAGATAAAGGTGCTTCAATAATGGGAATAAAATAAGTATTAATGGATTGAGTTGGGTCAACATAACCAATGCCATGCCTTTGTTTAACATTATCAATGTTTGGATTTGTAGGGTATTGAATGGACATATGAGCACCTTGCTCATGACATCATAGGCCAAAACATTTCCAAGAACACCTATAAAGATAAGTATGTGCAAAGATAGGCTTGCTTAAGAGGGAAAATTCATAGTTAAAATTTTGGAGTGAAGAGGATGAATTACCCATGATAAGAGATTGATCAATTCCCCCATATGCAAATTTGGTTTTGAGATGGGGTGGACCATACAGGATGATCATACCAATACAAGGATCATATTTGGCACTCATGTGAGGTTTTCCATACTCTTGAGGGGTATGGAACATGTTGATAATTAACAAATTATATTCACCAAGTGATAATCGCTTGAAGGTTTCCTCCATGAGATCCTTATTGGGAACCTATGTAGTTGGTATAGGTATCTCTAGGGTAGTAGAACTTGTGGAGTCTTCAGAAGTGAGTTATGGAGGTGAGGGTGTGTTTAAAGGAATAAGAACATCATTTGGGCTATATTTCATGTTACATGTCTTGAATGGAGGTGGGTCAATGGGAATGACATGAAATTGACCATTGTATTCAAACTTAACACAACAGTGCAATGTGGAAGGTACACATGCCATAACACATATCCATGGTCACCTGAGAAATATGTTGTATTTAAATTCACCCTCTAAAGTATAAAATAACTTGGAAAGGGTAAAAGGATGCACATATATGTGCAAGACCATGGTGCCAATAGTTGTAGCAATAGAGTCATTAAAAGAATGTAACACTACATCCATTTGTGACAAATAGTTGTTAGGGAGTTATGATTGCTTGTAAGCATGGATTGAAATGATGTTGATGCTAGCTCCCCCATTTATCATAACTCTCTTGACATGAGTTTTATCAATGTAGTTAGTGATAAATAGGGTATAATCTTGATCTTTAGGATGCTAAGATTGGATCTTTGAATCACTAAAGGAGATCATAGAATTGATGCTAAGAGAATTAACAAAGGTTACAATGGGTTGAGGTTCTTTGGGTTGAACTTCAACCACTTTTAAGGCACTAATGAGAGCCTATTGATGTTAGGATGAGTTTTAAATTAACTCATATAGAGGCATCTTCACCATGGATTGGTGAAGTTGCTTCTTCATGGAGTTTTGGTTATCTCTTAATGATGACTGTTATGGGACACCCAAGATGGAAATTTTGGGATTTGAAGAGGGGACATCCTTTGTAAAGGGGCAAACCTAGGGAATAGATACATTCTCCTTTCCTTTGTCTTTCTACCTTTTTGATCATGTAGTCACATTGATCATGTAACTTTGAAATACAGGTAAAGGAGGTGATAGAAAAGGTACAATAACATCTTTGGGTTTAATGTGAAAGGGGGTTTTATGAGGCATTACAGATGCCAAGAGTTGAATATTAGGAGTTTCAACTAATTTAACACCCAAGAGAGGATCAACATCTAAATGGTGATGAATGATTGTTGTGAGAGCTTTACAACTCTCAGTATCATGTCCCAAAGAATGATGATATAAAAAAACTTGTGAATCATTGAACCATAATGGTTTTGGTCTAGGAGGATCAAATGGTTTTATGGGGGGAAGAGTTATTGCTGATGCTTGAAATAATTGGTGTAGATAAAATACTTGGGAGCTTTGAAATGGGTTAATACTAATTGTCATAGGTGGAGTGGACACATTTTTGAGTTTTGTGGTGATGGGTGTAGTCTTGTGTGACACCCTTTTAGGTAGTGGTGAACCCACATGTTTCACTTCCACCTTTTTAAGTTTTTGTAAGAAGGTGATAGATGTTGAAGTTTTGTGAGGTGGTAATGTAAATAATAGAGGTAATGTTTATTTATTTTCTACATGGGTTGGTTACACTCCCACCAAGGTAGAAGGATGTGGACCCAAAATGGATGGTAAGTTTGAAGGTGGAAGACAGGTAGATCGGTGAGGTTTTGTGGTTTTACCTTTCTTCTTTGGTTCAAGGAGAGAGACACCCCCTTATTTTTGAGGGGCTAAATATAACTTCATATGTGGATGAACTAGATTATAAATTGGTCATTTGCCTAAATATCTTATCTATTTCAATGTGGGAGATGCATGTGAGGTGGAGGGATCTTAAGTAGAAGAGGAGGCTTCTAAAAGCTTAGGTGAAGCAACACACACCTTATCAAAAACCTTAGGATAAATGGTTATGAGAGGGTTAGTAGTGAATGGAGATAATCTCTATGTTAGATAGGGCATTTTAAGGTGATCCCAAATTTTTGATTGATCTAATTTCTTATAATCAAGGAATTTGAGATTTTCCACTAAACATGAAAATTGTTTAGATGTCATTGGTATGGGTTCAACCGGTTTGTCTTTGGATGGCTAAGAGAGAGAGGAGATTTATTTTCCTCTAATAGTGCCATCCAAAGATGGGAAAGAGTCAAAATAGGGTCATCTTATTCATTAATAGATGAAGAAGTATGTTCTTATATAGTAGGCAGAGAATGAGGAGATGACGGCTCCTCAAGGGGATAAAGAAATGGTATGATTGTTCTTTCAACATGTGGATGAGGAATATGCAAGGTAAGATCCTCCATGGGTAAGAGGAATGGAAATATGGGTTGATTTAGGGGTGGTTTAATGGTTAGTTCATCAAATTTTAAATTGGAGAATTCCAACTCATCTATTTGTGAAATAGGAGTAGATGAGTCACTTTCTTATATGGGTTAAAGAGGAAGTAACAAAGGATTTCTCTCACTATCTGTTTGAGGGGTAGGAAAAGCATGATCTCCATTTTTTGAAAGTATAGGTGAGGTAAGTGCAAAGGTGATTGGTGACTCCTCATGGGGTAATGGGAGTGTTAAAGGTTGTTCTTCCTCACATGGAAGTAGAAGAGGAGAAATAGGTTCTTCTACCAAAAGAGGACATGGAGTCAAAACAACTTATACCATTTGTGGGGTAGGAGTAGGTAAAATAGGAACCTCCTATTGTGGAAATGGTTGGGTTAAGGGAATGATCACATTGATTATATGAATATTATAGTCCAAATAAGTTTGAGGAGTAGTGTGCACTATGTTTTGGTTGGGTGCATGATTAGGGAAGGGTTATTTGAATATGTCCATATTCTAGTTTGAGTGAGAATTTGGATTATCTAAAATAAGATCGCCCCTATCTAACATATTTTGGATAATATTTTTAAGATTTTTAAAATCATTGATGTTATGGCCTTTAGCAGGATGATAGTTGCAAAACTCACCCTCTTTGAACCATGTTGGAATGGGTTGAGAAGGATAAAATTGGATTTGAGGTTTGATGGTAGGAAGGTTGATAACTCCTTGGTTGAGTAAATTTTATAAAATGGAGGCATATTACTCTAAAATAGGAGTATACTATCATTACTCATACCATTGTTGAAAGAGCTTTGTTGGGTTGATTGGGTTTGATTGTGTTGTGGGTTGAGTCATGCTTGTAGAAGAAGTGGATTTCAAAACCACAACATTTACAGACCCTTTAGATCTTTGATTTGGATGGGAATTTTTAGATGAAGAAGGATCATTTTCTTTAGAATTAGAATTTTTTCTATGCAATTTGATCCTATCCTCATCTATGGCCCAGATTTCAAGCTTTCATGCCATTATGAAAGCTTCATCGAATGTGTAAAAGGTTTACACCTAGAGTGTGGATGAAATATGTTTTACACATGCTCTAGAGAAGAGATAAATGAGCTCAAGTTGAGGTAGGGAGAAGGAGATTTGATTTATGAGACCTCTCCAATGAGCAATGAAATCAGCAATAGCTTTGTCATCAAATTGTTGAATAGAATAATGGTCTATTATGGAAAAAAATTTGGATATATTAACGGAGAAGTGATCAAGGAAAAGTTGTGTAAGTTGAGTGAAGGAGAATAGTGAATGGCACGTGATGGAAATGTACCAATACAAAGCATATCCTAAAAGAGACATGGGTAATGTATGAAGTAATAGTACATCATCATGTCTTATCAAATATCAAGCTTATCCAAATGATTGCAAGTGTGGTTGTGGGTCCTCTTTGCTCTAAAAAAGGGCAAATTTTAGGATTTCCCATTGGTTTAGGTATGGATGAATTGGTACAAAGGGGTGAATGGGTTCATTTTAGATCTGATCATAAGATAGAATATTCTTCAATCTAGATACAGATGTCTCAAGGTTGCTCATTTTATCCATGATTATTTTGATGAGGTCAAGAGGATGATTTATTTGAGAAACACCTCCTACATTGTAAGGAAGAGAATAATAAGTTGAAGGCATATATGACACTACTTATTATGGTTATGTTGGCACAACATAAGGATAGTGAGTTATAGGTTGAGGCATAGAAAAAAATAGGGCTTGCCCAATTGAAGTAAGGGTAATGGTTTGATTTGTGGTTATAGGTTGAGTGGATGGCATATTTACACTTGGTGAGGGGTGAGTTGTGATTCAGGTGTTAATAGGTGAAAGATTTGATAAGATGGGTACTCTAAAATGGGGTTGAAATAGATTTCACTACTTGTGCTTGTGAAGGTAAGCAAGCTATGATAGGGTGGAGGCTAGATTGAATGATGGGTGATGTCCCACTTGGAACATCATGCATAATTGGGTTATTTGTTGATGTGATGGTTTGGGTAACCATGGAAGCTCCAATCCAAACTATATTTGATACCATAAATGATGTTGTCATTGTAAGGAGTGGGTCACCCAAAGAGGTTTGATTTTGGCTTGAAATAAGGTAATGTTAGAGAGTAGTTACATTATGATCAAGAAATCAAGAAAAATCTTGATCACTTACAACTACAATGGGAATTTGATTGGGGCTATGCATTTTTTCCATATCTTGTTCCACTATGGATTTAGAAACAAAAGGTGAAGGTGGATGTAGTTGATGGATTATGTAATCAACAAGTTTCTCTGGTTGGCTTTGTGTTAAAACCATGTAAAATAATACACTAACAGTCTAAATACACTATGTTAAGGTCAGGTTGAAGGTAAATGAGGTTTAGATAAAGTTTATAAGGTTGTGTGAAGTTTTTATTTAAGTCAAACTATAAATTTAAAAATTTACACATTCATTGACATTGGTCACTTATGACCAATGTCAGTTGGGGCAGCTACTCATATCGGTTATATATAGTCAATATCGATCACTATGGAAGTCTAGAAAGTATGAAAAAATGGGTTTCTGGGATTCAAAGAGTGAAATCTAGGTGTTTGAAAGGTTTAAGAGAATTTTTATGAGAGTGATAAACACTCAAGAAGTCTGATTTTTAGATATTATTCAACTTTTATATTTGTCAAATTTGGTTTGATCTCATGAATAAAAAAAAGAAGCATCCTCACAGACTCAAAAATACAAAAAATGGAAAATAACATGCAACCACTAATATTAACTACTAGAGATTAATTTACTCATGTTGGCTTATGCCTTAAGAAAAAAATGAGAAGAAGAATTGGCTATTATAGGTAATAGAAAGTAGTCTAAGGATGGTTTTAGGTAAATTTTGGTTTTCAAAAAGTATCTGTGTTAGATCGAGTATCTATTCTATGCTAGGAGATTTCTCTCCCAACTTCATGAGCCTAAATTTGAGCTAGGTTGCTTAGCCAAAATATACCATTTGCCTAGAGTTTATACTCTACTAGAGAATAGAGTGGGATCTTCCCTTGTTAATGATGTCCAAGTAGAATAACTAGGTAGGGTAAGGTGATCCACCAGGTGATGAAATCTTGATGGGCCTTGTCTCAAGTATGTTGAAGTGCTTATTTTTTGTTTGTGTTTTGGATGTGTAACATTTGTGACTTATGATTCATTCATAATCCTTTAATTAATTAGATGTGTTAATTATGCAATAATCAAAAAATGAAATGCAGTATGTTTTAAACCTAAATTGAAATTGTGTTAATTTAGATGAAAACAAAGAGGAATAGGAAAAGAGGATGATTTTCACTATCCTATACATGCATGCAGAAGAAAAGAATTATTTTTAACTTGTAAAATATATTGATTTTATTTTGTGAAGCAAAAAGAATGATAGAGAGAGAAGAGTTTAATTTATTGCTTCTAAAACAAGAAAATTAAGAAAATTGAATTTTTATTTATCTTTTCCTTTTTTCTAAGTAGTAAGAGGAGAGAGAAAGTAAAAGAAATGAAAAATTCACTACTATGCACTTAAATGAATGCTTAAAAATCATATAATTAACCCAAGGAAAACTCTAGGTGTCTCATTGAGCATGCCAAAAATGTTTCAATTATTTTTTATTAAATTTAAGAAGTGAGAAATAGAGAAAGAAAGATTGGGGATTAGTGATTATATGTACCCAAATTGGTGGGCACCATAGCTAGATGAAGTTGGGAACTCCTCTTTGGCTAGGGATGACCACCTATAAGTAAGAACACATGAACACACAATATTTATTAGTAGGTTGGTGAGTGGGTTGCCAAAAAACTTGCTTGTTCCAAGAAGTGACAAACTTCCCAAGGGATGACAGTCCATTATTTAATACAAAGAGTTAAAGATGAAATGACAAAGTAAAGTAGAGAGAGACAGAGAGAGAGAGTTACATGTACCTTTTTTGTAACCTATGTGTAGCATTTAGTATCACAGAGTAAGAAAAATATAAGTTTGGATTGTTAGAGGGTTGTTTAGGGTGATTTGGGTAAAAGGGAAGTCACTGACATCAGTAGGGTAGTTGATGTCAGTAGTGGAAATGTGACTAATGTCTATAGGATAACTGATGTCATTAGGGGAAATATAGTTAAAAATTCATAGAAGGCTTTCTTGAGTGTAGGGAAGGATATTTGGTAGGTTAATGGGGTTGAAAAAGAGTCGTATGAGGGGTTAGAGAGATGGTAAGAAGTCTAGGTGAGGAGTTTGGTTTGGTTAAGGTAGAGGTATGGAAATGGAGTTTTTAAACTCCTCTTCAGGGATGGATGGGACTTGTGTAAACACTAATAAAAAATAATAAGAACTCACAGAATATAGGGATGCTTACATGATATAAGTACCTAAAGAAATAATCTTGATAAAGCTTTGTTAAGGTGACTGACTGAATGGAGATGAGTGTGTGCCACTTGTTCACTATAGTTTGAGCTCTTTGCACAATGGATCAATTTTGGTTCAAGATTTCACTAGTATAGAGAAGTTGTCAGCCTATTTATAGTGGATAATCACCAAAATCTTGTTAAGATTACTTTGAATCTCTTGAGTGAGTTTCTACTTGAGAGAGAGAATGTTTGTAAGGGGCTCAAAATGGGTTTAGAACATTACTTAATTAGCTTATGTCAATGATCCCACCGACATCAGTCTCAAGTTGACTGACATCAGTCGAGGGTTGACTGATGTTAGTGGCATAATAATAGGTCAAAAGGGCTATTTTTTGCTCCTTTCTTCTATTTCTCCATGCCAAGTGTGACACTTGTTAATAAATAGTCAATATGTGAGGTTCGGTATAAGGTAATTGGTTAGAAATTAGTTTATAGGGTAATAATTAGTTATTTGTGGGAGACCAAGTCTAGTGGTGACTCATAGGGGAAAAATTGGTCTTGGGGTGTGGTGGCTAGGCAAGGTGGCAAAGGTAATATTCAATTAATCTTAATTAATTCATTAAATATGTTGGGTAAAGGCATGGGTTAGGAAGACTTGTTAGAAAGGGGTTCTAAGGGGGGTTTAGACTAAACATGTTATACCCTTGTGTAATGTAATTTTGGTGTCTATAATAAATTCAATGGAAGGTACAAAAAAGTCATATGATTCTTATTCTACATATGTTAGATTTTATTGATGATGGCCTCATGAGAGGTGGCATATAAGTAGATATTAGCCTTATATGACTCATCCTTGTTCTCTTAAAATTTCCCCACTTTTCTTTATTTAATATTTACAAGTCCATACTTACAACTAACTATCTTTATGCTTCTTGACACATGGCATACTTACTCCCCTTAACAACACTCTATGTCATTCTTGAATCTTTCAATGCACCTTTTTTATTGGTGAAAATACTTAAGGATTATACTTCTTCACTAGTTGTGGTCTCTATCTCTAGAAATTGCAATTTTAGGTTTAAGCTTGCTTTATGCAATGAAAAGTGATGGAGATAGGTTTATCCCCCCATATAAGGTCTAGTATTTGTGTAGAAACTACGATAACAAATTGAAAACCTCTTAAATGGATTGTGGAAGATCATGAAACTTTTTCCTATATTTTATACCATATTTAAGACATTATCTATCCATTAGGTCTATACAACCTACTAGTGATATGTTTGGATAGCGTTTTAGGTGTTCATCAAGAGCATGTTCAATTGTCACAAGGTTATAATGATGGAACTTAACTAAAAACAACCTTTGAGACTCCTCTATAGGATTATTAGGACTGGAGATCATAGTTTTACCAAGTCATATCATTTACTAATTCATAAAAAGCTTTGTATAGAGTGAAATTATCATGGGATGAGCTTGAAAATTTTCATAGAGGCATGTGCTTGTCTTTAAGGTTTCTTACCACCATGAAGTTAGTAGGCTATATGTGTACAATCCATTCAAAAATACCTATATCCATTGGAATAGACTTGTATATGAATTCAATATTTCTCTAAGGATGCCATTATATGTATATATTGGTTTATCATATATCCTTTTTCATTGTATGACATTAAAAAGTTCAACAACCTCGCCTCTCTATGCAAACAAGAGGACATTTTTCACTAGGTCTAGTTTCTTGCTTGATAACCTATTATATCACCATGAATACTTCTTTAATATATAGTTTTAGGTCATTATACCTCTTATTTATCCTATAGTTTCTCTTCAACTAGTTGAGAAGCTTTCACATAGCCAAAAACCTTGAAATTAGGCTTGAAAAGGCACTTTTAGACAACTTCCTTGTGATTTTACTCAAAACATGCCAAGATTATTAATTCAAAAAGTTTTAATGGGGCCTAAATATGTCATTAATGTGGTTTTCAATAAATTTAAAGTTATTTTGAGTCACCTAAACATCCATTTATATATATTGAGCTCTTTTAGGGCAATGAAGGTAATCTTGATGTGTTCACCTTCTTAGCAACTATTCATAAATCACATGCCTTAGATTTATTAATGCCTATAACTTGGAGTAAATATACCCTATAAACATACCCTTAATCTATTATTCCCCATGGACCTACTCATTTGACTTCTCACGTGAGAAACAAGACCTTCTCAAACTTTTAAGTTTGTAGGTATGCATTCGAGATGGCTATTTAGATCAAAACATTACCTCAAATGATTTTTTTTAGTCAAATATGTTTGTTATATGATTTATCCATTCCATATAATTTATATAGACACTTTTCCAAATAATTTTACTCCCTTAATGGCCTTCAAACCTAATTTAAAACATAGTTGGGGTTTAGAGGCAATTTTGTAGTTCTAGCTCTAATAGCTCTTTTTTGATGATTTATTTTCATGAGAATGAGTATAAACACTCATTAAATATTACCCCATGTTTATCAAACCATTAATTACCTTCTAAACCTCATGTTTAACATAAAACTTTCATCTTATATTCATTTTTATGCTTACAACATTGACACAATCAAGCTGGGCATTCATATTTAGGTTATTTTCTTGCCATTTTGGCCTTGTTGGTGACTTGAAGAGGTTAAATGTATTTAATAGGTTGAATACAATTTTTAAAAAATATTTCCAATCATTTAAACACTAAGAAAACACCTCACAACCTCAAGACCTACATGTGATGTTAAGAAACAACAAAATAATGAGATTTATTATGGGTATAGGAATGATCCATTAAAGTTTACCTTGGTTTGGAATTAGAGATGATATTATTCCCATATTATATGTTTATTAAAAAACATCATGATTCCATAAATCTAAAATATGTTTTCACAAGAATTTAATGAAGAGGATAGAGTTTTGTAGGGTTTTAAAGGTAGCAAAGTTCTTAGTGATTGTTCATAGAGCTCTACTCCTAAAAATTGACACTTTTATTATGGATGTAAAGGGAATATGGGTATTATCCTTCCAATAAAATAATTTTAATTGATACATATCCTCCTCCATTAACCAACATCATGAATTTGACCTTTATTCTCTTAATAATGACCTGATGGAGACCTTGAGTAGTTTTTTCCCCCTTTTTGGACTTGCAACCTCTATTTTGACATGGTTTTGGATTGGTGGAGGATTGATTAGGCCTTGAATATTATTATAATAAAATATTCAATTTTAAACCCTTTCAATTATACTTCTATCCAAGCTTTAAACTATATACTTACTTCATATATCCTTCTTGATCAATGAAACATGCTTATTTGTTAAAATCTCCTACTATAACTATTGTAGCTATTAAATAAAATTTGGATAGCATGAATGAAGATAATTAAAAACATTTAAGTAATTTATCTTAACTTTGTTTATATCCATTAGTAATGTCTTGTGTTATTAATTAATGATATTTGATGATAGGTAATGTGTCTTCCTTGGTAACTTACAAGGTTATTTAGGATAGTCTAGTTCGTAGCTGAGTCAAATCATGTTGTATGATCATCAAATGGTCATTCCTAATGGTATTCATTTTGTGTTTATAATTGTTTAATTTAGGTTTGAAAAAGTTTAAGTAAGTCATAAATTATGTCAAAGAGGAATAATTCTCAAAGAGATAAGGTGGTGACTCTTCTAAGACAACCATGGCCGAAAGCTGATGAAACTGGTCAAAGAAGAAAACTAGTAAGTCAAATACATTGTTGTTTAAATCAATTTAGAGAGTTTAAGGAAATTTGAAAAGATTAAGGTATTTTACTTCTTTAGTATCTTTTTTCTTTCCAATGTTGAATATGACACTTACTAGTGAAGGGAAAATATAAAGGTTTTGTCCTTACATAAGGGATGTAATAAGTCATCTAACACATATATGATGACATCATGTTGTACCTGACCATACAAATCCACCAAATGTCTTATATAGATGATTTACAACATTAAAATTCTCTTTATAACTACCATTTATCATTATAAAATGCACAAATGAATATTTTTTGAGAGAACTATAGGAAAATAAGGGTATCAAACATTTTTTCAACCTCTTCCATATCTATACAAGTTATGGGAATATGAAGAATCACCTGGGTGACCATCTCCAATATATACAAATGTTAGAATAGGTAGAATATTTATAAAACCATATTTTTAAATTTATTTTATAGAGGGTTTATAATTTTTGGTAAGGTAAAAAATATTTCATAGGTCCCCTTGTTCTTCTTAGGCACAAATCCATGTAAAAGTGGAGGTACATAGTCAAACGGTGCAAAAACACACTCTATTTCCCCATCAGTCTTCTTAGTAGCTCAAGATAAGCAAAAAAATTTCACTTGGTACTTTTAGAAAATAGAGTCTGGGTTGAATCTTATTCATATTATGGGACCCTAATGACCTTCCACTTTATGGTATTGGTTATTTGGTTAATCCACTTAACTCTATGAATAATCATTAAGAAATTAAAGGTGTACAAGAGTGACTCAAAACCCCATAAGAGTCAATTTTATCTAAATGTAGGGTTATTATATTGAATTAATGAATCAAAATTATTTTATAGGGTCTCTTTAACACTCATACACTCTTAAAATATCATTTCCTCTCACGTATCCTCATTTCACGGTTGGTGCAATCTCAAATGGACTTGGTTTGGTAGTTTGAGCATGACAATATTGTCTACAAAGAGGTTTAAGTTGTATTTTTTCATAATATATTTTAAATATTTTTTTTATTATTTTTTTAAACCTCATAAATATTCTTTATATCCATACAATCATCATGGAATTCATAAATTTCAAGACATGCAAGTAATTTTCCTTGCACTAGGTGAAATATTTGAACTAGGTGCCTTGGTAAAATACCCTAATTATATGTAAATATATGGTCATTATTCAATAAATTTGAATGATAAAAACCATATAAATTTATATTGGATATAATTATCAATAGGTATTACTAATTATTGGTCCTTGCTTTCAATGTTTATAGTGTCTTCCTTCAAGCTCAATCCAAAGGAGGATTGTGAACCTGTAGGTGTAAAATATTATAGGTCATTATTAACATAAAATTTTCATTTTAATTAATTAAATTTCACCTTATTAATACTTAATAATATCTATCTAATCACCCTAAAACACCCTAACATGTCAAACTTGATTTCACTTTGGCTGAATGGACAATATGCCTAAGTAGGACTTTGTAGGTCCAAAATAAATACTATTAGAGCTAAAAATAAATATTAAAGGTGAATTTAGAAAATTATGGGAATGAATGATAAATAAATAAAATTTTTAATTATATTCAATATTCCAAAATTTATCATGTTAATATCAATATAGAGAAAAATAGAGGAAAATGAGGATTTTAGGCCTAATGATTGTCTACATGCTTTTTAGCAAATAGAGGTCCAATAGGATCATGTTGTTGATTAATGTTTTTAGATTAAAATAAGTAATATAGGTAAAAATTAAATTTTATATGAGTTTAAATCAAGTAAAAACACTCTTGGATGGTAGATTAGTTAAAAAAACTCATAATGTTGACCTACAACCAAAGAAGCCTAATAACCACCCTGATGTTGGTTGTAGGTAGTTAAGAAGAAAGGTTGTCATGTATTATGAGAAAAAGGTTTAAAATTTATTAATAGGTTAAATATAATAATTAATATTTTTCTTATAATAATTAAAAAAAAAAAATCCAATGAAAAGGATGTCACTCATATTTGCAGTCAGGCAAACCTAACAAGCACCTACAAGTAATTTTTGTGTAAACTAATGAAAGTTTGTCATAATTTATTTAATACATGAGGCTTAAATCATAATTAAATAGGTATTTTAATCTTAATATTAAAATATCACAATATTATCTTTGAAATTCAAAGTTTCTAAAGCCATGAAAAGGGTCAAGAGGACTGGTTAGGCCTAGAAAGCCTATATGACCACACATAGGCTTGCATGTAAAAAATAAAGGAAGTTTTTTTGTTTAGAATAATTTTTATGATTTATTAATTTAATAATGTTTATATGAAATTAATTTTGTATCTTTTAATGTTTTAAATCCTTTTATGAGGAAGGAAAAGACAAACATAGGCTATTAGGGTCATTTGCCCTAAAGTGCAGTTAAACCTTGACTATGAGCTAACATAGGTTACAATAAATTAAAAAATTGAAATGGTGAATATATAAACTTAAAATCATAATATATGGTATTTAAAACATAAATTATATGTTTTTATACAAAACTAATATCTTATACACCTCATTATACAAAACCATCTCTCTTGACCTTCTCAACAGGCCTAAATAGCTAGGAAAGTCAACTTTCCTCACATGTGAAGTATAAGGAGAAGGTTATTGTGATAATAATATAATTTGGGAAGTTTTATGGGGTTTAATAAATTAAATTATGATTATTGGTTTATACATTAAGTCCTATAGTTTTATGAGCCATTATTAAGAAGGTTAAACTCTCTTAAACCCTGCATGAGACCTGATAGAGAAGATTGGTACCCTAAGTGATCCCAATGGATTAAAATGGCCTAGAAAATCCTTGGATGATAACTATGAGTATATATAAACCTAATTTAGTCATTATTTTTTCACGTGTGAGGAATTTTTATACATAATTAGACCTAAAGATGACTGTTACAGGCCTAAAAAGTGGTTTTTAGGACATTTCATTGAATTACACTGAGTAAGACCTGATAGAGTCCATTAAAATAATATGTGACATATAAAATCTAATTTATTATTCTTATATAATCTTATTAAGGATGTAAATACTTGTTATAACACTAATTGAAGGTTTCAAGGCACCTAGTATTAAGTAAACATGCTATCAAGTGTTCTTATCAGACCTAATGCATCTATACCTCAATCTTAGAGATGGTATTGAGCATGAAAATAGGTATAAGGACTCTTTTAAATTTAATTTTGAGGTATTAAAGTTGTGCTTTTAGTCCTCAATAAATAATTGGGCCTAGTATTGAATAAATAGACTCACTATGGTGGTTTTCACTTGAGCCAAGTAAGTCTCTCAATCAAATTACACTTTATACTAGTTTGAAGACACTTGAACCTTAGTCCTCAACTATACCAAGATTAGAGATAAATTTAATTAGATTATGATGGTTTTTTAGGACTCAAAGAATAATTATTAAGAGAGACACATGGCAATACATAATCTTGTAACTCCTCTAATCTAAGAACATGCAGTTTCACATGAGGCTAATGGGTGATCATGAAGGTGAAGGGTCATTCCACACCACCATTGATGAGGGATAAGATCACATCAAGGTAAAAAGTGTTGAAAGAGTTATTAATAATAATATTTAATATTTTTTTTGATTTTAACCTATTTTTTCAAGATATTAAAATTATCATAGATCTTCATATGATTCTCTCTCATTCTCACTTTCTCTTATATACATTGCCTTAAATGGCTGGTTATAAATCATTTAGATGAGTATGGTGAATCCTTGCTCAACTAAACACTTATAATATACCTTTAAATTATTAATAAAGTTATTTCCAACCTTGTTAAATGATTTTAATTAGTGTACTTATGTGATTGTTGATGAATGCTAGTAGTAGTGACTTCACTCTCTCTCATTTATCCTCTCCTACCTCTTTGAAAATGGATTTTCTTCTTGTAGGTCAAATGGTGAGTTTGGATAGCCTTGCATAGTTTATAAGTGGATTTCAATCATTATTGTTTTATTTAGGCCTCTTGATTATCCCTTATATTTAACTCATTATTTATGACCTCCATGTTGAAATACTCATGCTTGAAGGTCATTATTGAGTACGGTCATCTACTTCATGCCTAATTCATGTTCTTAGTGTAGTATGGTCAAGTTGAAGGTGTTAATTTTGTGCATTACCTCCCTATTTTAGTTTATTTTCAATTATCTTATCCTTTTCCTTTGTAATTAGTAGGTTTAGTAGTAATTTTAAGGGTGATATCATCAATAGAGCTAGCCCTATCTAAAGATTCACCTCAGTGAATAGGCCACCCATAACCTATAGGTGTATTAATGATATCACTTAAGTGAGGAGGGTTGAACAATATCCACAAGGGTAAATTTTTTGATGATAATAGTAGATAAATATAATAAATCAAATGGAACTCTTCTTGACTTGGGAAATTATGGTGTAATGTATATATAACCTTATGTACATTCTTTTCCTCTCAAACATCATGTTATGCTAAATTTAGAGTTAAACAAATGAAAAAATAAGTTTAAAATGATCATACAATATAAATGGGTGAAGATAACATTATAGATCTATGTACAAATAGGGAAAATACAAGATGATCTTCATCATATGCCAATTGGCCTAAAATTACATCCTTTGAACTCTATACATATTGTTGAATCCCACTTGGCATCTTTCAATGAATTTAGTTTCAAAGTTGTAACAAGTAAAATATTAGAAAAAGGTAAAATCTTAATATTTACAGGAATACCTTAAACTCTTAAAAGGATTGAAATGGAAATGTTTCCATCTTACCAAATATATTTATAGATCTATCATCCACTATAGAATACTATGTCATCTTGAAAGACCATAACTTAATTTTTTTTCAACGTGGATCATCATACCTTGGCTTGTGAAAAATAACCCTAAACTATCCAAAGTTACCTTAAACTTTACAAAATTACAAAAGACTTTATTTAGATACTGAAACAACTTGATGACACCAAGATGTGATACCATGGCAAGATTCTCAACAAGGCCATTTATGAGGTTAGATGACTTGGATAGATAGTTTGAAGATAAAGTAATCTATGGTGGATAATTTGGCCAACTGGAACCACCTAGAAAATTTTGGGAAGATGGGTACCTAAAAAACCAAAAAATATTTGTATTGAGATAGATTTAAAAAATAAAATAAAATAAAATGGAAAAGTGTTAAAGTCTTGTAGACTCCATTAGTGGTAGTCATTCAAGGATGAGGAAGGAGGATGAATTCCTATGGATAAGTCATCCTCAAAAATATTAGTCATATTATTAAAAATATGAAATAGAAAAATTAAGAGCGATTTAAAACATTTATTTTTCTTTAAGGATTTATAGGGTTTTTTCATCTTAACCAAAACTAACAGTCTAATTAGAAAGGATTCAATAGTTGATATGGAGTGCTCCATCCTCAAGGATCTAAATAAAGACACTTTAGACCCATTTTGAGGTCATATGATTTTTACGAGTCCTCCTTACTAGGAATTTATCTTAAAATTTAATTTAACTTGAAAATATATTATAGTTTTGAATTTAGGTACAAATTGAGCCCTGTGATTGGACGAAATCACTTAGGGTCCTCCATGAACCCTATTGAAAATTAGGATGAATAATTAAAGCTAATGGTTTTTTAAACCATTCTCATTTTATTGAATCATACATTTTATACCTTTAGGCCATGGGTCCTTCTAGGTTCACTTAGAGAGTTATAGGCTTATTTATGAGCCTATACATCAATTAGATCAAGTGGGGCCTACATGATCCTATATTTATCATGCAACCACTTGTGCATTGATTACTATGATATTTAGGAATTTGAGTTTGTTTTTATGTACAAATCATCTCATGCCATAAATATGGATAACAAATGGGGCATGTATTTATATAGAATATGAATTGTACATTCTCAAAAATAAAAATTGGCCTATTTTTGTGTGGTTTTAATCATGAATAATTTTGGTCATGACATTTTGGTATCATAACATGGTGTAAACATGAGGAGATTTGAGGATTACCATTTTTCATCACTTACTCTTTAATAAACAATTACATGTACTTGTTGGGTGATATGCTTTGTTGAGGAGGTAAGTGAAATAAACATGAAGAGTTATTAAGACCGTGGAATCTTTGGGCTAAGTATAATATGCTTGGCTTATTGAATTGGTATCGATGTCTAAGAGACCCTTGATAGGACTTGTTATCCATCCAACTATCTCATAAATTATATAAGGTTTGTGTTAGTCTTGAAACAAAAGTTACAAATAAGTTTTCAGAAGTTGGTTGGCCACAAGGGCTAAGTTAAAATTAGATCGTAAGATAGTTGTTATGTTATAAGATGATGGGACTTCCCCATCGCCTTAGACATATGAATATTACCTTGGTGTAATTCAAAGATATATTCTTGGGATAAATTTATCTTGATTATTAATACCAAGATGTTTGATCATAGCTAAGACTCAAAGTGTCATATGGACCAAGGGTTGAGATGGGAATTTATAGGTTTAGTGACCACCCCTTTCAAGAAAGAATCACTTAGCCACTCTAGTGAAGTGTTATATAGGTTTGATTGACGCTACATCACTATAATTTATCAATTTGGGAATGAATCATGATGTGATTTAGTGAGGCCATCCCATTTTACTTAACTGGAAACTCTTTCCTTGTGAATGGTTCTATGAAGAGTTTGAGCATAGTCCCTCCTTAGTTTAAAATTATCATATTGGTAGACCATGGAGGATTATAGATACTTTAGGTAGATGTCTGGTCTATGAAAGGGAATGATATCAATATTGTGTTGTGCATGAGTTTCCACTAGAAACCTATCTCTATACATTTAAATATTGTTAGATATTATATTCACCTTATGTAATGGATCGATTATAATACATAATGTTTTATAAAATTTTAATATTAAGAAAGTGTTAATATAGCTATGAAATCCTATTGTGTAAATCCAAAATGTATAAAATATTAAATAAATAAATAATACTAACTTAGAATTTACTCTTTATTTAAATATTATAAAAGGGGAAATATTAAAGACAAATAAATTAGCTAGCACTCAGATCTAAAGGACTACAAAAAAATATTATGTGATCAACTTGTATGACTATTTGACGTCACCATGAATAAGTAATGGGCATCGTTTTTAATCTAGGGTAAGGTTGTGGTATATATATAAGGCCAACATCTGTTGTCTTCTGTAACATGCACTAATCTCTATTAGGTTTTTTTCCCACTATGTAAATTTATATCATTACACCTTCACTTATAGGTCCTATGCATGTAATCAAGGTTATTCAATACAATGTAGAAGTAATTATGTACCTTCATATTCACTTATATCCCTATCTCAATTGATAATGAGGAAAAAACACAATGAAATGGTAAAAATAGGTTAGGGGATGAAGATGTTCTTGAACTCAACACCCATTGTGTTGACTATTGTATACATACCAATACTTCAAAGAGGGATCAAGCTACATGTAGTTATCCAATGATATATTGGTTTGTGCAAAATTTTAGTGTAACGATATATATTGGTGCAATATTGATGTAATTATGTGATTTAATAATGAATTGTGACCTTGGATGTGTATTTATACTTAATTCAAGTTTACATGGGTTATGCATATTAATAATTGGGAATAATAGGTTATTTCCTCTCAATGTGTAGTTATAATAACTTTGGTGTGTGTAATATATAAGCATCTTTCCAAGTAGTGAGTAAATGAATGGAAAATGTGATTATATAGTATATTTTTTAAAATTTCCATAATTGGAATTATCAAATGTATGGGATGACCCATTAGGTGAGTTTTGATTTTATAAATGAGCCATTTTTTGGCATGAGGATTAATTCAATGGCTTCAAACACTACTAGTGAGTGGGATTGTCCTAAAGGATTGGGATTGTTTGATGACCATATATAGATAAAATAGAAATGTGGATCAATCCAATAGTGATTTTAGGCTAATTAAAATGAGGAATAGGAATATTAAGTATCATAATTGCTTAAGGATAAGGACTATTTGTATAGAAGTATAAGAACATTGGTTTAGAACCATGGACCTATGCATAGGTTAAGTGTGCATAAGGATGGTCACAATTTCATTTATTTATCATTAAATTTTAAATTTAATGACTAATTTTGAACCTATTTTATTATATTAATGGAAAATTTTGAAATTACCAAAGCAAAATAAAGAGAGCTATACATGAGTTTAGCTATGTTGAGTATGTTAGGATGTCAATTACATTCTAAACTATGATTAATACAAACCAATAATAAAACATGGATAAATAAATCCTTAGGATGAAAATAGAAGAATAATTAAAAGAAACTTTTAGATCAAATAAAAAGGAGCAAATACACCTTTTTCACGTACATTAATTATTGGGTATGTTGGTACAAAACTAGTGATTGGAGATGGTAGAACCTTTAGATATTTACTTTCATTTGAAAAACATGGATTGGTATGTGCAGTCCCCAATCCCCATTGGTATGATAATTTGATTAAGAACTCGATATGTAAGGTAGTATAGTGGCTTAGAATTCCTTTATGAATTCAAACAAATAATTCTAGTTCAAAAGTGGTGTAAAAAGTTAAATCAACTACTTTAGACATAATAATATTCATTTCTTGTGTAAAACTAGTGAAAAATTACTTTATAAATAATATTATCTAATTATGGTGTATACAACATAGAGAATGAATGAATTTTCATTCCTTTTTTTAATAAAATATTGGAAAATTTGATCAAGAAAGTGACATGTTATACACACATACCTTTAATCTGACATTTGATTATATTTATTTTGATGACTAGGTAATATCAACTAATTAATTTTGAACCACAACATACCCCTATTATTTATTTATCATAATAGGGACCCACTATATTTTATAATTGGCCTTTAACCCTATATTAAAAACCCTCTAAAAAAAGGCCTTATGGATTTTATTAATCTTTTTATTTGGCATACACATGACCATAAGTTTTTGTCTTTTTGGAATAACTTGCTAATGATTTTTTATAAGTTTTGTATATGAAAGTTTCAACCACCCTTCTTTGGCAAAATGCTTCAGTAAAACTACTTACCACTAGAAATTTGGAACTTACTCTTTGGTGATTCTAATCATAACTTTAATTCACCAATTAATTAGACATTTTTTTTTATTTGGTAGTTTTGTTTAGTGATTTTTCTTTATGAATACCTTTTACACATTTTAGGTCTTCAACACTCTATATTTTACATACCCTAAAAGAATTTATTCATTAGAATTTTACTTCAAATTATTTTTTTAGAAGCAAGTATTCAAGACTTCAAGGTATAGTACCCAAAAAATCTATCTACCAAGAATTACAACACTTTGCCATTTACTTTTTGACAACTATTCTTCAAAAACTAGGTCTCTAACATCTTACATTCTAGTTTATCTAGGTCTTCAAATATTTTATTCCAAAAATATCCTTTGGTGGAATTACATATAACATTTAGGTATTTGGTAATTTTGGCTCTATAAATTCCTTTTACATGTTTCGGTCTTAGATGGTTTTGTTTAATGAAAGGGTTTGGAATACTTAGGTCTTCAGCAAAAGTGTTTGTAACTTTTTCTTGGGATGGTCATTTAGCTCACAAACATTGTTATATATTAACTCCTAACTTTATAGTATCAAAATACTCTCTACTCGGTAAGCCAAAGCTGAGGAAGTGATGAAATGACACTTGTAAATGGATAATGATCTAACACTCCTAGTAAAAATCAATGGTGTCTATGTGGCATACCCACCAAATGAAGTGAAAAAATTTGAATTGAATAAACAAATAAAAGTTATAGACATTAGACATTAATTTCACATAAAATGGAAATCAATACCAAAGATATATCAAATCAATTTGAATGATGATGTGCCCATCCAATCTTGAGTTAACTTATGAACTCACTTACTCTCTATGATAGATCTCTAGCCACTATTATCTTGGAACATAATAACATATTCAGGAGAGACAAGTGATTGAATTTCCAAATAAACTAGTACCAACTCAGATAAATAATAATAACATCCTCATCTAGGTAATTTGGTGGAACTCTCCATCCTTAAGGGTCTCAATCCAAGATTCTATTAAATAAATGGATACACTCTTCAAACCTACTATATTCAAAAACTATTACATCAACTACTCAGCATTATGGGAGGCCATCTACCATGTTGATGCACACATGAATGAAGATAACTTGAATCTATCCCAACCTCAACTAACCATATACTTCTTCCCTCTCAATTGAAAAGGGTTATACTTTATAGATGTAAAGTTAGAAGTCATGTCCTATTTTTACCTACTAAGATATTTATTCTTCATAGGGAAGATATATAGAGGAGTTTACCTACATCATCTTGATCAAAAAATAGTTGTATCATACACATCTAGTGATGCATTTCAAAGGTACCTATCATTTTCTTTTATATATGCTACTTATAATTTACATAGATTAGTGTCATGAAATAAAGAGAAATATATAGAGTAGTGTCTTTCTTTATGTATTCCTTAGGGTAGTCTACATACACAATGTTTAACTTTGGGTCCCCCCTCTAAAATTTATAAAGAACATGATATGCAATTCTTACTCCTTCATGGATATATGAGTACACTTGCAACATTGTGTGTATTTCCAAATATGTTTACCCACATGTATGGAGGGTCATCCATGAATCCCCCTACCTAGAATATCAAAGAACATCATAAACACATTATTGATAAAGGGAAGCTACTTGATATACCCTGATTACATAGTCATCATAGTCATTATCCATAAGGTCACACCTCTGCACCTCCCCAATTATGTCCCAAAAAATTTGGTAGAGCAGGAAATAGCCCACTAATTATGGTGGGGCATTGATGAGGAGATGCACAAGAAGAATAAATCCTACTTTCACATATCTCACTTTATGATTAAGGATGTGATACACCAATAATAATAAATTCTATGAGGTTGGTAAATACAAAGATTATTACTACTCCTTGGCTTCATTGCCATAAAAGGACTAATATCCCCATGGACATGTACAAAACATCAAGGAACTTGGTATTGAGTATCAACATGATCCTTATGGTTATGAATTTTTCTTCCTCAACTCTTATAATGATGACCAAGTGTTGGAGAGGTCATAGTATATTCTATTGAAGGAATATATGTTAAATCTTATTCATGGCGAACCTTCCCTTTCTATAAAGGAGATAAAACTAGACTCCCACTAGTAGAAGGATGAGATACATTCAAATTTTAAACTAGTAGATATGCTTAACCAATAGGGTAATAAGGGAAATCTTCTTAGATACCCCATATGTAGCTTAAGGTAATGAAGAAGGAACTAGGGTTTCCAGATGACTCACTTTAGGGAAAGCAAGATGAGCCCATTTTTTTGGATTATTTAGATTTGTATGGCCCTACCCAAGGTGATTTTTCATCATTTCCATAGGTTTCTATTATGGCTACCTTAACTACACAACTATTTCCTTCGATAAATCCCAAGACAACAATCTATTATATAAGTAATCAAAGGATTCAACCCCTTCCATAGAGCCCAGCCATGGAAGGACCATCAATGGAGCCAACCACATAAAAGGAAATTAGAGGGGAGATTTATGATGAGGAGGTATAATTATAAAGATTTAAAGTCTTGAGCCTGCATAACTCAAAGGGAAAGTCACCATTACATCAACACATATCAAGTGAGCCACTACCCCCTCAAATTTCCATTACCCCTATTATTTTTTATGTTTCTCTCTCTTTTTTATAGTTCATTTGGTCTCATTTCATTCACCCTTGATATTAACCCTCCTCTCTTCATACCCAAGGTCAAGGTTGATCTTATTTAATATATTGTTCAACCAAATATTTTATTTTAAAAGTTAGAGGATCCTTCTCTACCCTTGTAGTTGTTAATTACTTAGTTGGTATTCCTCAAATTTTCCTCCCACATCAACTCCTACTATCCCTATAGTTATCCCTTCTAATAATATTCCACCCCTTATAAAAAACAAGTATAAATCTATGAATAAAGAAAGGGTAGAAGTATCCACCCCTAAATTACATGTTTCATCTTAAAAATTAAGACTAGTAGTTCTCCCTCATAATCATTTTCAAGAGGCAACTATGATAACCACTAAGAAGGCCGAGAAGAAGAAAAAACTAGTATATGTAGTCCATCCAATACCACAATATGGTGGAATGTATTTGTCCAAAATCATATGAAATTGACTCCATGATCCCCTCCTAGATGAAACTATAAATCAAACATCAGGTGAGATATTGGGTGAGACTACATCTTTGAACACTCAACCCATAGACCCAACCTAATTAGTCCTCCCACATTAGATAACAAACATGTAATCAAAGGCCTAAAACAGGTCTAATATTATGATTACCAAATTACCCACTATGATTCAATTATTTGAAAAATATATAAGGAGTGTATAGAGGGCTTGGAAAATAATATAGAAGATGACACTAGAAGAGTAGTCATTGTTGAGGAAAGGGAAGAAATGTTCATTTTATCCATAAAGGACATAAAACTAGTGCAATATCCATATATAGAGAATTTGAAATCCTATTTTGAAACACATTAAGATGCTCTAGTAGAAATACACAAAGGGACTAAAGTGGCATGGAGAGAGATAGAGAAAGAACTAGAACAACAAAGAGAACATCAAAAAATTGTTCATGATCCATCCTAAATTGAAATGGACATCTAGAGTACAACATACAAAATGTATAATACTATTGAATCTATTACTAAAATGAGGGCAAAATTATTGCCCCACATAGTACAAACCACCAAATTATTTAATTATTTTAATATATATGAAAATAAACTCAAATTCATTACTATTTTTGACAACCAACAAGGCATATGCAAATTTGAACTTGATGATACCATTAGAGGCTAATAATGCATTAAACTTTGTGGTCATCATAAAATAAGAGGTTAGGGAGTGGATTGATGTAGTTGAATTATTTATTAGGGTGAATTTTTACTAGCTCTAATAACAAGCTTCAAATAACATCAAGTAGGATATACAAGGGGAGACCATAGAGGAAATAGAGTCCAAACTCAATTTTTCTAGGAATAAGGTTACTAAAGTTGATATCTTTAGATCTAACTCCAAGACTACTAAAGCTAAACATCCAAGGCTCTTAGAGTAGGTAAATAGGGTGCATAGGCCTCTCCTCATTAACATGTATATTATTATATATCATTATGGCATTGGGTACAATCACTATTAGGCTTTAGAATCAAATAATAGTGTTATAACAACAACTCCAAATTCAACACAAGTATCCACTTCAATTCCTTCAACAACTTAGCCCAGCAATATAATCACCTATTCAACCTTGAGTTAAAGTCCATTTTTTATGTGTACATGCAAATTTTAATTATAGTTTACTTAAACTTAGAGCATACATGTAAATTTTCTTAAACTATTTGTAAGAATTCATAGGTTACATTTCCTTGCATAGGCCAACTAATTTTGACATAAATGTAATTAACTATAAGCATACAAAACATGAAATTTTGAGATTGAAATTAGAACTGATGTTTTAAATACAACATGTAACTATGAGTTTACATACACTTTTAGGATGAGGCATCACCTCCCCAAGTCTATATATTTATGTAGTTTCACATTCCAAAAGGTTGGAAGATTTTATCAATACAACAAGAAGTTAAATTTTGATTTTCATGCAATTGTGTTTGTGTTTTCTCTTCCCATCCATGTGATATTGACATTTTATTTTTCAATTTATAATAAGACAATAATTTAAAGTGTGAAAAATCTATAAATAAATTTTTATTGTTTTATCAATATATGATAAATGTATATGTACAAACGGTATTAAAAGTTAGTATATATTATTAAACAATTAGTTTAAATTGTGTTATTATTCTTAATGTGTAAGAATTTATTTTGGTATAGTTTCATAATGTGTGTGTAATATCTACCTTAGATGAATTCTTGGTCAAAGATGTAACCTTCAATTAATGGATTCCAAGAGCAAATCTAAAGGACACAATCTTTAATTGAGACCATAAATTTTCATGTACTACTCCTCCCCAAACTTCACAACTATGTTTACCTATACTTGTGTAATAGATGTAAGAAATAAATATTAGTTTTGAGATCATTTTTCCACCAAGAAACCAACCTAGTAAGGGGCCCTTTCAGATCACATAAAACTATTTTATGCTTTACCCTTCCATCCTTTTAAAATTTATTTGGTTTAAATCAACCCACTCTAGATTAGGTATCACCCATCCATCCCATTCACTTAGGTATAATTTCTCTATAAGGATTCATTTCACTACAAGAAAAATTGGTTAACAACCTACATGCTCTAATTTATATTCTACCAAAAGGTTTTTTAAACCACACCTACAAATCATGCCCTAGAGTGGAGTTTACTTCCATTGAGATCCTAAAACATTAGAGGTTACCTCATCTAAACTTTGGTTATTACACAAGACACATATCATAGAAAGAAAAAAATTGAACTAGAAGGAGGGACACTTTTGTGCTTATTTACCAATTTCTAGTCCTATACCTAGAAAGGGGTGAACCTTATACATTAGGTCATGATCTATCTCTAGTACCATGGTTGTTGGTCATGTCATGAGTTGAGAGGGTTGCTTAGTCAATTCACTATTTTATCTTGCCATAACCTTTCCTTGGTAGTCCTTGTAGAAATTTGTACCTATTTCAAAGTCTGAGTTAAGTATGATTGTGATGGTCAAACATTCTTAGATGAATTTTGATACTTTTTATGATCTTCAACATGGAAAAGATGCAGTGGTGAAGACAAGCTAAGGAGGCAATTTGATAGAGGCCTAGAGACACATTGGTCCTACCTTATCATCAGAGGTATGATTATTCTCAAGCCTTCAAGAAACATTATAGGATGTTTCATAAGGTCCAATTAAGGTTTCATTGATCATTATGGTATTCTATATTCCTTTACATGGTGATCTAATTGACATACCTCTTTTTAATGCTATATGTTTGAGCATAGTCAATGGTTTTAGTTATAATGATATGCAATTTGGCCTTGATAGACCATTAAATATCCCCCATAAACCTATATTGTACCTCATTATCTTCATCAATCCACCACAAAATGGTTTCATGGCTAAAATAGACCCACTAGAACTATAGTCAATGTCAATTCCTCCCAAAAAAAGGCCCACATGTGCTAAATTATTACCCTTCAACTATATTAATTCATAAAACCAAGTTAAAAATGTTTTTTTCCTCCTATTCTCCCTCTAAAACACTTTATAACAACCTTTTAGGTTTGAAACAAGAGGATTTATGGGAGAAAATGATATTTTCTAGGTGTTTCCTTAGTAGTACAAATCCATACTATATGGCCCAACTTAGTCAATGGCATGATTTTATAGAGGGAAGTTAGATATTTACATTGGTGAAGGTATAAATGGTTTTTAGTGTCTTAATATCTCAAAACCATCTCATGTATCCTTTGATCTGATTGGCAAGTTTAGAGGACCCCTCAGGTTCATACCCACATTGTATAAAGGAAAGAGAGTGGAGACCCAAGATCCTAGCCATGGAAAGTATACCCAAGTAGATTTTATCCATGGTAATTTATATGGTTTTTAGCTTCCTATCCTTTATGAAAATTCCTTAAAAGTGAAGGAACCTATATACTCCTCTCATCTGCACAAGCCCATTTAAACTCAATGGTTTTAAAAGGATTTTGCCTTATCTACTAAAACTAATCATGAATCATATTTCCTCAATACTTGAAGAATACTTCCATGGTGATTTTAGTTTATAAATCACATGTGTGACCTCCCATAGCTTGAAAATATTCTTGACTAGTCCCTATGTATCATCTATAGACCAATTTGTGCCAAAATAGAGTTTTGATGCCTTTATCAGAGGCTACATGTAGGGTTAAATAGCTTTTAAGGGTGTTTCAAGGATCTCAATGACTTATTTATTATATTTAAAGTCCAATTCTCCTCATTTTTCCTTAGGACACCTCAATAAAATAAGTTTTGTACATATGCAAAAGTCACTGTATGACAAGACTGTGTATGGTTCGAGAGCACATGTAGAGCTCCAATATACACCAAAAGATATGAAGGAGATGTTTAAGTTATGTTGTATTACCTTCATTCCATTTTAACCAACCCCCCATAATTAATTCATAGTCTTATTAGACCACCTTCTTTGTCTTCAAATCACTCAATCATCTTTATCAAGGTTTAAGGTTTTTTGTGAAAGTAAGGTATTTCAAAATGTCTTAGGTTTCATTTTGAGACTACATATACCTAGATCTTACAACAAAATTCCATGATTACTTAGGTATGTATCAAAAATTATACAAGGTTCATTTGTATTGGTATTAAGGGTAGTATTGTATTCATTTAATATCATTTTCACACTTTTTTTGTTTCAATATGTTTTCACTACCATTGTATTGTATTGCCCCCTATTCCCATGTTAATCCCACTCCATATGTCTCCATTTTCACCCTCCATTAATTCAACATTCCCCACCAAGGTTGTATCATGTCAAGGTAACCTTAATTCTTAATTACAAAAATTATAATCATAATATCATAGGTGTTAAACCTATATGGCCATATAGTGGGATGAGAGCAAAAATGTGGACCTATAACTAACATTTGAGGTTATTGTAATAGGGTTACAAGAAATACTAGGTGGATTGTTCAAAACATGAAAGGTTGGTATAAACATAATGTAATATTCACCCTAATATGGTTAAATGGTGATATGATCCATTTATTCCAAAATTTTCAATAATTATACAGGTCACCTCTAACCTATACAATCTTGGTAATAAAACCTTGGAGGTAGTCATAGTGGAAGATGGTCACAAGTGGCATTACTAGTATATATTAGTGTTTAAATCTCATCTAAGATAAAAGGTAGAATAAATATAAAATGGATCAAGTTTCACATTTTAAAGAGTGAAAAATTGATGGCCACTTCCACTAAGGGGACAAAATGACACCATCACAATCATCAAACACATATGGATATGCAAGTATGAGACTTGAGTTCTATTGAAAAGATGGGGTGCCTAAGAAGGTAGTGTTAGACAACTATCACCTAGGAATGATGATCATTATAAGAATGTGAAAAGAAACACTATGGTCATGAACACCTTTAGAGGAAATGTTATAGGCCATATTCAAAGTTTACATACCTAAGTGCACTTTTAACAAGTAGTTTGGGGCAAGTTTTGGCCAAAATGGTGCTTTGAGACCCTTCCAAACATAGATGAGCCCAAAAAATTGGTAGAAATTATTATAATTACATATTAAATAGGATAATATGTTCACTTATCTGGGATAAATAGTGGGTATACCCACTGGTTTGTCTTGGACTAAGGCTTGTCTATTGCAGACACTCAATGAGTTGAAGGTTCACCCATGTTATATGAGGCCTAAAAGTAATATGGATCCCCTAGAAGATATTTTTTAAATGATTAATGATGTATAAGGGCCCTCAAACCCATTCCTAAGGCCTAACACCTAGAGTTTCACTAAATAACCTTGAAGATCAGATAACATATTCAAACATATAAACTTTCACATAGACCTTAGTGACATCTTCGAACCCATTCAAGATATTATAACCAGTTGAGTGATCAATGAAATATGTATGAGTGTGTTTAAGACCTATAAAGGAAGTTACAAGTTCCAATATTTGGTAAAAAAGATAAATTAACCTTCAAACCTTTTTTGAGCTATCCCATCTACACATAGGTAATTTGAGGGGTATCTTCAAATGCTCACCCACTCTACCACATGCATACTCAGGGATAAAGGTCCTAGGGAGATTTAAGTCTCATTATGGAATAAATATCCATGAAATGTTTATTAATATTAAGAGGCTAGTATTTATGAATAAATTCTAAGAAAATAAGTCTCAAAATTGCTTGAAAACAACCCTAGCCTCACCTTCTAATGTTCATATCTTGAATCACCAATTTCATGGCAACCTAGACTATTCATGAGAAATATAGGGGTTAGTGACTTAAAAATTCATGGAATTTTTTGTAGCTTTGGATTTACATACTCTATAAACCATTGTTAATATGGTGGACATCTCAAACCTTACACAATCCCTAAGAATGACTTGATGGTAGAATTTGACTATAAAAAACATTTAAATGAGGAAATTTAGCCATGAAATGATCTTTAATTTATTTTAAGGTTTTTTGGGAACCACTATGACTCCTTGGTTGACATGTGTAGGGCTAATGTTATATTAAATGGGCCTAAAGATGCTAGTTTAAGCTCAAGAACAAGGATACAAAGAGCATTTACGTATAAAATGAGTTAGAAAAGGGATAATGAATCCTAAATCATATAATAAAGCCTCTTGGTAGTCTCCATGCTAACCTCCATAATTGGTTCATTAGATAGAGAGGTGTAGGTGTTGGAATACATGGTTGCATGCACTCTAAGGAGGATAATTAGTATAATGAAGTCAATTTTACTACTCTATGAGGTATCTAAAGTGTTTTTTCCAGTTATACATGAGGAAAAAGTGGCTCTTAACTTTATTATGCAACTCTTCAAACTGGAATTAAAGAGCGGGAACAAAAGGGTCGAGAGGATATCTTTGAAGAAGTCAGGAATAGTCCCAATAAAAATTCTGAGGAATGGAGAGGGAAAAAATAGAATGATGAAACACACACACCAATGACTTGGGTTAATTGCAAAGCAGAGGCATCTTTCCAACCTGATTCTTAGACATGTAGGGAGATTATGGATCTCAAAAAGAAAGTGGAAACTATGGAAGATACCTTGAAAGCTGTATGGAACAAAATTAACAATATGGAAAATTAGATAAGAGAGATCCCAGTCAAGCTCAAAGCCTATGAGAATAACCTCTGGGAACTCATTAAGGACAACAAAATGAAAATGGAGGAAGTTACGTCCAATAGTTGTGCTGCTACTATGAATATTGGAAAAAGAGCCAATGAGGAGACCAAATCCTTGGAGGGACCTAGCAAAAGGATGAGACAAAGTTCAAGAAAGAAGGTTACACAAAAAGGAGCCATGCTGGTAGCAACCACTACCCAGGATACTGTTATGAAAGGAAAAGAAACTAAGAAAATGATATTGGAACTGGATGAATAATCTGGTTCCTCTTGTTGGTTATGAAATTGGTCTTGTTCTTTGTTTTCTTTTTGTAATCATATGACTTTGGTGTAGCCAGATCTCTGTTAAATTTGGGTTTTGACAGGTAGTCCTTCTGGTGGTTTCAGGTCCATTAAAAACTTGTTTTTGCTACTTGTAGTTTTTAGGCTTTGCCTGTGGTTTTAGATGCTCTTTCTTTATTTCCTTGTACTAGGGTTTTGGGGCCCCTTCAAAAACTTCTTTTACCTTAATCTAAAACTTTATTATGCAACTCAAAGCTCATAGATAAAGTCTATAGATAGAATAATCATCCATCTCCATTAGGAATATGCTTTTAAAATGTGAAATAGAAGACAATTTGGGAAGTATGAATTCTCCTAATAAAAAGGAGAAGGATATTACATTTTTAAAATCCATTTGGGATAATTCAATTCTTTTAGAGGTCATCATAGTAGACTTTTCTACTTGTAGACATACAGGGTCATTCAGAGAACAAGTTCTTCCCACAAGGACCATTATTAAGTGCTCACCAAAGCTTGAGTGTTATGCATGGAGAGTATAACTATTCATGGATGGTGATAGGGACTATTAGATTGAAATTGGTGTAAATGGTTTAGATATCTAGTCTTTGATCTGCATGAACCAATCCTAAGACTCCCAAACCCCATAAAACCTCCCTTAAACCCTAATAATGACCCATCTAGAGATGTTTAGGTAAATATGCATTATTTTGATTAGAATTTGATTATATGGCACTTGGATCATGTTATAAACTTAGTATAAATCTAATTCATGGATTTGTATGGTACAAAAACTATACAAACATCTCCTTAAGGGGCAAATTTATAGGGTTTCAAACATAAATTATGCTACAAGGCCTAAGGAGAATTTATAAACCATGGGAAGAGTAGTATTAGGAGTTGATATACCTATTCAATTCCAATATATCTCATGTAATTGATTTAAATTTATCCTACCATATCCATCTAAACTACCATTTTGTGGGACAGTCTAATTGGCCTAGCAATACAAGGCTAATGTGTGTTTATAGGTAAAACACTCTTAAAGGACCTCAGTTCCAACACATTAGAGTTTATAAAATGATGATATAAGTCTCATTAGATTAATTTTAAGCCTGTTTTCAAAATTTTGATCACTTACGTAGTGGATATCAATAGAAATCTATAATATAAGTAACACAAGCCTACTTATCTTGTAAAGAGAAGAGTCTAATAAGCAAAGTATGGCATAAGAGATTTAATTGACCATCTCTAATCATGGTAACTATCATATAGGTGAGTCTAAACTAAAATGGAGGCAATTATGATAGGGTGAAGGTAGTTTCATGAACCATTTAACATGTATATTAAAGGAGAGGTTGCCCAACACCTTAAGGAAACCTATTTACACCACATATACGTTGCATAATAGTGAAAAGAGAAAATATTGAGCTATTTTTAGAATTTTAAATAAATTAATAAGGTAAATTAAGAGATTTATAACCTCCATAATGACAAAATAGACTCATCATGAGGTGTTACTACTTGAGTAAAGGAACAAACCTATGTAACTATCATATTCCACATTGACCTCATTTATGGCTTATCCCATGCATATATTTCCCTCTTATCTTCAAAATTCTCTATTTAATTAGGCATTAAGATCTTGTTTTCTATCCCTTAGCTAGGTGTAGCAAATCTCTACCAAAATTGATTTGTAAACTCTTTTAAATCAATAGAACGTAGTTTCATATTCTTGATGAATGTTAGTGTACTCTTTGAGAGTTTTGTTTATAAAATGTATGCATTATATGGTCATCTATAGGTCCTTTCATGTACCTAGCTTTAGGTTTGATTTATTTTAGGTTGAATGAAGTGTTAACAAGTAGTTTTTACCTTCAAGTGTCATTAGTTCATAGTTTCTTGCACAAATGTACCCCTTTTTGTCCTTTAATTTGTAGTTTTTTATTCAATCTTGATACAAAACATTCATTATATAGTATCATGGAAGAGTTTGATTTATCATTATTTTTATCAGTTTCACTAGTATCTATCAAAAGGAATGATTAAGAGTGGATCTTTCATCAATTGGTACATCACCACCTAGAGTATATTCTTTCATTAATTTTCATATCTTTTTCCCTTTTCCTTGTGTTAAGTTTAGGTCTTAGAGAGAATTTAATTATAAAATTATGGGATATATCCCCATGAAATCTATAGGTGTGACCTAAAAACTAGGTAACACAAAGTCAAAGGTTACTCCCATGTTGTATTAGGTTTGAGGTTTAGACTTGATCACTCTTATCCTTAGGTAGGTACAACCTAGAAACTCTACTAGTTATGGCATTCCCAATGGGACCAAAAATCAAGGATTATGGACACATAATTTGGAAATATTGACAATATGAAAGGACATATGAAAGGCTAAAGACCATCATGGACACATTAGAGGGCAGTTTCATGCACCAAATTTCTACTAGATTAGCTATAAAAGGTAATCACATTCAATCTATTGAATTTCCATTAGAAATTACAAGGAGAAATATGTTTCATATTTATAATACTAACCCCACAACCCCCAATTCTCCAAAGTCTCCAAATTTTGTAAATTGTATCTATACACAACCTACTACAAGTCCACTAACCTAATGACAGGGCCTAGATTGTAATCCTTTGTACCCTTTAATGGTGGTATCCATCTCAAACTAAATCAATATGATGATATCTTAGATAATTAATTTAAGAGTTTGTCTTACTTCATAGGAGAAAACTCCATCACTCATATAAAACACATAGTTAACATTGCAAACCTATGCTCAGTGCATAACATTACCCTAGAGAATGTATCCATTAGACTCATATCCACCTCCTTGAGAGGAAAATAACTTCAATGGTATATAATTTTGAATCATATATTAATAAATACTTGGTATTTTTTTGGTGAGTGCCTTTGCAACCATTTTGAAGATAGAAGTGACCATGTGTCACTAGTTGAGAAACTTACACCAATCAAGAGGGCACCACAAGAATCTATGGTTGATCTCAACTATAGATTCCAAAAGACTTGGGATATAATCTATATTATTATAAATCCCACCCCTAATTATGAATTTTTATACTACCTAATGGAATTAAACTTAGATGTTGTAGTAATGATATAATCTATGGGTGGGACAACTTTACCAGAAGCCTATGAAATATCTATAAGGGCATAGAATTTCTTGATACAAGTAGGAAAATTGAATCCTATACCCCTAATACCCATATTTACTGAGATCTAACCTAATTTACCCACCATTTCTCAATTTCATGCTCTAAACAATCAAGGACAATTTGATGATAACCAAGTGGATAAGCTTGGAAAGATTAAAGGCTTGTTGAAAGAATAAAATAACAAGTTGGTTACACCAAAGAGATATAAATAGACCTCTTATAGATCTTATAAAAAATATTATCAAGATCCATACCCATATTATCATTATAATATTCCCTTTTATCCATCAAATCAACAATCCTAATGTAAAATCACTCAAGCCGAACCATACAACAACAATAACCCTAATGTTGCAAGTAGCTCAAGGTAAATGGTGCCAACATAAAATAATATTGAAAAAGAGGACCAATGGAAGTAAACATGGGGAAAATATAATTAGGTGGTGATGTTAAAAAGTGGATATACATATCAAAACCTTGGTTTGTAGTAGGCTCCTTTATTCTAAGATCATGACATTGAAATACCTACAATGACACCATCATAATTTACAAGTCAACAACAAGGAAATGTGGTCCAATCTCATATTTATATTAATTTTTTTAACTTCAAAGAGGGAGATCATATCATTGAACATGTGGAAACAAACATGGGGTATAATATACAAAGGGAAGATGATACAGTTTCATCCCACACAAGGGATATAAGGAGAATGGTGGATGATATCTTAGGGAAGCCTAATGTATTTCCTAAACTTCCTAAAGTCACTCAAAAAATTTCTGCTCAAAGTATATCCAAGAATACATCACCAACTCAACAAACGCCTCAAACACATGGGCAAAAATAGAATATGTCTTTCATTCCTCAAGTTATTTAAGTGTCAAGCGATGCATCCAATTCTAATAACCAAACCAATAATTCCAATTATCCATTAAATATTGTGGAATATATGAAGAGGTAAAATGTTAACATTCCTATGTGGGATGATCTATCTATTTTTGGGAAGAAATATATCCTCCAAAATTATTTCTCCAAGTTTCCTCTCATGAACAAGACAAGTGATAAAATAAGTGCAACTTATGTCGATGATGGCCAACCAAGTCAAGTTCAAACCCCTAAGTTTTTTAATACACCTCCATTTTAATTGTTAATCATAATAAGGTATTATCTTATCCATAATTGTATGAAATATTATGGTGCCTCAACCTGTATGAAATATTATGGTGCCTCAACCTCAGTCATGCCTAAAGCTATAGTAGACAAACTAGAACTCAAGTATGTTCTTAATAAGAAAGGTGTATTATAGTTATATGGTTCTCCTATGAAGACAATAGTTATCTTAAAGGACCTAAATATTATGTTAGCATCTTATCCTAATCAAACTAACACTCAAAAATGTCATGGTTATTGATTTACCCCCATACTTTTCCATGTGCCTATCTATGGAATTTACTACAAAGATTGGGGGTTAAATTTCCTCTAGCTAGTAATACATGGTCTTTAAGAACATATATGGAATAGGGTCACTATTAGGTCTGAATCTATTTCTATGTTCCACTTATAACCCTATATGCCTACTCTTTTAAATGTAAATTGTATTATACTTGATGAACATGAGAATGCCAGTGAGTAAGAACCCAAGGATCATCTTGAAGGCATATCATATCTCTACCTTGATGAATGGGTAGTTGATAACCATGGATTTGACCCCCAAAACACCATTAAAGAGGAATACTTAGGGGTGTACTATATTCATGAGGAAGGGTGTGTTATTCATAGTCTCACAAGCTCAGCTCAAGTGAATGATGGTTTGTGGACCTTGTTCTTTGATGTCTTAAGGTCAAAGAATGGCAGTGGGGCTAGAGTGATGTTGTTTTCCCCATAAAATAAAAATTATTACTTAGTTTCAAGGTTCTAATATAGTTTCACTTCAAACATATTTGAGTATGAAGCCCTTTTACATGGATTATAAGAAGCAAGGAGAGGCATCAAACTTCTCCAAGTAAAAGGTGATAGTGAGCTTGTAGTTTAAAAAGTAAGAGGTATTAGTGTATTCAATAACCATTAGTTGAAGTCCTATAATCATTAATAATGGGACCTTCTATAATACTTCTTATTATTTAATGTACGATACATACTAAAGGAATCTAATCACCACACAAATAATCTTGTAACAATGAGATTTTAATATGAGATTGTAGAGGGATTCAAAGGTAATCAAGGTCAATCCAAAATAAAGGTCATATTTAGGACATATATACCTAATAATGAGGTAATTTGGAAGGTATTTGACAATGATGAACAGATTGTATGCTTTATCGTGTAAGATGTAGAATTTTACCATAATAACCAAGTCAAGTTTCAACACCAATTTAATCATTAGATAGTGAAAATAAGGTCTAATAAGTTACCTAAGGGAATATTGACATTAGAGATCATCTTCACTAAATATGATCAGATGAGAAGAGATAAGGTAAGTATCTCAACTAGGCAAGAACATTATAAGAGAGTAGTAATCTTTAAGGATAAATTATTGAAGTTGGGAAAATTAATCACCATAGAAGAGAGTTACATTAATTTCCTTGTGATAAGAGTATGTAGATGTTTTTTCATGGAAGTACCACGATTTGGGGGGATTTGACCCCAAACTTTCCCAACATATTATAGAAAGGGAAAACAGAGTAAAATTAGTAAGATAAAAATAAAGTCCTATCAATCTGAAGGTGGAAGAGATAATGAGAAGGGAATTATTTAAATTTATTGGGTCAAAGATATTATTCCCCTTAAAACGTTACCCATGGGTATAAAACCTTATGACTATGAAGAAGAAGAATGGAGAAATATGCCTATGTGTTGAATTTGGGAGACCTTAACGAGGTGTCTTTAAAGGAGCACTACCCACTAGTCTCCATGGATCAGATACTTTAAAAATTTGTAGAACCTAATAGGCTCTCCTTAATTTATGTCTAATACAAGTTACAATTAGATCTTGGTCAAAGAGGAGGATAGGCATAAAAATTCCTTCACTACCAAATGGGGCACTTATGCATACATGAAAATGCCCTTTAGATTATCCAAAGCAAAGGAAACTTTCCAAAGGTCAATGGATTTTATATTTGAGGGGTTTATTAATGAATGGTTCTCGTCCACCTTGATGAAATCTATGTATTCTCAGAGTATCTAATAAATCACATGGCTCACTTGAAATTGGTCTTTGATAGATGTAGGTAGTTTGGAGTGTCATTAAAACCCAAGAAATGCATCTTTTTTGTTCATGAGGGTATATTTTTGGGTATTTTAGTGTAAAAATATGGTCTTTATATAGATCCTAATACAGTTTAATCCATCTTGACCTTACCCCTACCCAAGCACAAGAAAGGTTTATAGAGCTTCTTGGGGAAGATTAAATTCATAAGGAGATTTATCCAAGGCTTTATAGAGTTTGTCAAACCTATTACTCGCATGATAAATAATCATAAGGATTTAACATGTAAAAAGGAAGGTAAGAGGATATTTGAGGCCATATTTCATTCCCCTACACTTCTTAATCCTAATTTAATCCAGGATTTTTACTTGTATGCCTTCTCTATATTAGTTGTAGTTTTTGCTATGCTTATGTAACAAAATGGTGAAGGACTAGAATAACCCATTGTCTTCATTAGTTAAGAATTAGATGGATATTAACAAATATATATTTTTTGGTAAGAACATGTTCTTGTTTTGGTGATAGGGTTGAATAAATTTAGGTACATGGTGTCAAATAATAAGGTCATACTCATGCTGATGCACCCAAGCATCAAAGAGTTCATACTCAATAGGGATCTAAGTGAGAAGAAGATATGTGGGTATAAAAATGTATGGAATATGACCTTGAATTTATGGTGAAAAATATTTTTAGAGGTAGAGGTTTGTGTAAACACCTTGCAGCAGAGGTAAAGGAAGACAAGGATCAAGTGTTGGTAGTCCATGATAGTCAACAAGCAGCTGCAAGTAATACTTCTCTCAGTTGAACACATGATGAGATCAAATTCATATAAACTAGACAATGTATTATATGCTTATATATGGCCAAAAATAATCAGTTTATATTTAAAACTATACCTTATGTCTTGATATATGGAGTGATTTTTAAGAAAGACATAGGAGGCATACTTTTGAGGTGTGTGGAATAATGCCAAGTAGACAAGCTACTTAAACAATTTCATGATGGTATTTTTGGTGGGCACTTTGTTTTCAAGACCACAACCTATAAAATAATTAGATCTAGGTAATTTTGGCCTATATTATTTAGAGATACACACTCTTGGGTAAGGAAGTGCTCAAAATGTGCCATATTCACTGTAGAGAAGAAGTTAGCTTCCCTTCCTTTATAAATAATGCAAGTAAAATAACCCTTCATGTAGTGGGGATTATATTTCATAGGTATGGTCCATACACATTATAGTGATGTACACAAGTGGGTCATAATAGGTAAAGACTACTTCACAAGGTGGGTGGAGGCAGCTGCCCTCAAAGAGGCCAATGAGAATTTTGTCTTAGAGTTTTATGATAACCTTGTGATTAGGTTTGGTGTGCCTTCAAAAATCATCTCAAATAATGACTTAGCCTTAAGTAGTACCAATGTATGTTAGTATGTTTTTAGACATGGAATATACCTCAAGTCAATCTCTAACTATTACCTATAGGGAAATGGATTAGCAGAGTCCACAAATAAGGACTTGATAAGGATCATCAAAAGAACTATGGAAGATAGTCAAAAGAAGTGGCATACAAGATTTAGAAATTCCCTATCGGTAAATAGGGTGACACATAATATGTATATTGGAAACTCTCCATACCTCATTGTCTATGGTAGAGGTGTAATACCTCATATCTTCCTTGAGCTTCTTGCTTTAAAACTTTCCCACCAACTTGAGATCCTAAAAGATGATGTTATGCAAATGAGGGTGAATGGGATAAGATAGCTAAAGGAAACAAGAGACAGTGCCATGCACATCATGTGGTATAATTATCATCAAGTAAATAATTCATTTGACAAGAGATATTCCTCTAGAGTGTTTTAATAGGGAGATATAGTCCTCAAGTGGGACGAGGACCATGAAAAACTAGGAAAACACTCCAAATTTGATAGCCTTTAGAGTGGACCATACATCTTCACCTAATACAAGGAGAGTAATGTCTATAATCTTGATAAATTGAATAGTGATAACCTCCCCATACTTATCAATGGGAGGTTCCTTAATTCCTTGTACTTGTATTTAAAGTTCTTTTTTTACATAGGTAGGTAGGATTGTCTTTTCTCTCCAAGTGCTTTTCCACAAGTGTCATATTTGTTGTTTAGTCTTGTTGTTAAGTAATTGTGTGTTACCTTCATTGTTATTTACTATTATTTATTTGTGTCTCATTATATCAAGAGTATAAAAATCTAAGGTAGAGCTTATACACATTCATGTTCTATCTGTTAAGTCATCAAGAATAAGTTTGGTCAGTTTTTTAGGTTCTTTAACTAACAAGTTGGTCAAGCCAACTGAGTCACCAAAAATGTTGACCACTTTCTATACCTAGACCTAGAAAGGGGTCAACTTCATACCTTGGGTCATAATCCATCTTTAGTACCATGGTTTTTAGTCATGTCATGAGTTGAGAGGGTTTTTTAGTTAATTCACTATTTTTTCTTACCATAAACATGCCTTGGTAGTCCTTATAAACGTTTGTACCTCTTTTCAAGTCTATCTTAAGTATTATTTTGATGGTCAAACATGCCTAGATTACCTTTGATAATTTTGAGTGATCTTCAAAATGGAAAATTTGTAATGGTGAAGACAAGTTGAGGAGGTAGTTTGATAAAGGCCTAGAGAAACATTAGTCCTACCTGATCATCATAGCTATGCTTATTATCAAGCCTTCAAGAAATAATATATGAAGTTTCATAAGGTTAAATTAAGGATTAATTAATCATTAAGGTATTATATATCCATTAACATTGTGATCCAATTGATATACCTCCTTTTAAGGCCTTTTGTTTGAGCATAGTCAATGGTTTTGGTCATAATGAGATGTAATTTCACCTAGATAACTCATTATATCACCCACATACACCTCTAGTGGACATCATTATCTTCATTAATCCACCATAAATTGGTTCCATGCCTAAATTAGACCCACTAACACTATAATCAATGTCAATTCCTCCCAAAAAGGGCCCACATGTGCTAAATTATGAGCCTTCAACTCGCTCAGTTTGTACTAAAAATTTTAGAGTGTTATTTTAACCTTATTTTCCCTTAAAAACACTTTTTATAAATTTTTTAGGTCTAAAATGAGAGGAATTTTAGGATAAAATGACAGTTTGTAGGTTTTTCCTCAATAGTACAGATCCATAATATATGACCCAACTCAGTCAAGGGCATGATTTTATATAGGGAAGTCAAAGATGTCCAAATATTAATGTAACAATGTTTTTTATTGTTTAAAGAGCTCAAAACCATATCATATCTCCTTTGAGCTCACTAGCAGGTTTTGAGGACCCCTCAAGTTTGTACTCATACCATATAAAGGAAGGAGAGTGGGATCCCAAGCTCTTAGCCATGGAAAGTAAACCTAGGAAGATTCCATCCATGGTAATTTTTTTGAGGATTAATCACTATCATTTATTAACATTCATTAATAATTTAAGGAACCTCTATGCCCCTCTCATCTACACAGGCCCATTTGAACTCAATGTTTTTTTGAGGATTTTACCTTATCTATTAAAACTAATCATGGATCTTATTTCATCAAGTCTTGATGAATATTTACATGGTATTATAATATTTTGAATTAAATTTATGAGATATCATGGCTTTTAAATATTCTTTACTGGTCCTTATGTATAGTTTACAAACCAGTTTGTGCCAAAATAGAGTTTTAATGCCTTCATCAGAGGCTACAGGGAGGGTTATAAAGTTGGTAAGGGTGTTTCAAGGCTCTCAATGCCTTATTGATTATATTGAAATTTTAATTATCCTCTTGTTTCCTTAGGAAACCTCAATAAAATAAGGTTTGTGTATATGCAAAAGTCACTGTATGACATGATTGTGTATAGTTCAAGATCACCTGTAGAGATCCAATGTACCCCAAAAGATATGAAGGAAATGTTGAAGTGATGGTGGATTACCTTCATGCCCTTTATAAAAACTTTCTAAAACCCCCATAATGACTTAATAGACTTATAATACCACCTTATTTGTCTTCAAGTCACTCAATCATCTAAAGCAGGGTTTAAGGTATTTTCTGAAAGTTAAGGTTTTTTTGAGTGTCCTATGTTTCAATTTGAGACTGCATATACCTAGATCACACCCCCAAACTTACATGATTTATTAGGTATGAATTTGGAGTTATAAAAGGTTAATTTGGATTGGTATTAAGGGTATCCTTGTCTCAATTTCATATAATATCCATATTTGTGTTGTTTCATTATGTTTTCACTACCATTTCACTATATTGCCCCTTTTTCCATGTTCATCCCACTTTATATGTTTCCAATACAACCATCATTCATTAATTAACCATTAACCCAAAGTTTTTATCATGTAAAGGTAACCTAAATTATATATTAGAAACATTAGGAGAATAATATCATAGGTTTTAAACTTATATGGTCATATAGTGGGATGAGAGTGAAAATGTGCACATGTGATCAGCCTTTAAGGTTACTATAATAGGGTTCTAAGAAATACCAGGTGGATTATTTAAATAATGAAAGGTTTTTATGAAACTCATGTAATATGTATCATAAGAGGTTTTAATGGTGACATTATCCACTTATGCCACAAATTTCAAGCACTATACATGTCACCTCTAACCTATACAGGCTTGGTAATAAAACCCTATAGATAGTCATAATAAAAGATGGTCACAGGTGGCATTATTAACATATATTATTGTTTACATCATATATGATATAAGAATTATAATAAATATAAAGGGTATCAAGTTTCACATTGAAAAGAGTGAAAATGTGATGGCCACTACCACTGAGGGGAAAAAATGACATCATCATAGTCATCAAACCACTTAGGCATATGAAAGTATGAGACTTGAGTTTGAGTGAAAAGATGTGGTGTGAAAGAAGGGAGTTTTGTCAAAATATCACCTAGGTATTATGATCCTTATAAGTATGTGTTAATCAAAACCATGGTCACAAAAACCCTTAGAGGCAATGTTATAGGCCATATTCAAAGTTTGCATACTTGAGTGCATTGCTAGTAGGTAGTTTGGGGCCAGTTTTAGCCAAAGTGTTGTTTTGAGACCCTTTAAAGCATTTAAAATTCAAAAAATTGGTAAAAAATGTTATATTTACCTATTAAATAGCATCATATGTTCACTTGGCTGGTAAAAATAGTGGGTATACCCACTATTTTTTCTTTGACCAAGGCTTGTCTATTACAAACACTTAGTGATTTGAAGGTTTAACCATGATGTATGAGGCCTATAGGTAATATTGAACCCATATAAGGTATTTTTTCAATGATTAATTATTTATAATGGCCCCCAAACCCTCTCTTAATTTATAAAACCTAGAATTTTACTCAATATGCTTGAAGATGAGATAACATAGTCAGACATACAGACTTACGCACAAACCTTAGTGACAACTTGGGACCCATTAAAGCTATTATGAATAGTTGAGTGATCAATTAAATATATATTATGGTGTTTAAGATCTAAAAATAAGGTTCCAAGTGCAAATATGTGGTAAAACTAATAAAATAACCTTCAAACCTTATTTGAGCTAGCCCATCTACAAATAACCAATTTGTGGGGTATCTTTAAATGTTCACCTATTCCACAACATGCATTCTCAAATGCAATGATCCTAGGGAGGTTTAAGTATAATTATGGATTAAATATTCATGGTATATTAATTGGTAGTAGGGGGATAATATTTATGAAGAAATTTTAATAAAATAATTGTTCAAAACTACCTATAAACAACCCTAGCCTCACCTTCTAATGTTTATATCTCCAAGAATACTCTTCATGGAAACCCAAAATATTCATGAGAGATAAGGGTTTTAGTTACCTAAAAATTCATGGTAATTTTTTTAGGTTTTTATTTCCATACTCTATGAACCATCACTAATATGGTGGGCATCTCAAACCCTGCACAAACCCCAAGAATGACCCAATGGTGGAATTTGACTCCAAAAACCATCTAAATGAGGAAATTTAGACATGAAATTAAATTTAAGGTATTATAAGGTTATTGAAGAACCACTATGACTCCTTATTTGGCACGTGTAGGGGTAAATTTATAGGTAATGGGCCTAAAGATGCTAGTTTTAGCTTAAGAACAAGGATACATAGAGATTTTATGTGTAAAATGAGTTGTAAAACTAATAATTACTCCCAAATAATCTAATCAAGCCTCTTGGTATTCTCCATGCTGACTTCCATGTCTATTTCAATAGATAGAGAGGTTAAAGTGTTGGAAGACATGGATTTATGCACTCTAAGGAGGAAAATTACTATAATGAAGTAAATGGTGATATTATCTAAGGTATATAAAGTGTTTTTTATAGTTATACATGAGGTAAAAGTGGCTCATAACTTTATTAGTATGTAAGTCAAATCACATGGCTCAAGTCTGTAGACAAAAACTCCATCCATGTCCACTAGGATTATACCTTCAAAAGGTGAAACAAAAGACAATTTTAGAAGTATGAATGCTCCCCAATCAAAATGATAAGGATATTAAATTATTTTAAATAACTTTTGGCTAATTCAAGTCCTAGATAGGTCATCATAATAGACATTTATACTTGCATACATACAAGGTTATTTAGAGAACAAATTCCTCCCACAAGGAGCATTTTTAAGTGTTCATCATATCTTGAGTGTTATGCATGGATAGTATAACTATTCATGGATGGTTAGAAGTCCTATTTGTTTGAATTGGTACAATTAGTTTAGAGATCTAGGCTTTGATCTCTATGAACTAGGGCTAAGACTCCTAAACCTCCTAAAACGTCCCTTAAACCCTAATAATTATCCATATAGAGAGGTTTAGGTAAAAATACATTATTTACATTATAAGTTTCATATCTAGAACTTGGATCATTTTGATAAATCAAGAGGGCACTAATTCAAGGATTTGGATGGTATAGAAACTATATAAACATATCTTGAAGAGGAAAATTTATAGGGTTTCAAACATAAATTATGTTGCAAGACATAAATAATTGTTCTAAACAATGAGAAGAGTAATATTAAGACTTTTTCTACCTATTAAATACTAATAAAACTCATGGAATTAATTTAAATTGTCCCCACCATTTCTATCTAAACTGTCAATCTATGGGACAGTGTAATTGGCCTAACAATACAAGGCTATTGTGTCTTTATAGGTAAATGACTCTTGAAAGACCTTAGTGAAAATACATGATAATTTATGCAAGGATGATATAAGTCTCATCAAATGAATTTTATGCCTAAGTTCAACTATTTGATCACTCAAATAGTGGATATGAATAGAAAATTAGAAAACAAGCAACATAAACATACTTATCTTGTAAAGGGAAGAGTTTAGTAAGAAAAGGATGGTGTGAGAGATTTAAATAACCATAAAAATACATGGTAACTATAATCTAGGTGATTTTACATCAAAATTGAGGCCATTAAGACTAGGTAGAGGTAATTTTATTAACCATTAAACATGCATATTAAAGGAGAGGCTACCCAACACCTCAAGCAGACCTATTTACATCCCATGTACATTGTATAAATTCCAAAGGATGGAGTCTTGATAAATGTTTAGAATGTTCAAAGCCTAAATAAGGTTAATTAAAGGATTTATATCCTCCATAATGCCAAAATGGACTCATCAATGAGTTGTTAATGCTTGAGGAAAGGAACAATCCTATATAACTTCCCTATGCCGTATTGGCCTCATTCATAGCTTTTCACATGCCTATATTTCTCTATATTCTCGTCCATATTCTCTATTTAAGTAGGCATTTAGTTCTTGTTTACCGTCCCTCATCTTGGTGTAGAAAATCTCTACCAAAATTTCCTTGTAAACTTTTTTATATCAATAAAAGATAGTTACAGATTCTTATTGAATGTTAATGTGCTCTTTGAGAGTTTTATTTTTAGAATTTATGCATTATATGGTCATTTTTAGGTACTTTCATGTACATAACTCCATTTTTGAGTTCATTTTAGGTTGTATAAAGTGTTAACAAGTAGGATTTCCCTTGAAGTGTCATGAGTTCATAGTGTCTTTCATAGATCTACCCCATTTTGTCCTTCAAGTTGCAAGTACCTATTCAACATCCATACAAAACATTAATTCTAAAACACCATTGAAGAATTGATTGATCATTATTTCTATTAGGTTCACTAGTATATTTAAAAATCAATGATTAAGATTGGATCCTTCATTAATTGGTTTATCACCAACTAGAGTAGATTATTGCATAAATTTTCATATATTTTCCCCTTTTCTTTGTGTTAACTTTAGGTCTTAGAGAGCTTTCAATTTTCAAATTAGGGGAGATATCCCCATGAAATCTAGAGGTGTGACATAAAAACTATGCAACCCACAGTTAAAGGTTACTCCCATTTTGGACTAGGTTTGAGGTTTGAACTTGAACACTCCCCTCCTTAGCTAGGGCATATCCTAGAACATCCAATAGTGCTTCCCCTAGTAAGAGGCTACCCCTTAAATGGGGTTGCACTAATGACACCCAAGAGAGTTAATAGGTCTAAGGACCAAGCTAGTATTTTGGTTTCACCATTATCATCACATTGTAGGCCTATATCTATACTAGTTTTTCCCAATATACCAAGGATAGAACACCATTTATAGTAAAAAAATATCCATCCCATTGATCATCCTATGGCACAATAATAACCTTGTTTAGTTGGATATGCTATTTTCATCCTACGAGATGTGCACAGTTTGCCTATAAACCTATAAAAATATATACCTTCTCTCTCTCATTTAGGAGAAACAAGTACAAAGAACCACATTAAATATTTTAAGGTTGATTTAATATAATGAATGTTATTAATGAAGATGTTGCATGCAAAATTTTTACATTTACCCTGAAGGATGATACCTATGATTGGTACCTCAACCTTCAAGAGAAATTAATCATTTTTTATAATTCATGTTTGAGCACATTTATTGCCTAATTTGGATAAGTTACCATCCTTTTACTAGTGTATAGATACTTTACTAACATGAAAAGGGAGCCTAATGAGCTAATTTAGGATTTCAACACTAGATTCTAAAATATGTACACTTAGATTAACCTAGAGTATAGGCATAATAGACCATTGGCATTGGAAATGTATTGAAATGCTCTGGACCCAATCATTGTCATGTTCATATAGAGAGATATTGTTTCCACCATTCTATATTTAGCATATGAAGAGGCTATCAAAATTGATAGACAACTAAATACTCAACACTCCAAATATCAATGGTGTTTTTACATCTCTAAATCTATTCCCTCACATCAATAAAAGTGTCCTTAATTCTAATTAAATTTAACTATATGAAATAACTCCTCTAATGTAGAAACTAACCAATCAAAACTATGGCTAAATGAATAACTAGGCATAGATGAATAGCCATTAATGAAATCAACATTTAATGACCTTTAATTTTACAGTTATACAAGGAATTGATTTTACTAAATAAGAATTGAATTCCATCTAAAGAATGGTCCAAAACTTGAGAAATGACTTCCTAAATATGTAGAGGAAGATGGGAAAAACCATTAGAATGAATAATAACCAAAATCCTATGTTTCAAAGATATAACAGGCCCTTCAATAGGCCTACTAATAATGTAGAGCAACACCCCAATAAGTTGTTAGAGATCAACATAGTATAAATGGATCTACCTAATTGGTGTAGAGTCCATAATACATCACAACATGGTGAAATTAAATGTGTGGAGTTATGTGTATTTTTTGAGATCTTCTAGAGGGAGATGATAAGGCAAGACTTGATGAATAATCCACTAGAGTTTGATCTAGAAGGTAACTCTTTAAAGACTACAATGGTATTTGAAACACAATAGTATTTATTCCTAAAAGAATATGAAAATGAACTAGAGCACAACTCTAATGAAGTGAAAATATAATATTTCCAATAATACAATAAGGGAAATTATAAACTGAGGAATAAACATCACTTCAAAACATCTACTCCAAAAAATAGTATCCTCCACTAAATATAAGACTTGACAATAATCTACCTCCCACTAAAGGGAATAAACAACTCTGAAATAAAGAGGAACAAGGAAAAGTGGGGTATACCATCATTAAAGGAATGAAGAAGATTGAATCCAACATCACACATCATGAATCAACCTAGATTATGGAATAAAAGTATCTATTATTGAGGCCTATCATAGGAAAATCAACTACTGAGAAGTTAAAGGTTGCTCACACCAATGCCATGTACACAAGTAAACATGAAGTTCTACCTTTTTTATTGAATATTTGATAATTTAGAAATAACATCCATTATTGGTTAGTCTATTCTAGAGATTCATCCATGATGATGTCTACTTCAACTTTATATAAGTTGGGTTTAATCTCAAATCCATCTAAGAGAATGGTTTCACAATTGGATAAAATTATAGTCCTTATAATAAGAGAGGTGAATGATCTAATGGTCCAAGCAGAATCCACACCATAATTATAAATGATGATTGACATACTGATAGTAGATATTTCATAAGGATACAAACTTCTCCTTGGTAGAGACTGGTTAAAGATATTAATGGGTATGTTGTAATAGATTTATCTCACATCTGGTTACCATAAAGAGGTATTCCAAACTAGATTCAAATTGAATGAGATATAAAATGAAGCACCATATTACCAAATATAATATAAATAATGAATAAATAAGTTATAAATCTTCTAACCTTGGGATTTATACCTTCAATACAAAGAATGAAGTATAAGAATCATAAGTCTAGGGACCTTCCTAGTTGTGGACTTTCCACTTCGACCATGCAAGATCCAAGTAAGGATCAGTTATCATCATTAAATTGATGGACCCACAAGGAAATAAATACCTATAAACATACAAACTATAACTATATTACACCAATAATATATTGGAATATGAAGCACTAATTTTGGGACTACATTTTGTTCTTAAAAATAACATCAAACATCTATTAATTTATGGAAATTTAGAACTGGTAGTCTATCAGGTCAAAAACAAATACCAATGTAAGAAGTAATATCTAAAAAGGTATACACATAGAGCATGAAAATCGATTGAATATTTTGATGATTTTAAAATAATGGATATACCTAGAGAATAGAATTAAGCTACTGATTCATTAGCTACCTTAGATTCCAACTTGGAACCCCTACAAGATTTCAAGGTACAAATATTCTCCATCAAGCTAGCACCTTGTCCATTAGTTCTAGACAACATGGAACATTTCTAATTTTTTGATGATGACTAGCAAATTGTCTAGTTTTTTACTAACTCATGATAATTTGAGTAATAAATCATTGATTACAAAGAAATTAATTACTTATGCCAAGACAAATTAAGATGAAGAGTTATTTAGCTAAAGGAAAATTTCCTCCCTCTAGAAATGGTTTATTTGGAAAGGATGTTTAATTTGGATCCTCAGGCTCAGTGGTAGAGGCAACCCAAAGTAAATGAATCTAAGTTTAAAATGTAAAATAAAGGATATGAGTGTAACCCACACTATGTTAATATTGATCTCATTTGTAATCTTAATGAAATATAAAGAATGAAAATTTTACTCACTCAATACAAAGATGTGATTACATGGAAACATGAAGACCTAAAGGTTTTCAACCGAAGTGTCATCACCCATACAATTCCACTAAAATTAGACAACAAACCATTCAAGAAGAAATAAAGGACATTAAATCCTATCTTAGATCCCCTTATTTAGAGGGAAGTAGAGAAGTTTCTAAGTGAAAACATATTTTTCCCTATTAGATATTCTACTTGGGTCGATAATCTAGTCCTAGTTAGGAATAAAAGCTGAGAGATTAGGATCTATGTTGATTTTAGAAACTTAAATAAAGCCTTTGAAAGAGATAATTATTGATTAACTTCCTTGTATTAAGTCATTCAGATATTGAGTGGTTCAAGAATGATGTCTTTCTTAGATGAATTTTTAGGGTATATCTTATTTTTGATGAAATTAGAAAATAGGATGAAAATAACATTCACCATGAAGTGGGGTACTTATGCATATAAGAGAATGCCATTTGGCCTAACCAATACAAGTTCCATGTTTCAATGAGATATAAACCATACCTTGTAAGGGATGATAGGTAAATTTATAATTATTTACATGGATGACCTTAAAGTCTTCTCAAAAGCAAGGATTGATCATGTAAGACACCTATAATCAATACTTCAAAGATCTAAAAAGTTTGGCATTTCACTAAACCCCAAAAAGAGTAAATTTGGTGTCACAAAAGGAAATTTCTTTGGTCATATCATCACATAATATGGAATTATGATTGACCTATAAATAATTTAAGGGATATAAATAATTCTTTTCCCAAATAATAATAATGAACTAAAATATTTATTTGGGAAGATAAACTTTGTGAGAAATTCTATATCAAGCTTTGTAGAAAATTTTAGACCTCTAAATGCAGTGCTCAAGTAGGATGATAAAGTGAAATAAACATTATAAGCTTAATTTTTTTTTAAATACATTAAATATATAATATCCTAGGCCCATGTACTGATAAGTCCATACTTCACCAAAGACTTCTTGTATTCATTTTCATCAAAACATACTATTACCATAATGCTCCCCCAAAATAAAGAAAAGAGCAAGCATCTCATCGCATTCATGAGTATAAAATTGAAAGAAGAATAACTTGGATATTCCATTATAAATAAGAATTTTTTTCCCTTGTCAAATTAGTGAAGAAATTTTGACATTACATTTTGAGGAACAAGACAATTTCTATTTTATCGGATCTTGTTGTTAAGTTTGATTTATCAGAAAATGAATTGATAGAAATTAGAGGAAAGTGGTAAGAAAAATTACAAGAATTTGACATGGAAATGAATCTTACCAAGATCATCATAGGTTGAGATTTACCCATGCATCACTATTTAATAGGTTTTTGAAAACCAAGTATCTAAATGTGACTGGTATATTGACATTATTTAATATTTGATCATACATACTTGCTCCCCAAATCTCAAAAGAGAACAAAAGAGAGATTTGAGACTTAAATTGGCTCATTACATGATCATAAAATGGATATTATATGGAAATAATTATGAATGAAACTATTTTATATTGAGAGGAATCTCAATAAATTTTAAAAATATTGCACCAAAATATAATCAATGATCATCCCTCCAAAATTGCCACTACCCATAAAATCCTTAGAATGGGTTATTACTAACCAATAGTCTTCAAAGATTTACATGTTCATGTATAGATGTGCCTTGAATTCCAAGTACTAGAAAAAAGGAAAGCACATGTAGTAATGCCTCTATATCTTGTGATTGAAGGAAGAGCATTCACCCAATGGGGCTTGGACTTCATTGGGGTCATTAATCCTAATTCTTCAACTGGCCACAAGTTTTTAATCACTATTATAGACTATTGCACATGATGGACTAAAGATTTAGATATAAATAATTCAAAAACATAATAAGTTATTAGATTTATATAGGAAAATATCACAACTAGATTTGTCACTCCTATCTCTATTAAATAGGTTTTTGAAAACCAAGTATCTAAATGTGACTGGTATACTAACATTATTTAATATTTTCTCATATGTACTTATTCCCCAAATATCAAAAGAGAATAAAAGAGATATTTGAGACTTAAATTGGCTCATTACATGATCATAAAAGGGATATTATATATAAATAATTATGAATTCATCTATTTAAGATGAATATCCTGAGAGGAATCTCAATAAATTTAAAAAAAATTGCACCAAAATATAAGTAGTGATCATCCCTCCAAAATCGCCACTACCCATAAAATCCTTAGAATGGGTTATTACTAGCCAATAGTCTTCAAACATGGGCATGTTCATGTCTATATGTGCCATGAATGCCAAGTACTAGAAAAAAGGAAAACACATGTAGTAATGCCTCTATACCTTGTGATTGAAGGAAGAGCATTCACCCAATGGGGCTTAGACTTCATTGAGGTCATTAATCCTAATTATTTAGCTAAACACAAGTTTGTAATCACTATTATAGACTATTTCACATGATGGACTAAATATGTATATATAAATAATTCAAAAACATAATAAGTTATTAGATTTATATAGGAAAATATCACAACTAGATTTGGCACTCCTATCTCTCTAGTCTATGATAATGGTCCAACATTTCAGTCAACTAATTTTAATAAATGGGCTCATGAAAATTAAATCACCATCAGGTCATCATCCAACCATTACCAATAATTAAATGGGATGGATTAATAAAAAAGCAAAGACCTAATTGATGTTATTAAGGATTTTGTAATAAGAAAACCTAGAGTTTATCATAATCTACTAAAGTATGTATTGTGGGCTAATCAAATAAGATATAAACAAACACTTAAAACCTCAATTTACTTAATAGTGTATGGTAGAAACATATTTTACCAATAATATTTAAGTTTATAACATAAAAATCTATGTACGAATACATGTAACCAAGTGAGAAGGTGGAGTCTCAATTGGTGGACATAATAGAAATGGAAGACTCAAGGATTTAAGCCTTACAACATTTTAATAAACATCAAGATATAGTGAAAATATGGTTTGACAAGAGAGAAAAATTCAAAGAGTATAGAATATCTAACCTATTGATTCTATGGGATAAATACCATGAAAAAAAATAATAGCATGACAAGTTTACCCCATTGTGGATTGGACCCGATCAGATTTCAGAGATCCTAGGTAACAATGTTTTCTATTTGAGGTACTTACAAGTCAATGTGATGACATATCTAGTTAATAGATAGTTTTTAAATCATTACCTCATGGATGTACTATCTATAAATGTCCCTATATATAAAAAAAGGTGATGGTAAGAGTAATATTAGGGTAGATTTACTATTTTATTAGAATATATCTTATGGTTTTCATAGAATAGTTTCCTTGCTTCCTAGATTCGCTTTCTAATTTTTAGTAGATTTTTTATAGAGTAGTTTCCTGATTTCTAGATTAGACATTTTACTTTATCCTATTAAAATATTTTTGACTTTTTGTAGTGTTCTCAAATCAAGTATCCAACCTATTGATACTTCTTTTAACATGTTCAAAAGCTAAAATATCATCCCCTGGGAAACATGCCAAGAATAGGTACATCAATTTATTTATTTATAGGATTTTACACCCATAAATTTTAGATTTTTAAAATTCAATCGTATAATAGGAATATGGATCATGAATAAACTAGCACTAAATACTTTAATCAGGGATGTGAAGGTTTCTCTCATTACTACATATGAATTTTATTAAGTTTTTTGACTTTCCTTAGATCAAATGCACTTATCATATTAATATTTTTTTTTGAGGAAATAACCATTAATATGGATAAAATTGATAGGGATATTATGGTAAACTTATGCTTTGATAGATACCAACTCATTATGGTTTTTATTCTCCCTCTGCCAAGCAATGTTCTTCAAAAGAAAATATAACAAACATAAGGATCAAATAATCCTAAAAAAAGTGATCCAATAGGCTTAAAAGGAAAAATACAAAGGTGATAAAATAGCTTGAAATTATGAAATAAGGTCAATGTACCATGCATCATTAAATAATATAGGAAATGGAAAGAGAAGGAACATATGGTAACTCTATTAGGGCTATGGATGCCTGTCTAGTAGTAGAGCAATGCCAAAGCCTACACAAATTTCAGATATATATATTTTTTAAAATAGAGTGAAACCTATAGTTTTCCAAATTATCTAATTAAGTGCTCATAATAAGGATAAATGAAAATCACTTCCTCACACATAGATCTAGGGTAACTCAAAATGCAAGTATGTTGTATATGGATATTAGGAGTCTCTTTTATATATCTAGTTTGATTATCTTGTGTATAATGGTTCATATTTGATCTAAGAGTTATTAACATAAGTTTTGGATTCTCAAATACTTGAGAGTATTTCCCCTATAAGTTACTATTTGTTTTACCCCATCATACCCTCAGTCATTTTTATTAGAATAGGGACACACTATCTTTTAGAATTGCCCTTCAACCGTACCTTGAAAACCCTATAATATAAAGGCCTTATGTATTGTCTTAATCTTATTATTCAACAAACATTGAACATTCCTTTTTATCTTTTTTTACTAACCTACCAATGATTATTTTTGAAAGTTATGTATATGCAGGTTTTACCCAGCCTTTTTTGGAAAAAAAGCTTCAGTGGAACTACTTAACACTAGAAAGGTTCTTCAATAATTTTTTTCATAACTTACTCTTTGGTGATTTTTTAAAACTTTAATTCATTGATTCCTCTAAGTTTTTTTGGTCTTATGTGATTTTTATTGGCAATTCCCTTTGGTAATTTTGCTCACTGCATCCCTTCAACACATTTTGGGTCTTTACCACTCCACATTTTATATACCATAAAATAATTTCTATTTGGAATTTAACCTCAAAGAATTTGTTTGGAACCAAGTATTCAAGACTTCAGGGTACAAGAACTTGAATCCATAGCTACCAAGAATTAGAACACTTTTTCATTTAATATTTAGCTACTATTATTTGGAAACCATGTCTCAAATGTCTTACATTCTAGTTTATTAGGATTTTTGGTGATTTTATTTGACAAAAATCCTTTGGAAAAATTAAATAACACATTAGGTCTTTGGAAAAATTGTTCATAATTTGTGGCTTGGTTAATCCTCTAACATGTTTTGGTCTTCAACAGTTTTGTTTAGCAAAAGGGTTTGAAAAATTTAGGTCTTTTTCTCAAGATGATAATATGCCTCAAAAACATCATTATATCCTAACTCCTAACTTATAAACACTGAAAGACTCGCTAATTAGTATAGAAAATTCAAATAAGTGATGAACCAACACTTGGAAATGGATAATGATGTGGCACTCATACTAAACATCAATAAGGTCTAGGTGGCATGCCCACTAAATGAAGTGGAAATTTTTTAATTGAATAAATAAAAAAAATTATATACATTGGACATTAATGGCACATGAATTAAAAATCAATGCCAAAGTTATATAAAATTAGTTAAAATGATGACATGCCCATCTGATCTAAATGTAACTTGTAAGATCATTTAATCTTCTATGATAGATCCCTAGCTACCAATGTCTTCAAACCTAAAAGCATCTTTAGGAGAGACAAGTGATTTAAGTTAAAATTGTACTAGTAAAAACATAATTAAAGAATAATGGCATCCTCATTTAGGTCATTCAAAGGAACTCTCCTTCCTTCAAGGTTCTCCATCAAAGATTCCACTAAATACATGGATACACTATTTAATCTTGTTATATTCAACAATGACTACACCAACTACTCAGTGTTATGGGAGGCCATCCACTAGGTTGACTCACATATGCATGAAGCTAAATTGAATCTAGTCTAGTATGAATTGGCCATAAACCTCCTCTCACTCAAATGATAGGGGTTACATTTTGTAGCTTCAAACCCAAAATTCACACCTTGTATTGACTTCCTATGATATTTATTCTTCATACGGAATATATATAGAGGAGAGTACCTACATCATCTTGAGTTTAAAATGGTCATAACGTGAATGTATAGTAACAAATTTTGAAGGTACTTCTCCCTTATTTTTCTAGACACTACTTATGATTTACAAAGAGTATTTGCATAAAAAAATAGAAATATATTGACAAGACACTCCAAAGTTGTATGTTATTTGGAGAGACAATCAATTTTAAAGATAAGAAACCCACACTAATAGGAAAATTTATAATGGGAATCTAGATTGGGATAGCCCTAATGAATAGGCTATTTGGCTTCCCAAGCATAGAATTATTCCACCTAGAGTGGGTTATTTTAATTGATTTAATGAGGACATCATAATTAACATTCACTCTAAGAAAATTAATTGGAAAAAGGTTACAAGATCAAATATTGCATAAAGATAAGAGGCCACCAAGAGGTCACTTATAAATTATGTCTTACTTGAGGTAGTCCTAGATAAAGTCTATATCTATAATGGATCACTCTAAATCCCCATATAGATTGTATAAATAACATGATATGTGATTCTTACTACTTCATGCATATATGTGTATACACTAGAAATATTATGTACATCATTGAAGACATTTAGCCATAAGTATAGAGGACCACTAATAAGCCCCCATACCTATAATATCAAATAACATCACAGACACACTATTGATAAGGGGAGACTACTAACTATACCTTGACTACATATTCATCATGATCATTAGCCATAAGGTCACACCTCTACAGATCCCCATGTATGTCTTAGACAAGTTGGTAGAGTAGGAAATATCATACTATCTATGGTGGGATATTGATGAGGATATGCACAATAAAAATAAAGAATACCTTCATGGCTCTCACCTAATGATTGGAAGGACATGATACACAAATTAGAATAACTTATATAAGGTTAGGAAATATAGATAGTTCAAATCATTGGATTAATTTCCACACAAGGATTGGGATCCCCATAGATAGGTACAAAACCACATCAAGGGACTAGGCATCAAGTATCAACATGATCCCTATGATCATGAATTTTTGTTCCTCAACACTCAAATTGATGACCAAGTGTTGGAGAGGGCATAGTCAATTCAGTTGAAGGAAGATCTATTAAAGCTTATTCAAGGGGTATATTCCATTTCTATGAAGGAGGCATGAACTAAACTCCCACTAGATATAGGATGGGATACATCTAAATTATGGACTAGAATACCTACTAAACAAATAAGGGAATAAGGTAAATCTTCTTGGATACCCCCCGTGGCACTTATGAAAGTGAAAAAGGAACTAGAGGTTATATATTACTCTCTTGGGGAAAATTAAGATGAGCCCATTTTTTTGGATTATTTAGATTTTGAGGGCCATACCCAAGGTTATGTCTCATCATTTCTATAGGTTTTTGCTTTGGTTACCTCAACCACATAACCATATCCTTTTAAATCTCCCAAGATAATAATATATTATACAAGTAAGCCAATGGTATAACCCATTGCACAAAGACTATCCATAGAAGGACAATGAGTGGAGATATCCAAACAAGAGGTATTTGGAGGGGAGATTTTTGATGAGGCATAATTACAAAGATAAAATTCTTGAGCCTCCAAGACTCAAAGAGAAAGGCATCATTACATCAGAAAGCATTAGGTGATCTAACACCCCTTTCAATCACCCCTCCTATTTTGGTCCTTAAGGTGGAGTTTGATCTTATTCATCCCATTATTCAACCAACTATTAGTTTTAAAGGTAGAGGATCCTTACTCTACAGTTATAGTTCCTACTTCATCAGTTGGTATTCCTCCAATTGCTCCTCCCACATCCACTCATACTATCCCTCTATCTATCCCTTCCACTACTATTCCACCACCACAAAAACCAAGAATAAATCCTAAATAAATCAAGGGGAGAAGTAGCCATACCCCAATTACATATTTCATCTAGACAATTAAGTCTAGTAGTTCACCCTCCTAGTCCTTATCAAGAGACAACTATGATAACCACTAGAAAGGCTAAGAAGAATAAAAATATAATATACATAGTCCATCCACTACCACAATATGGTGGAGTGGACAAGTCCAAAATCAACTGACCTTTACTCTTCGATCCCCTCCTAGAGGAAACTCTAAAGCAAATAATAGGTGAGATATTGGGTGAGACTATAGTTTTAGACACTTAACCCATAGACCCAACCCAACTAATCCTCTAAATTTAGGTAATACACATGCTATTAGAGGCCTAAAAAAGGCCTAATCTTGTTATTATCAAATTTTTAATTGTGAGTACAATATTTAAAAAATCCATAGGGAGTGTATAGAGGGTTAGTAAAAGGAAGCTAGAATATAACACTAGAAGATAAATTGTTATGGAGGAAAGGGAAGAAGTGTTCAATTTTTTCATAAGGAAGGATTAAAAACTATGAAAATCATAATATATAGAGGATTTTAAATATTATTTTTAAACACATAAATATGCTCTAGTATAAATACACAAAGGGACTTAAATGGCATAGAGAGAGATCGAGCAAGAACTATAATAATTGAGAGAACAATAACAAACTATTCATGTTCCAACCCAAATTGAGATGGATGTCTAGAGTATAGAATCTAGAGTGTACAATACTATTGAAGATATTAGTGTAATGATTATATAATTTCACCTCACATACTAGAGACTACCAAATTATTTAATTATTTAAATATAAATGACAATAAACTCAAATTCCTTATTATTTTTACAAATAGCTAGGCATATATAAATTTAAACCTGATGGCACCATTAGATGGTACCAATTCCATCAACTTGTGGTCATTAGAACAAAAGAGACTAGGGAGTGGATTTATCTGTCTAAGATAGTGATGCCTAAATATTCAGAACATGAGACTCTCAACTAGCAAATTTTGGATGAACTAAAGCTTTCTCAAACCAAGGATTCCATAAGAAGACTCATTAGCATGGAAAATTTCTATTACAACTTACAACAAGATTTAGATAACTTCAAGAAAGATATACAAGGGAAGCCCATAGAGGAAATAGAGGCCAAACTCATTTTTTATAGGAAGAAGGTCACTAAAGTTTAGATATTTAGATCTAACTTCAAGACTACTAAATCTAAACATGCAAGTCTCTTAGAGTAGGTTAAAAGTGTGGATAGTCATTTTATCCTTAACATGGGTATTATCAGATATTGATATGACATTTGGCACAAAAACTATCAAGATTTAGAAGTGAAAAAACATTTTGGCATAACAACTCCCAGTTCAACATAAGTATTAACTTTAGTGCCTCTAACAACTTATCCCAGCCATGAAATCACCCAATAAAACTTGATTCTATGTAAAAGTTTGTATTTGTACATTCATATTTTACTTAAAATTTTCTTACATTTATAGCGTACATGTAAAGTTCATACTTGTGAACCTATCAAACTAGGTCACTAGATCACCTTGTCCTTCACATTTATAGATTGGTTGATTAAAAGAGGCTCAAAGGGGAATTTAGAGGCATGGTTTTGATCATATAATGACTTTAAGAGATGAATAAGTTTCAATATTCCTCTTCTAATGATTGGCATCTTCTTAAACTTATTTATACCTCTCTTTCTACACTTTTTCCTCAAAAACGCTTATTTTTTGATAGGTTTGTATACCATCCATACAAAAAAGTGTCATGGACATGATATTCTCTAAGTTTTATAAATGATATAGGTTATAATTAGGTGATTTCAATATGTTTGGATCCTTTTTCTTCAATTCTTCCCAATCCGGTCTTAACTAGGGTTTTAGGGAGGTTTAAGAGTAGTCAGGAGACTTAACAATGATTCATAAAGTTTGGGAATTTTATGTTTGAATAAATGCCACTAAACACTAGTATATTAAGCCTTCTACCTCTCCCAAAGTCCCTATCCTCCCATGAAAAATCTATTTACCATGGTAAGCATGTGAAGTCACCTCTCAAGAAGATGTAGTCTTTTTTTGCATTATTTGGTGTTTTAAGGCCTAAATGACTATTCATAATGTTTCTCCTATGGATCGAATCTGACATATACATATGTCATTACCCGATGATGATGGTTATGAGGATTTGAATTTACCTCATGACATCATTTTGCCTTTTTCTTCCCCATCTTAATGACACTGTCTAATGATGCTAACAGACAAGCATATGTATATGCAAGGTTTATTAGTATTATAACCTCATTATGAGTTTAAAATCTCTTGGTCAACTATATAAAACATAAATAACCTCACTGAGTTCCTTTGTATTTATGACATTGGCTTGATCAAGCCATTCATATTCTATCTATATGCACATAGCCTCTTGTTTGAACACCTAGACATATCTATCTATGGTACCTATCATAAATAATTCATTATGTGGTTCTTACAAGGTTATTTATGGATTTTAGGACCCAATATTTCTTCTTTAACTAATTATATATGCAAACACCAAACATTTTACTAATTATGGGATCAAAATAGCCTTCTCAAACTTAGTCTGTATAACATGAATCTTACACATGCCAACCAATAGGCTATTGTTGTGTTTATGAGAGTCAATAAGACCAAAAACATCTTTTCATGTCATAACCTCTTCATTATAAGTCACCTTGAGGCATATTTCCTCCATCAGGTGTATTTCAACATTTTTAGGGGTTTTAAGGGTTTAAAACTCTTAGCAATGATTCATAGGATATGGAACCCTAATTTAAAACCTCTTTATATGAATTTAAAGTATAATAAATCCTTTAAATACACTAACTATCTTGATATCCCATGCAAAATATCCATTAAGATCTTTTCATAGTGAATAGGTTCTTCAACTAGCTATCTAGACAGTGCAATAAAAAAGATATTTTAAGAGAAAAAATGACAAATTTTTTACATCCCCATCACTCTAAACCCCCCCTAAAAATGTTAAATAATTATCCACACCATTATAATGACCATCAATGTGAAATAACACATGGATAATTTTGAAATGGTGGTAGGGTTTCTTGTGGGTTTATGGCTTGTCTACATATGTTATCCCTCAAGGGCATATTAGCATGAAATCCTAAATGTAATCCATCTCACCAAATATGTGTGAGGAATTATCATGAAATTTACTTACTTCAAAACATCAACATGAACTCCCAAGTCTCTTGTCTTACCTATATCCCTTCAAAAAGGCATCATATCTCCATTACTAACTACAGATGACTAAAGCAACTCTGAGATAAAATAGTTGATGTTTCCACCATTTTTATAGTGTTTAGGATAAAATTAGAATATTAAATCATTTATAAAGATATTTTTTTACCATTTTTCATCTCTCAACTCCACCTATAAAGGCTTCAAACCCTCAAACTCCTCAAAACTAGCTTTATACACTTATTATGACTACAATTTTCTTGATTTTCAACTATTCAAGATATGTTATGACATTTTAATTTTTTTAACAAGGTGTATACATTCTCTATAGATGTTATTCCATTGGTTTAATCATCTTAATTTAGTTCCATTACCTCATCATACCATTGTCCTTATCTTCCCTCAAACTTAAACAAGAAACCTTAAAAGACAAGCATACTACAGTTTATTTGACTATGTTTTCATGTTCTAGGGTCATTTAACATGTTAATCAAGATTTACATAGTATTTATAATGTGTTTGAGGTTTAATATATAATTTAAATATATCTTTTATCTTGTTCTAATAAATCTAACATGCTTACTTTGTTCATATACATAGTACAATACTACTACATGTAGGTTGTCTTAAGAGATGGTGACTATTGTATCTTGGTTAATAACCCATTAACTATATCTACATCAATTTATTTGAAAATACTGAAACATATCTTGATTTTTCATGCATGATAAATGTTATCATCACTCCTATACAAAGACTAAGTTTGCCTACCTAATATATAGCTTCATTAAGCTGGTTGTAGTTGTACACTACTTATCTCATTCAATTTAGGACGTTATTATCACATAATTTAACTTTTTTAAATATTTAATGACTTATAAATTTCTAATGATAGAACTCTATCACCTAATTCTTTTGAACAAACCTTGGAGAGACAACCTGACTGTATCTTGGCATGACTGTAGATGATGGTTCACTGTGTTGTTTATATAAACTAGGATAGCGTGAGACCTTGAGAATGTCAAAAAAATATTCATGAACCTATCATCAATTTATTTAAATGTTATCCATATATTTCATTACCTCATTTGAATATTTACTTACTTTAAAAGACTTTAATCATTACTTTGCCCACTTCTTGGGCTTATGATTGAGTTGTTGGTAGCAAAATGATAGAGAGGGGGGCTGAATTAGTCTTAAAAATTTCATATGCACACTTAATAAATCATATATAAATTAGACAATCATATACATTTTATCAAGAAATGACATAAATCCACAAGATCATGAAACACATAAACATAAAGTATATGTGGGAAACCTTCAAGTGGAATAAAACCCACTAAAACATAACTTGGACAACTTGTCCTATAATACCATGAATAAATTTTAGTTGAGCACCAACCTAACAAAGAGCACCAACCCCTAAATTTATCCAGCACTAGCTTGACTCTAGTAAGCACCAACTTGCTAGGAGGATACAACCTCCTTGTTTATCAAGCAGCCACTTAGTGAACACTCTGGTCTTGTCCACCTTGATCTTATTTTCCCTCTCACAATTGATGATTGTATTTTGTTGCTCTATCATACTCAAAACTTCCTCTCACACAAATAGAATTATCCTTTACCTACTTCACTCAATTATCCCTTCTATGGCTTGAAACTGTCATGAAACCGTGTAGATATCAATGAGTAATTTATATAATTTATTTGATATTTTTCAAAACTTTTTAAAGCTCACATAATCCTCTTATTCTTCACTTCACATTTACACACTCTACACATACCATTAGGCCTAAAAATTCCTTCTATATATATATATATATATATATATATAAGACTTTTCTTGTCCATAACCTTATTGGTCAGCCAAGAACTCTTTTCATTTTAGTTCAGCCATGGAATGGATCTTATAACACTTCATAGACAAGAATAAAAAAATATTTTCTTTCCTTTATGTCTTACCTTTCTCAAAGAGTCCTTATTTCTCCATTAGGTCTTATAGAGATTTAATATTATTAGGCCTAATTAGTAAACATTACTCTTTGATCCTTTTTAATAACATTAAAAATATTTATGCATAAGGATAATATCAAATTTCATCCCAATATACTTATACTAAGCTCATCATGACACTGTAACACTTTCTAGGTTAAATCATTACTTGGAACACATCAATAACATAGTTCATATTAGCCCTGTGTATACCAAAAAAGTGTATAAAAAAATTGAAGATAAAACATAAATTTACAAAAAAAATATGAAAAACACACACACACACACACACACACACACACACACACACACACACACACACACACACACACACACACACACACACACACACACACACACACACACACACATATATATATATAACCTACATGAGCTCATGGTAATCACCAACTTCATTATACACTTCAACACAAAGCTTAAAGCCTCAAACTCACTTCTATAACATGACCACTCAGAACTGCCTAAATGCTTTAAAACCCAATCATGAAAAATTTAAAACCAACATGTATAAAATTAATTTCATGACTATAGCCTCAGATACCTTAGAAACATCTTCATATACATTATAATCTTCAACTCTGGGCAAATCACCTCATACTCATAGCTGCTAGATGACTATTCAAAACTATCAAAAACTTTAAAATATAGTCATGAAAATAATGACATGGAACACTTGTAGAATCACTATCATAAAATTAAAATGGGTTCATTTGATCATTAATAATACTTATATCAAATAAAAATAAATACATTATAGGATTAAATAGAAATATTAGTCTTACATACTAATTTCATGTCTTCACTATATATAGACTTTATTATGTTAGACAGGTCAGTTTGATAACACCTTTGTGCTCATATATAAGCATATAAAAATATTATATCTAATATTTATATGTTTTACATGTATTTAATAATAACCCTATGCAATTGGATCCATCTCTAATCCATTACAACACATCCCTAATCTCATTTCAACTTCTACATGTTTTTCTTACTATCTTCCTCACTAAGCCTTTTTAGTGATAGGTCAACTTCCATGACTGGTTTAGAATATTTTAAGTATATATCCTACTCATAAACCACCATTATCATAATATATTAGTATAAATATTTAACTTCCATCCACTTATCAACTTTGACTTAGTTAACTCTACTTGTAATAGAAAATTTATGAGAAATATGGGTTTTATTGTAGGGTCCACTTACTCATTTGATAGACCAATACCACTTGGAGGTACCTAGAAGAGTCTAATAAATTATATAATCATAAAAACTAGTCATTCAATCCATTTTTAACAAGATCTTCCATATCAAGTGTTAGGGTTTTAGAGAGGTATAAACCACCTTATAGTCTGAGCAATCATTCATAAAGTTTAGACCCTTAATCAAGAAACTAATGCTTCAAAATTTTATATAATACACTTCCCTAACTTCCATGAACTTCATAGGATCTCATGAAAATGTTACATGTTCTAGTGAGCATAAACAAGTCCTTGTTAGGTCTGTAAGACCTCATTTTATGCACATAGGAAATCTCAAAACTACATTTCATGCTTTCTTCTTCAACTCAGGACCTCAAACTTTACAAAAAATCTTAAAACAACATGTCAAACCTTTGTAAATTATAATTTTTCCCTCCATTCCTTGGGAAATAAAACTCATACCCTATTTTATCACCATCTCTCTCTCCTTTCTTTTTAGGCTTTAGATTTATAGTTCATATTAACCCTCAAAGACAGCCTTTTAACTATTGTTCAAGAGATATATACCTTACTCACATGCCCAAAAAATCTTCCAAACTCTCTACAAATATTTTTTATCCTTCATAGGTCTTGATAAGACTTCATGCTACCTTATTGGGTTAAATGGGGTCTAGGACTAGTTTGGTTATCGGCGTAGGTTCAAGACCATACCCTTATAAGCTTACCTTGAAGCTTTCCTAAATGTTATAAAACTTCATATGCATGATTAATAATCATTTAAACATCAAATCATACCTATGTGTATCTATATTTTAAGACCACCATCTTCATACCCTCATGTAGGGTCTCTTCATGTGATGATCAATGTCATGACTAGGTTTCTCAAGCTCTTGTAGCTTGACAACTAGAATTGAAACATTAATTGATTATTCAACACTTTTATCATATGACTTGTATGTTCCTTATATAATATAAGACATCTATACACACTTCTTCATGAAAATGCTCATGATATGGCAATGATCCTCAGTACTAGTACTCAAAAGTATGTTTATCTTGTATTTGATCTTAACCTAAAAACATGTCATCAACCTTAGAAGAATCATTATGTTTCCTTAATTTTTTATCTCAATAAATAGACAATAGGTTTCCTTCAAATTCTCTCTTTCCATAAGATTTATTTGTCACATAGCACTTCACCATGCATCTTTACTAGATTCACTTTGACATCAACTTTGATCTTAACACTAATGACATACATTTTCATATTAACATAAATAACAACACTTCTAAAAAAACTCCCCCTTTATCATTGATGGAAAAATATTCTCAAAACTAATCACACATCTCCTCAAGCTGTTCAAACTCCCTTCTTGGACTTTCTCCCCCTTTGACATTAATGACAAAGGGTCCTACATAGACTATCATATGGAACCATACCTTCTTGTTATAGTAGCTCAATACAAAATATAAATAATCAAGGCAACATGACACCTCTAACTAAAAAAATATCTCTTTCAGATGAATTTTAATAATAAGACCATTTTTCACCACATAACAAGCTCAGTCATAAACCTAAATATCTCCCCCTCAAACTATGCATATTTCCTACTATTTCTTGAATAGTGTCTCCATGAAGCTTAATAGAGTCACTAATTATTATATGGAACTAAGAAAATACAATTTCAATAAATTCCAAGATATTCATGATCTCATCTGATTAAATTTCCTTCAATGCCCATCTAGGCTTGATTTGCATTATAGGTTTGATCTCTTCATCATCCATTTGATCAATGTAGGCTAATAGCAGGCCTTCTTGACTTGTTTTCTCATTTTAATCATGATCTATAAAAATTATTAGTCCATTTTAGATTTTATATTGATCATTATTCATTTTTATTATCTTTGGTTTCCAAATATTGTTTTGCATTTTCTATAGCAACCTAGAAGATTCAAAGCTCATATTTTGAGTTGATGACCTTCTGACCTTGTTATGATAGAATCTTGAAATTTGTCTTTAATGACAATTATATCAAACCACCTTATACATAACTTTTAATTAATGTGATATTTGACTTCTTTAATATTTATATTAATGCTAATTCTTGGAGGGTGTTCTACATTACCTTACTCTATGAAGAAATTGATTGAACACATAATAGTAACCATTTAATCAATTAGCATACCTTATAGCCTTAATCTATTTTATAGGTCTATCCATGTTGACCTTTGTGTCTTCAATAGTATTCTCCTTGATTTGAGGTGCCTCCTTTGGTATTATTTGAAACCAAGACCTATTTTTTCACTTGTAGACTATTGACTACTTAATATACCATTCAAAGTTTTAGTGCTCTTCTCAAACTTCACAAATCTCCTCACCTTGCTTGATGTTTGATTGAACTCAAGTTTCAAGGATTCTACTTCAATTTCACATCTGATGTACATTTCCTCTTTAACCATAAATATTTTATTGACTACCTCCATTTTTGCCTCAACCTAATTGATGATCTCATCATACTCTTTGGAAGTGTTACTCAATCTTTCCTCAAATAAGCCAATCTATTTCTCATAGTCCTGAATAACTATTATTAGTTTGTGATTATTTTTCCTTTGGAACTTCAATTCCTCAAGTGCACTTACCAATTATACCTCAAGATATAATTAATATTCTTTTTCATCTAATTCCACATCAACCATAATGCCTTTACCACTTGAACAACCCTCATTTCCTACTCTTGTGTCTATAAAAAAAGTTTTATTATTTTCATGTATAGATTCATGACTACCATTATCACTATTAGACTCACTTGAGTCATTCACATCAAAAATATTCTCTTCCTTAGTGTATACACTTTTATTGTTATTGAAAGTTCCTTTCCTACCTTCATAATTTCTGAAATCCTTCTTATTTTCATCAAGTTTATAGGTCTTTTTGTCATCTTCATGTTCTTCATCATGCTCATACTTGTCCTTTTTGGGTTACTTTGATGCAAAGTGACCAATATTACCATAGTTAAAGAATTTGAATGGAAACTTAACTTTATACTTACCAGAGCTAAATATCAAATTTATTTCAAACATAATTATCAATTGATCATCACCAATATATAATGTTTCCTTATCCTTCACCTTCTCAAATTTGGAATTCTTCTCAACTTTGAAAGTTGCTTCTTTCATGGGAGGTTTAACTTCAGTGTTTATCATTTCATAGGCATTCAAGATGCCATTAAGCTCATCCATCTCTATCTTATCCAAATATTACATCTATTAACTACAAATACCTTAGAGTCAAATTTAGAAGTTAGTGATCTCAAAACCTTTTAAACAATAGTGGATTATTTAACTTCTTCTCCCAATCCTCTACTAATGTTGAAAACTTCATCAACCTTTAATAATTAGAATAAAATGGTTTCATCTTCACTCATTTTAAGGATTTCAAATTATCTTGGGTGGGTCTAAAATTTATCCATATTCACCTTGGTGTCACCTTTATATGTAGTCTTCAATT